>NW_010588631.1:439253-451246 GCF_000705375.1 Tinamus guttatus | reverse complement strand
GATCATAGAATCATAGAATAGAATCATAGAATGCTTAGGGTTGGAAGGGACCTCTAGAGATCATCTAGTCCAACCCCCCTGCATACGCAGGGAGACACAGATGATCTCTGGAGGTCCCTTCCAACCTTAAGCATTCTATGATTCTATGATTCTATGATTCTATGTTCTAAACAATCTGGGACAGTTCCAAAAGTTGAAAAAAATCCCACATTTCTAAGTTAACTGGTGGTTATACTGTTTTAATAATAAGATGAGAAGACATGAGAAGAAAGACAGGACAAAAATTCCCACTCTCTGCCTTTTAAGTCCTACATAGCCTTGCAGTTCAGTATGCTGTAGGAGTGTGCCAGCCCCTGGATAGCAGTTATGAGATTCTATTTACAGTCTGGATTGGCAATGGCTCCATCCCACCATGCCCTCAGGCATTACCAAGTCAAAATATCTAGAAGTGTGAGATAATCCTTTGGAAAAAAATATGTTGAGCTCTACATCCTGATTTATACTCACAGGATTTCTGCGTGACAGAATGCATGCTGAAGAAAGTAATATCTCCCTGGGCTCCTCAAAAAAGCTTGTGTAGGTAAGTTAAGTATTCTCAGAGACTACTGTCATCTTCCCTAAAGGCAAACTTCAGGGTGTATGGCTTACCTAAGAACTAGATTCTGAAGCAAAAAGTTGAGAAATCTTCTTGATAGATTGATAGCTGAGACATGGTAAGTGAGAAATCACTTAAAGCTTGTAACAGTACTTCCACATCAGATATCTGAATTTTCTTTATCAGCAATCAAAAAAAAAGTGAATATTTTGTGTACATCTCAATTGTATTAATTGAGTTTGTGTTTGTGTGTATGGTAATGTCAGGATTTCTGGCAAACCTCATGCAGTTCTGTTGAAATTAATTTCTGATTACTGGAGTACTCTCACATCACCTAGTCCTGGAGTACAGTCCAACTAAACTGCATAGACCAGTTTGCTACCTTCATTGCAGGTTGGGCGTTAGTTTTTTCTAACAAGTTATACTAATACCATGGTCCTAGGCAAACAGCAAGACAATGTATTAATTTTCTGCACTCAAATGCCTCCCAGTAAATTTGTAACACCTTCTTTTATACTTCTTTCTTTGTGAAAATAGTACAATTTTAGGTTGAAGCACAGAAAAGCCTTAAAATATATATATATTGAAAGATACCGTTAGAATAAATGATGGGACATGAACCTTTATCCTTAAGAAAACATCAGAGACACCAATAGGTCCATTATTTCACTGCCAACAAAAGAACTATATATAAGGGCGCACAATATTCTTGCAGTTTTTTACATATTGTGCAAGTTCGGCTCAGATAACTGGTGTCTGAATAGCTGCTATTAGCTTTGTTATGACAATTCTCTCTCTCAATTCTAAATTCAATTTGTTATTTTTAGTTTCAAAAGATGGCAATTAATAATACCATATCATACCATATAGTATAATATCAATAACAATATATTGTTCCAGGGGTAAATCAGATGTGTGGGATTTTTTCCAGGCCTTACACATATGAAAGATTATTGTATATAAATTCCAAATTGTTTAAAATTACATCCAATACAGAAGGAAAGATGCAAGCAGCTCTTGTAGGATTGTCAGAGATTTAAGGATGACCAGGCTTTCCTGGTTTGGCATGTAATATGCATTCGTCCTTAGGGATGCCTATTCCTGAGTAAAATGGGATAACTCAGAGGGTCACTAATGTGCGCTTTTACTTCATTTTTCATTCTATTTGTTTTCAATGGGAAAATAGTCTTGAAGAATGACAGGGAGATTTTTGCCAAGAATCCACAGGTTCTTTTGCTGCACACACATCTATTCAGGTGAGATTTTTTCGGAGTCTATTAAATCAGCCAATGGGTCATTGAGATAAGCAGAAGTCCAGACCAAGCCTTTGCTGTTGGAGCATGTGTCATGCAGGTCTGTTCCTTGGTCATTTGGTACCATTTGCTGAAGTATGTGCAAATGGTGGGATCTTTAGTCACAAGAGAGAGCAATTACGTGCACAGAATATGCAAGAATTGAAACTGCTCAAAAACTTGTAAAATGTGATGTGTGAACATTTCGGAGAGAAAAAGGGCTATGATAGAATTAAAGAGCAATCAGGCATAGGTGAAGTTGAAAGGAAACAGCTAAATAAGGAGAATGGGAAAAAAAAAAGAGAGAGAGAAAAGGAATGGAAATGAACAGAACTTAGAGATCTTCCAAAATCCACCTGGATGCGACCCTGTGCCACATGCTCTGGGTGTCCCTGCTTGACTGGGGGGGTTGGGCTAGATGATCTCTAGAGGTCCCTTCCAGCCTCAACCTTTCTGTGGTTCTGTGATTCTGTGAAAATATTCATCAGTAGCAGATGGCGAAGTATTAAAGTATTATTAAAAAGACAATACAGTTTACTTTGTTAAGTATAAATGAAGAAATCAAATGTAAACATGTTATGCGTTAGAAATAGACAATGAGAAAATAATGCAGAATTGGAAGAAGGAACTAGAAAAAGAAAGAAAATGCACAGCTTAGTGAACTGAAACACACATCAAGCTTCCTTGTTTTGTAGGACTTTGTTATTGATAGAGAAGGAGGTTAAACAACTATTTTGTACATGGTTATTATAGCAATATATTTGGCTCTTCCTCATATTGAAAAATATGTAAGATATTTATATATGCTCTGGAATTAATTCAGTCTATTTCTTATGACCCCCAGCATGTCTGAATTAGAAAAATGTTCCTTTTTTAATATTTTTAATATTGGTGACTTTGCGAACTTCATCCCAAGAAGATGAAGCAGAACAAAATTGGTGTTGCACTGAGAGATCTTAAATCCCTCAGGCAATATAAAATCGTTTACATAATTCTTTCTTGCTATTTCTCTCCTTCTTTATACAATTACCCAATAAAATCAGATGACTGTCAAATAAATCATTATCAATTTGAAGAAGAAACATGTTTAAAACATCTTCTGAAGTCTCAACCACATCCAACCTCCAAAATATGACCCTCATTCTTTCCTTTTCCTACTCTTGCTACCCGTGCAACTGAAACTAGAAACCCCAAATGTTACCTGGAATCAGCTTTAATATTGCATCAGATTTGAGAGCGCTATTCGGTCTGCAATTCTCCTCTTTCATCAAAACAAGCGCTAACCTTATTAGTATCATAGTCTTACCACTGACGGTTTAGAGGGAATTAAGATGTTGTCTTGCAACATTGTCTAGTTACTATACAAGGTACCTGCAGATGTTAGCTGTTCCAGCTTCACCCAGTTTAAATTCTTCATCCATTCTGCTGGCTTCACCAACCCTGCACAGCGATATCAGTGCCCGTCGCAGCAGGAGTCGATAGGTAACCCATGGTTGCTGCTCTGTGAAAGCCAGCAACATGAGTCACATGCCAATTTATAATAAGGATTTTTCGAAGCCTGGGATACTCTTCCTCTTGCTTTGTTTCATTATGTTATCTGCCTAATATTACATCATTTCTTGTAACCTTGTAATGGTCAAAAGTTCTTTTTTTTTTTTTCCCCCTCAGTGCACCATGGACCAACAACAATAGATCTGATTTTCACTTCACCCACACAATATTTTTTTTCCAACAGAATATTTGTTCTTCTTTGATGAGTCATTCTCTGTGGCTTTCTTTTTTTTTTTTTTTCTCTCTGAATCCAAACCCAAAGAAAAAGCATACCCTTCATTCCAAATTACTGTTTTGGGGAGTCAGTAGAAATGAAATATTTCTGGTATTAAAGAAACTCAGAAAAAGATTCTCTGCCTGGATTAAGTAATATAATAAGATTAAAGTTAGAAATTACTTTTTTTCCTCTGGCTGAATATGATCAGAAGAAATTGCAGTGATAACCAATGGAAGTTTAGAAAGGAAGAAAAATAGATGCTAACTAAAGCTCCTGATTCCAGATTTCAGTTGAAATAAACCAAGAATACAATTAGAGCTTTATCCATTTATATGAACTGAAGATCAAGCCCTGCATATTTACACTGACTTTTAAAATCTCAGTTAGACTATGCAATTTACAGATCTATTCAAATGTCAATACTGTTGAAATAAATGTACACAAACCCAAAATTACTAGTGTATGGCTGCTTTTATCATAGGATTTTATAATGGTTTTCAGTCAGGCAGAGAATTCTAAATACAATATATTCATTATCTGCTATTTCGTATGTGAGAGAAGATGACTGTGAATTTCAAGTTGCAGTTATTTAAAAAAATGAATAGGAGTAATGGTAATAATTAGTAGCTTACCACCAATAATTAAAAGGAACAGAGCTAATTTTGTGAGCTGCTGAGTATATTCATATTTAGAGTATATTCATATTTATCAAAGAATTGTTGTGGCTTATGTCCAAACACAGAAGACTAATGTCTAACCTTCAGAATTCCTACTTCTTCCTTACAGACTCACCTTCATCTTCGGTGGACTTCAGTGAGGTGCTTCTGATGAAATTTTTGTGTTCACAGAGCCCGCAGGAAGTTGGCCGATAGCACTCTGGGTTTTTCATCATGTTCACAGCCCCTTCATTGCCTACACCAAGGATTCACTTGCCTGCCGCTCTGACCTTTACCATGGGGGTTTCCCAGCAGAAAGGACTGAAGTGCACTGGGATTCCTTGCAGACCGGAGTGCTGGAGGTGGAACAATATTTACTGAGATACCAGTTGATATCCTCTAGTGTTGACTCAAACAGAGCAGGTACCAGCAACTGTGATTTTTACAGATAAAATGCTAAGGTACTTCTCTTGTTCAAAATGTAGAATTTCCTCCCTAAAATAACATTTGCCCAAAATACCATAAAAAAAGGTACACTATTTAGGTCAACAGGAGTTTTAAGGCTAATGTTCTGTGCTCCTGCAATGGTGAAAAAAAGTTTAAAATGGTGTTTTAACCTTGCTGGTAATAAGAATCTTTCTACCCTGGGCATTTGACTTTCACATCTTATACTGAGATTTCAGATCTCAGCTTTATTCCATTTCAGTATAAAAAATAGAAGTTCAGAGCATGTTTTATAGGTTTCCAAACTTTATTGGTTATAGTTATTCTTTCTCTTTCTTTCTTTCTTTCTTTCTTTCTTTCTTTCTTTCTTTCTTTCTTTCTTTCTTTCTTTCTTTCTTTCTTTCTTTCTTTCTTTCTTTCTATGGCTGATTCTATATTAATGTAAAATTTCTCTCCCTCTTTTTCTTTGTCTTCTCTTCTTAGGAGATTACATTTGATTCACTCCTTTCAGGGAATGCAAGAAGCATCATATGCAGACAATAGAAAACTGAAGTCAACATGATATATAGAAATATAAAATGTGAGAAAGAGACAGAGTGATGCCAAAGCACACTGTAAATCTGTATAGAATCTCTGTCAGAGACCCAGAAAAGCACAGAGGCCATAAAACATATCTTGCTTATAACTTACTTGTGATTAAAACACTGTCAGCAAAATTCTGGTTTTGGACATAAACAATAAGCAGTTTTTATTAGCTGTTGCATTTTGCCTGGCTGCTCTGGCTTTGCAGGTAGCATATCGAACTGGAGGGCTACTATGGAGCTGTGAAGATGCGCATGCAAAAGCACAGTCATGAGGACTTCTTTTGTACACACGTGCACACAAACACAAGACCCCTCTCTTCCTGAAATGTAACTCTTCATCAAACCTGCCTAATTTCATTGCTGTTTGCTCTGGTCCTGGGATCTTTCTCTCACCCCACTGCGTATGCTGAAATTATGGCTAGCAAGCAGAGTGCTACATTCAATCCTTGCTGGAGCATGATTGCCAGGAAGGGTGGAGACATGCCCTGGCATCCATGATATTATAACAGAGCAACTCTAATATGGCTTTGACCTTAAACAAATTCCTTAAATGCCTGTGCCTCACTTTCCTTCCTGCAGCATGAAGGTTATATACTGGCCACTTTTGAGCTCAATGCCTGAAAGGTTGAATATAAGAGCTCCTCTCCTTCCAAGTCAAGAATAACTTTCCATACAAAGAATAGCTGTTCTGAGTGCTTTAACATCCACTGATTCTGTCTTGAACTTGACAATGCTGTTTAGTGTGAAGTGTCCGATTTGTCTTCTGGTTCAGCAATAGTAGCAGTCGCTTATTAACAGAAAAACAATCAGAAATAATTGCTGACCCTTGGGATCAGTTGGGTTTTTTTTTTAATTTCTTTCTTTTTTTTTTTTTCTTTTGTAGCCCAGTGCTTTAGTCTTTAGCGTAAAAAAGTCCTTTTTCAAACTGTACCTATGTGACTGAACAGCATTTCTGTGAGCAAGGGCCAAAGGATCTAGTCCCAAGATCTTTGAAAGAGTTGATCAGATTTGGCACTCTGCTTTTATATCGTTGTCTTAGCAGAGAGCATAATTTCAGGCAAATCCTCTCTGGGACTTCCTTGAGTGAGGAAAATAGACAAATCTGTCTTTTTGAAAGCAGGATGTTATCCTTCAGAGATTACCAAACAATATCATTTTTCTGATATTTAGCTTCTCTTTTTCTAGTACGAAAATAGCAACAATAGCAAACCCATCCAAAAGTCAGGATATATTTTTTCATGAGGGATTGCTGAGCTTTTTACTGCACAGATCTCTTGCTTTTGTATACTAATCTGCATGATAAGATGTGCATGATTCTGCTCCCATTGATATTAGTGACAAAATTGCCATGGATTTTAGCTGGAACAGTATCAAACTCTATTTTGCTATTGCTTTGAAAGAATAATATTTTCTCATAAATTTTACATATACTTTCTGGACCTCTTTCCCCATAGTCCCTTTCCGGATGCATGGAGACCTTGTGGGAGTTTAATTTACAATATTTCTGTTACTGTCATGGCAACAAATTACGATGTCAAAGACCCAAGGACTATATGTTATAACTCATAAACAGTCAAGAAAGAAGAAAAATACTCCTAAATTTCACTGAAGGCTTGTGACAGGTCATGAGGAATGGCATGAAGCAAATCATGTTGGAGTGTCTGCCTTTGCTTCTGTTTTCTGTGCTTCTCTCATATGTATGAGCAACCTTTGGCCTCCAGGAACCATTACATTTTTGTCCTGTGCCTAATATTTCCTTCAGAAAAAATGTTCCAGAGAATGTGCCTGAGAAGCCAGAATTACCCTCCTTTTACGTAATTGCCAGTTTGCATCTCCCATTTTCACTTTTCTTTTCTCACCCATCCTGATTCCTGCAGGGAATCTAGCTTCAATCTTAAGCTTTGTAAGGGAAGGCTGTAAGTAAGTGCTCCATCATGGGAAAAGGTACTAAACTGTAATACACATTTCAAAGGTCCCCGTATGCACTGCTTTGTGGATTGTACTTTGAAATTCCTTATATAATTAAAGAGAAAGGCATAAATTCATATATGTACTTGTGCTAGTTTGGGGATCTTCTTTTTTCTACTGGAGATATTGTTCCACTATAATGTTGATACAATTCCTGTTATTTTCAAATAACAGGACCCCCAAGCATAGTTCTCATTATTTTATGAACCCTATTAGCTTAGCAAATGTGAATTATGTGTTAAAGCTTTTCCATATAGAAAATTGTTGAGAGAACGTAGCTGTAAAGAGATTGGATTTTTGTGATTAGAATGAACTGGGTAAGCGGACAATAACAAGCCTTCATTTTAGACAACAGCTACAGCAATAAAAGATGAACAGTGATCACTGAAACTCTCTTGAAGAAGGAAGATGGCTAACTCCAGGTTTCAGTGTTCTTACATTAGAACAATAGTACCTTTTAAAAATTAGATTCATTAATGAAGTGTATGGACAATCTTTACAAAGATGTTCATGCAGGGAGTCAGCAAGAAACATCTGCTCCAGAAACATTTGCCCTGCAGATGAAGATGCAAATACTACTGCCCATTAAGTTTGGTTTGATTGACCTTCAGCTGATAACAAGACCTACAGATCATCTCTCCATGTCTTGGCATCTGCAGCAATGTTTTCTGTACTTGCCTTCCTTATTCCTCTGACCTGTAGGGAACTGTAATGGGTCAATAGCTCAGATGGGCTCTGAAATGAAGTAAATGGAATTTAAGTTAGGCTTCTCTAGACTTCCCAGGCGAAAATACTTTTCTGGGGATTTTTGTAACTCTGTTTTTCCTCTAAGTGTCTAAATAAGCCTCAAAGTTTACATAGCTGATGCCTTGGATAAAGCTATTGGAATAAACATGCTCCGTGTGGTGCAGGAAAAAATACCTGCCATTGTTTTGATTGACATATGAAGATGCTAGCTAAAGCATTTGGAAAATATTTTCTTCAACTTTCTAGAAAAACAAATAAGGAAAAAGTTTTTTTTTTTTTACTAAATCAAGATTAATTTTTTCATGGTAGAGCAAAAGAAATTCTCTAAGCCTTATCATCCAAGAGAGTAGCAGTAGCAGTTTGGCTAAAGGACTTTGGAAAAACAAAACAAAAAAAAAGTGCAACTTGCTTCTATCTAGCAGCATATTGCAAATAATAGGAACAATTCCCAGCAGCTAGTGTTTAATTTAGTTAGAAATGCCTTCCAAATCAAGCTAGTTAAAAAACCATTCTGCTTTCTGTATCTCTCTTGTACAAGTGTTCTGAATGGTGTGCCAAGATTTTAGTGCTATCAATGCTAGATTCGTTTCACTTTTCTATGCAAGAATTAGAAATGTGCAAAGAAAAGAGGTTCATGCAAAGAAAGGCAAAAAGAGATATAGTGCCTTACTGAGGTGCTATTCAGAAAGGCTAGTCCAGTGAGGTTGATCTCCTTAGGGTCCACGTTCTCAGAGCATAAGAATGAGCTCCAACAGTAGGTAGTTCAGAGCAGCAGAACTGCACTCTGTCTCAAAGTTGCCCCTTTGAAACATCTCCACTTACTTCCTATATCCCATTCTGCCTCACCGTGTCTTTCTTATTCCATGCCTATGAATGACCTTCAATGTTCTTTAAACCACGGCAGTGTGCTATGTAAGTGAGCACAGACTCCAGTAGCTAAACTGAAATGTAGAAGGTGAAGACATAGGAGGAGAAATTTGTAGTATTTGGTGAGTGAGAAGTGGAGATGGAAGAAAATGGAATTCTCTGTTTGTACATCTTATTAACAGGTGGAATTGCAGAAGTACTTAAGGTTGGCACTGTAATGCTGAAAGATTCAAATGACTCATGGCATGGGAAGCAGTGGAGGTAAGGCTAAGTGGTGTTATGCCCATGCTGGATTAGACCATTAAGAAAAGTTATGAACTCAGCGTTAATGCAGCTCTGCTTCCTCACAGCCCTGAGCGGCTTCTCCGCACAGCACTTCGTTGAACATCCTCTGGAGATTCTTAACACACGGAGTTTGCTCAGTGAACTGGAATAACTAGGAGAGCAGATAAGGAGAAAATGAATCTCTTTTGGTCTACAGAATAGAATGATCACTGGCTGATCCTGCAGTTAGGTCCCCTTTGAAGCTTTTCATATGTGCTCTGCACTAGCCAGCTCCCCATCTGATCCCCTTGCTCAGAGTGCTGTTCCATTTTCTCATATGGGTTATACTTCTGATATGGCTCCCAAGTTAAGTTTTTTTTAGCTGCAGACTATCTGAGATGAGCTGAAAGATGTGAAACGGAGGAGGTTACATGGAATGAAGAGCAGTTTATATGAACGTCTGTTATGCAATACAAAATGTGCTTGAAATCTGAAGGAAATTAGTTTGCAAACATGGAAAAGCTGAGGGTTAACCTGATTATCTAAGACAATGTTTTTAATTTAAAATTTGTATCTGAAAAGATGAGTTCCTACACCTGCTCCCCATGGAAGAAACACAAAAACAACTCTGTCAGTGAGAAAGTTGGAGAATTAGTAAACATTACTTACCACTCTTAAGTGCAGGATCATAGAGGATGCCTTGACATTAGAAAGAAAATTCTCTGAAAACCTTTTTGGTATGCATAACTGTCTTTTTGCTTCATTTGCAATACAGGAATTCAGCAAGCAATGACCACTTTATTCAGTATCATGCGGTGCTGTAATTAAACTTTCTTCTTCTTTTATTGTTTTCTCTCTTGCAAGCAGATCTTCTCTGAAGACTACTATATGATTATTTGGCTGTATTGCAGAAATATGTTGTTTCAGGAGGAAGACTCTTATGTCCACATGTCTGAGGAAAGTGTACTTTACTAATACGCCTGTAAGGGTAAGGTAGAAGCGAGTCACTAATTTCCAGAAAGCACATAGGGTTCCGTTAATTTACAGTTATAGCCAGTTGGAAAGGAGGACTCAGAAAAACAAAATGAAACAAAAAAATTGTTGAGGCCCACCAGTCGCCATCCTATGACATAAGTGAGATTTATGTATCTACTGCTCTAATCCCAGCCATGAAATGATTAATTCCAGGTTCAGAGATATGCTGCAGTTCCTGTAGCATGCACTGTTTTTCTTATAATCCTGACCTAGTCTAATCTGCAGAGGTACCTGTGAGCTGTAAACATTTGCCACATTCTGCCTGCAGGAGATCTAGAACATGCTGAGAACCTGCGTAAAAGAAGGAGCCAGGACTTCAGCTACCATAAAACTGTTCAGTTGCTACAACCTTCAGCCTTGTCTGGTGCTTTGCTAAGAGTCTGGCCGTGGCATTGGTGTGAAAGGACCGCACAAGTTGGGGATGTCTGCACCCAGGCTACTGTTCCCCAAGTTAGTTCTGGATTTTATAATAGCAGTGAGAAGCTTTTTCTTTTGTTTCATTTTTGAAAGTAGGCTGCTGTTCTGTATGAAATCTGAATCACATTACTAATGTACAGCATTACTCAACTCCAAAATCAGCTCTGGAGAGGGTAACTGGAGTTCCTCTGGCTGAATCATTTGCTTAGTTCCCTTTTCTACAGTTTAGGGATGTATTTCACAGTGAAACACTTGCAGTCACATATTCTCAGCTGGGCATCCTTACAGGGACAGCAATGTGTAGAGCATGTAGAAGGGTAAGAATGTTCAGAACTGAAGTGAAGCTTTCACTTGAATATTGTATGGATCAACTTAACGTTAAAAGGACATACATATTTTATGAGTGAAATGATTCAGATTTTTCAGAAGACATGAACACCTAGTGCTAGACAAAATTGCTGTGGCAATAAATTGGGTTAAATTGTGGTGTCTGAACAACAAAAACAGCTTTTGAAAATTATTTGGAATTTGTTTAACTGTAAGCTAGGATCCCACTTTGTCTTCTTGAGTCCTTCTTGAGTCTTTGGTTTATTGTTATTAATTCCTAATGTTATTCAAGTATTGTCTAGGAAAACATGTAACTTTTTCAGTTGCTCCCAAATAAAGTCCATGAGTGTTTTGCTGACACGGTAACATCAGTATGTAGCAGATACCTCAAGATACACAAATTAGGTGTTCTGAGATTACACTGATTAAAGATATCTGAAATGAAGGGATAAAAAATGGTATGAAAGAAAGCAGAACAACAATATGCAATGAGGTTCTTATTCACTTTTTCATTTTTTCATAAGGGTGAAAATTTATATTTCAGAATCTTAAGCCTCAGAAGTTTTCCATTCTGTTTTTCCAACAAATCCAAGGGATTAATGGAGATGGAAGAGGCCATTATATTTATAAATATTGATAGATCATTTTTGCAAGCTTTGATGACTATGCATAATGTGTATGAATAAGACTAAAATAAGTGGGATTTCATTTTATAGGTCTTAACATGCAATTCTTTCCCTGTTTATCAGAATGAGAGTTGAAGCAAGATTGCCATCTCACTTACTTAAAGAAAAATATGGTAACCAAACAAAAGAGCGGATCTGCTATCACTCTCATCTCTGGACCCTTACTGTTATGTCTATTATACCCTTGCCACTATATCTTGAACTGAAGCTATTGCAGGAGGAAAACAGATGGGAATCAAAGTCAGAAATCTGCTAGAAAGAAGGTTTCTTTAGTCCTGCTGTTGTTTTTTTTTTTTTTTAAAAAAAAAAAGGAGGGGCATGAGGGGGCTTTTTGCCTGTTTTT
>NW_010588631.1:357194-439203 GCF_000705375.1 Tinamus guttatus | reverse complement strand
TCCAGCACTGGTATAATACAACATTCAAGTGCCAAGGCACTGTTCTGAACTCATTCACAGTTCCTTCATCTGGCCCAGAAGGTGAATTAAATCAAAATACTATTACTAGTGTAGTCACAGCAATGGAAAATTACTCCTGTTGATAAGAGTCGAGCTTTCAAGAGTACATGCTACCTTTTATGTACACAGATATAAACCGTTAGATGCTTATCCTTTAGATGATACAGGTTCAGCACTGGAGAAATGTGAATCACACACTATTGTGAGAGACGAAAACAATTGCTTCTGCATGCTGAAACGGCTCTTTGAAATTTTGACCAGAAATCTTGATGTTCAGCTAAAACAAATTTGGAACTGGTATGAAATTGTTTTTTACCTTGCCTTCCGATGAAAGGGAGAAATGAATAAACACCAAAATGAAAACTTCAGTGGGGGCAGTCATCAACATCACGTGAGATACTGGTAAGTGAAAGATGCAAAAAAAACAGGTTCTGCTTCCTGCAGTTGTAACTTGGCTACAGAACTGTAGATTCTCTAGAGTTTGTACTACAACTTCTTTCACTGAATGGAAGAAGTCAAAGTCTCTACAAAGATAGACAAAAAAGAAAAATATTACAAGTGATATTTTCTAAAGTAAAATGCCCGCCGAATAAGTTCAGTTCTTAAATAAGTCATCTCTCTATTAATTCAAGAGATTTTCTCCTTCTGATTTTACAGGAAAATGAGAAGCTGCTAGACAACACTTGCAGATTAATTATTTATAGTCCTCTCTTTTGATAGCAATATTCAAAATTTCATAATTTACAGGCAAACTATTTATTTCCTCTTGGTTATAGCAGCATGATACATTGTCCATACCTTTTGGGGAATGATTAGTCAACATCCTTCTAATTACCTTAGTTTGAGACATTCTTTAACGTAAGAATTTGTAACTATACTTCTACTATTTTTCTCCTTTTTGTTTTCTGTTTTGGGGTACACTGAGTTTGGGAGTGTTTCATTTCTCTGATTAGGTTTGCTTTATATTCCTGTCTTTCCTAAGCTTTATATATAACTGTTACAAAAGAGCTCTTGTAATTGGTGGTTAACTAAAATCTCTCCTCCTGGCTTCAGCAGAGGTGGAATCTTTTCTCTGATGTATCTTAGGATGCGTGCATGTGTGTGTGATTTCCCACACTTTCTGGACCTCCTTTCTTTGCCCTATTTAGTGTAACTGCCGTAATCTGAATTCTTGTTAACAGTGATATTTTAGCCACATTTGAGTTTTATTTGCTGTTACAGAAGCTTTTGAGGATTTTTTTAAAATGGATGTATTATTAAGATGCAAGCAGACCAGCCTCAGAGCTTTGGGGGCTTCCAGATCTTGATGTGAATCAGGCACTTCATCCCTCTCTGTCAAAATTGCACCATTAAGTTGAGTCATTCAGAAATGATTTATTTCAGAAGCTGTTAAGGCATTTAGGGGCATACCTCCCATTGGCCTTTATTGTGCCACAGTCAAGACAGGCCCCTACTATTTCAGTATTTGGGGCAGAATAACTTCCAGATCCCCAGAGAAAATCAGTAGCCACAAAGATTAGTCAGTATTCAGTGCCTCATCCATTTTAGAAATGCTGCCTTTCTGGTTCTACCAAGTGGGTCCATGCTCAGCTTATTTTGAGGCTGGGTCAGCCTAAGCGTTTTGTTCCTAAAACTTGGAGTTGTTTTAAAAAAATCCGCCTCTTCAGTGACTCACTAACCTCCTCATTTTGAGGGGCATTTCATTTACTAATTACTTTTGAGTGCTATGTAACTTTTAGCATGGCACTGATAGGATGTGATTACTTTTTCCAAATGTGTGTTTTGTAGCTCAGCCAGAAACTACATACTGAGACAAAAAATTCTGATTAAAACTCTATGATCTGTGTTATGTGGGGTATTTGCTAAAATCTATTAAAGCTTCAATTCTAAGAACAACGCCATGTGCACTGATCCATATTTCAGCAGTAGCAGAGATCTCTTTTTATACCTAGCACAGGAAATGCTGTGGGATTTCATAGTAGTTGTTAATTTTACAAGACTCTTATGTGAAATGTGTAAAGCATTTTATCAAGAAAATGTTTTTTTTTTTCATCCAATATTCAGGCCTAGCTTTTGTCCTGTATAAACATAAGCTAATTTACACAAAGGAGGACCAAAAATGCATAAGTATTAACTCTGCTATGTGAATTTTACTAATACTGTAGTATGAAATAACTCCTCATTTTATTCTTCAGCCTAGAAGTAGTGGCATCATGCACCATAAATCACACTTACTGTCTCATGAATTATTTGGCCTCCAAACATGCATTGACAGGAAAATTAAATGGTCCAGAGAAAACTGCTTGCAGCCCTGCAACAGAAGAGATGGAGAGGAACACAAAGAATGTACCATTCTTGTGGAAAGCAGCTGGTTGCTTCTTATCAATATCTGAGAATATTTCTACATCCAGTGATAGGACCACAACTCTAGGCTTTTAGAGGTATGAATATTATCTGACTTGCCCTCGTTAGCTGAAATTAGTCACATTGCAGGCTCAAAACCAGCTTTGAAAAACTGTCATATGTGGAATGAGGCAGAGCTTATGCTACGTTTCAGCTTAGTTTTGTATGCTGTATTCATAGTTTCTGGATTTTTCAGGATTGTTAGTAAGTGCCTGTTCTACCTGCTCGTTCCAGGATTCTTTTCTTGCATCATTACTGTTGACCTTTTGAAGAATGTTACAATAACTAAAGCAATCAAACTATATAGGCAAAGATCTAAGGGATTCATTTAAGCTGTATTTGACTAACTGGGTTTGAATGCATACTGTACATACTCCTAGGCTGAAACTGTGTGATTAACTACAGTATGAGAAATTGTGAGAGGAATTAAAATGAAATTTTTATTAAGGATTTTTATATAACAAAATTATCTTTAATTACTGGAAAATATTGTCCCCAATCCCATAATTATGTCAATCACTTTAGGAACAGAGCCCTCAGCATGTCACAAATTAAAAAAAATAAAATTAAAATTTGTGTGCCATGCTAGCACACAAAAGATAAAGAAAAATAAACAGCACGCATAAAAAGAAAGTACTAAATAATGAAACCATTCGCTAAGTGTATTTCTAAAGAATGTTATATTTAGCATTATTTTATGCAACAAAAAGAACAGGTTGTGTGCATACATGCCCATGGATAATTCTCAGAGCAAAGATCTCATGAATGATGATGAATCTAGCCACAAAACAACGATTCGGATTTGCAGGCATGATTTAAATGCCAACAGATTTTGACACTTTTTTTCATCGTGATGGAAAATTAAAATTTCTAATTTTTTTCCCCACTTAGAAGTTGATACACATATACACAAAACCTTCTGCACATACATGAGAAAGATCTTGGAAAAGCTTGTATCCTGGCTGGGGAAGGGATTCAGGTTGGGGGGATTATTCTCTCTTCCAGCCAAGTGTCCTTGCCTTATATAGTAGAGATCATCATCTTCTTTCTTTGTGTAATGCTTATTTATACCTAGTGGATCAGCTAAGGGTCACATCACGTTACAACCCAGCAATTCAGGCACTTGGTCTCCAACACTGAATGCCCCTTACTGCATTAACCATTACGCTGTTGTTGATGCTGTGGTGATTCTCATCCTCCTTCTGTTCCTCGGGATCGCTTTTCCTGTTGTCTGTGCAAGTGTCTTCGCTAAATTTCATCACCTAAAAGTCATCTTGGTTATGGTTTTACACCAGTCAAACTGTGATTGTATGATTACACCTTTAGGGGGAGGTGGGTGAAATATAGAGATATAACTATATCCCTTTTAAGGAGGGATATGTTAAATAAATTCCATAACAAATAATGGCCTCTTTCAGGGAGTAAAGATAAATCCTTTCAGTTTGTAGATAACCTTCCGCTTTAGGAATTGCAGATAATATTTTTCTGAACTCATGGAACAGAAATAACCTCTATGCTATGGTTACAGTTACAACTTAAAAATCATGAAAATAAAATCACTTTAGATTTAGAATTAAAGAATTATTCATTAGCATTGTTTTATCGCGATCTGCTGTGCTGACTCAACATTCATGCAATTGCCTGTATCTGGACATCTTTGTCTAAATCTCTCTTTTCTATACTTGAATTACTTCTCCAGAAAATATGGAAATTTAACAGTGGATCTCTTGGTTATCGGATGAAAAAAAATGGAGGAAACATTGTGGGTATTTTTTTATGGACAAACTGCTTCTTTGTCCTCAGTCCCAGCTGAGTCCTGTCTACTGAGCGGCTGGGAGCCCAGTTAAAAGTCAACCACCTGGGGAATATGAGTGAGGCACCCCTAAGAAAAATTTCCTATCCAGTTGCCATTACAAAGATGGACATCTAAATTCAGTATCTGCTGTATTTTATGAGAATGGAAGGAAGATCTATGTCCTCAGCAAACTTGAGCTGTGCCTGGAAAAGGCATTGAAAAAAAAAAATCGCAGAGCTGCAGTGCCACTTTGTAAGTGAGACGAGGGATATGATATAATAAATACCCATGCTCGTCCTCCTCCACTGAAGTTATTTTTCACTTTGATTAGTGATTTTAAATGGCTCATTTCTTAGTCTTCTATTTTACTTCTAGGAAGGTTTTCCATTATACGGTTCCTATAAGCATACAAAAACAGAAACAGCAATAAACCAATATATTTACTGAGGATAGAACTTTCTCTCTTCTCAAATGAAATGCTGCTACTGCTATAAACAGCTGAAAATATTTTACTGAGGTATTAACAGCCTCAAGATCTGTATTAATGATAGACTTCTTAGAGTGTGAAATGCCTCCTGGCTTTTCTCCAGGGTGTTTAAACTAATCAACTGTTAACAATAAAGGGAATAATTTTCCTTTCACTCTCACTAGGATCATTTCATTGACTTTACTGATATCCATCATATTTTATACTGATACAAACAAAAGAAACATGAGCCCGAAGCTCACACGTAGCAGCAGGTTTGAAGGGTAGGCTGGAAGTAGAATTACTGACCAAGCCCAGTTTTTGAATGATGGGTAAACCGATCTATTGCACAAGGACAGAAATGCAGAAGTACAGACAGAAATACAACATTCGTGCCCTCCATTTTGGCCTCCAAGTAAAGGTATTTCATTCAATTTGACACTCAGGCATTCAGCCTCAATCAGACAAACGAAAGACACCATTAAGTCCCAAGATTTATATTTTTCTTTTGTTCTGACCTTCATAATAAAGATTGATATATTGATCCAAAAGCTGACTTTTTTGAGTTGTTTTAGTTTGAGGGGAAAATCTGTATAAGCAGACATTTTCTATTGCAGACAAACTGAAAAGCATAATACAAACTCATATTTTTTTTGAAGAATGTGATTTTCAAAAAATAAAATGAGGAAAGAAGGGCAAATTCTTTCAGCCAAAAATTAAAAAAATAAAAAATCACTCTGTCAAAAGTTCAGATGGAGGATCCAAAGGTCACAGTGAAAGTTACAAACACCAATTTTGTAAACTTAGTTCAGGATCTTGAAGTCTTAACTAATTATTTTGGTATAGACATGATTGTATTTTTGAGCTGACCAGGTACCGCTGTAGAACCACATCTATGCAGGATTCAGCACCTTAGTAAAACAGTTCATCTAGCTGCAAAAATATATAACTGCAGAAAAAAATAAGGTTGTCATTCAGGACAGCCCACTGTTCTTTCTTACATGACTAAATTCAGAGCTAGAGTACGTTGCTCAGGGCTCTATTTGATTGAATTTTGAATATTCCAGAAGCTGGAGAATCTGTAACATCTTTGAGCTTCTGTTTCTTAGACTGGCACCCCGTTCACTGCCATTTAAATTTTTTTTATGTCATTGAAAGCTTGATTTTCCTTTGCTATTTTTTTAGATTTTCTAGTTTCAGGCTTTGCAATTTTTTTGCTGTTTGGCTTTGTCAGTTCTCTCTGTAACAAAGCTTGCACATTTATGAAATGCATGTCAAAATATCTACCTATTTGTAAAAGAAAAATATTAATCAAGTTTTCACACAGAAGATGCTGGTATGACTGGTTATCCAATGAGGGAAATAGATGAGAGCTATCTACTGGTAGATCACAGCTGTGAGAGAGGGCAGGAGGATTCGGGTTTTTGTGAAAGTTTCAACACTCAGCTGAGAATGAGCATCCCACCTTACAGCATCCCAACCAGGAATAATATTTTGAGCATATTCATTCACAAACACCCCAAAAGCAGTTTCAGCTTAGTTTTGTGAGTAGAGCATGACATTTTGGAGAGATCTTAACTGTTCTCACATGGAAAAATGCACTCCTAAATGCACTAAAAGTCTGAGAATTATCTGGGAAGGAAGAAACTCAGAATGGTATTACTGAACAGTTGTACAGACTTTGAAATAGTGAGGAAGCATTGGAAAATAATGCCACCAGTATAACCAAACATTTAGACTTTCATCTCTCCGTTTCTTAGGCATTTTCAATTACATTGCCCTGGCCGGAAAGTGAATTGTGGTAGCCTGGATTCATAGGTCATTTGTGTAACTCCAATTTGGGCAATGCTCTGTTGTGATTACTTTCAGGAGAATACGTGGAATGAACTAATTTAAAGATCACTAAGTGAAGCTTGCTTTTAATAATCACATGTTCTCTCTAGTCACGCTTGAATTTATCTGCCCCATTATCTTTATCAGCAAACATTTCCAGATTGCTTCTGACTTGTCTATACTTGTTGCTAATCAAAACTGTGCCTAACCTACTAATCACTTCGTCAGCTGAAACTAGGCCTATAGAGATGGCAAAATTCAGGGAAAAATAACATTTCAATTACATTTTTATCTAACTGTGTATTTGTTGATGGGCATATCAACAATGCCCATCAAACGATAAACTCAGGAGAGTTGAACAGAAGTCCCAAAACTGTACCTAAGTTTCCAATTAATTGCACATGAGAAAGGATAAGAAAAGGCCCTTCGGAAGACATTTCCTATGTGCATTTCTATGTAGGAGTGAAGCAATTAATTTCAGTTCACGGACAGTGAACAATTACATGAAAATCATAAAGCAACATTCACAGAATCATTTTGCAATGTAGAAGAAATTTAATATTTCACTTAAAAAATATCTCCTACCATTCTCAAGGCTGTGCTGCCTTACTGCTTTACTTCATGACTAATGACTTCCATGACAGTTGCATCCATATGCCTAGAGAAACCTCAAGCACTGGTTTATATATGTGATCCCACACATCATCTAACATCTAGTCTTGCCTGAAATCTTACAGTGCCAGCCAACAGGCCAAAAAATAGCATTATTACTGTATTCCTCAGTCTAGGAATTAGTATCTGGAGAGATCAGGACTGTTGAATGTCCTGTACTTCATCGTTCATTGGTAGATGTTCATAAGCACACGGAGGCCCTGATTTCAGAGAGACTTGGGTGAACATAGCGCAGACCTGCATGGTAAAGGCTGCAAGGACAGATCCTAATTTATCATGAGGAATTTATCATTTAATGACAGTCAGACATTAGGTCCTGCAGTACTAATAGCTAAAATGTACTGAGGAAGAAACAGTAGACATTTTCAATTTTTTTTTTTAATCTACCAACGCACGGTCTACTAACCAGTAGAATACTATTATTCTGTAATAATTTCATAATACTTGTTAAATTCCTGATGAAATGGGGAAGTGATACTGGTCAGCAGTCAGCAGGGAATCAGCAAAGTAAGAGGGGGTGTAATAGAAGATTTTCTCAATAACCCATCATCATAACAAGTGGTTTTGCCAGGAGTAACTGTATACTAGAATCTGAGATGCTATTGTGGATAGACTAGTATTATAACTTTGTAAATTGCTCTGAAATATATCAAATAGTGATTCTAAAAAAAAGGAACATATTTGCTTTGAAGCATAATAATTAATGTAAAGTATGAAAAGGCTGCTATAAGCTATTTTAACATGATTTTGGGTTGGCTTTCCTACATTTCTGATTAAAAGAGGGCTTCTAAAGACGGAGTAGGAAAAAAGAATTGTTCTCTGAAACCCATCTGAAAATTGCCTGGGCCAGGCCCTATGCTCAGGCACAGCTTGCGTTGAAAATTGAGAATTGGATATCTTACTTTTATAAAAATTGCCAGCTGCAATGGAATCACAGAAGAGAGAAGAGAGGAATTTTTTTCCCTTTATGTGTATTTCTAAAGGTTCTTAAGTTATAAATACTATTGACCGTCAATACATTTCGACTCCAGTTTGCTAATGCTTGGGGAATGAATGGGGAGTATCTAGAGATAAGAACCAACTTCAAACCCATTTACTTCCTCGTAAATTGTTTTTTAGTGTCTTTTCTGCCAGCATGCACTAGCTTGGTTTAGATTCTTCCACATCCTTGTGTAACCATATTGGGGAAGGCTGGCTGCAGCGCCTGTGCACACACCTGTGCAAATAATGCCACAGATTTGCCTGTGCTTTTTCCATGCATCATATTAGGAAAACCAGTGCGTGCCTTTCAAGAAACTTGCCCCAGATGTGCTTGGGAGAAGTGTATATGAGGAAGAGACATTTGTCCTTTCCCGAGCCATGTAAGGAATTTTCAATACCAGCCTCCTCTTCTCCAGTTGCACTTTGTGGTCATTCTTTTGGCAATTAATAGTTGGGCTTAACCAATTTTCTCAGTTGCTTTCTTGCATAGGATTTTCCAATCTTTTCCTGCTCTTGCCAGAAGGCTTTTTTTTTTTTGATGTTTTAGGCGTTTCCTACTGTGCTGAAACAAATCTCTGCTACTTCTTAATGCCTGCTGCTTTGTTCCTAGCCTTTCTGCCTTTTAACCCTTCTATTATTGATTCACAATTTTGCTTAATAAATATTCTCCCCTCTAAGTCCTCAAGCCTTTCACTCTTACTCATAGCTCTGTCTTTGAGCTTTTGCATCATGTCTGCTCCTGCCATCGGTCTCCTGTCCTTTTCTGTTTGGACAAGGCCCTATCAGGCTGCCTTGCTTGTTTTTGTACAGACGGTCTCACCATAGAAGTTGCAAAATATGAGAGGGACAATATTTTCCCCAGTGCAAGTAGGTAATTCAAAAGATTGCATAAGGTACCCAAAAATCTTAAAGAAACCTTCAGAATTTATAAATAATCCTAAAACGATACATATTATTATTGATAATCTGAGTAACAGGGAAAGATGGCCAAGTGACTAGGCTACTGATTTCCTTTTCTTGCAGAAGTAGTGTGGGGGTGAATGCTTTGAAGTGCTTAATCACTATGTTGGTTGGCACTAAAAGTGTCTGCTAAACAGAGAATATTTATTACTCTTATCCCAGATGCCTAATGGCAGTCTGGGGTAGTATTATGCAAACATTTTTCAGTACCTTTTTAAGGTACCGAATAGCAAATATTCTCTTTTCTTTCATTCAGTAGTTGTATTCATCTATTACCTATTCATAATTGCAGAAATACCTTACAATAACTGACAATATGGAAAAGGCCCAGGTCTGTATTACAGCAGAGGATAGGCCATTAGAATGATTTAGATTTATTTTGACTTTAAATAGGACTGTCAATTCTACAGCCAAGACAAAAATTTTGTAAATATCATTCATATATTATATGAGCAAGCATCCTATCACATTTTTGAGGCTTCTGATTTTCTTTCCATTTTAAAACAGGTGAAATACAGAAAACCACCTTGGCTGTCATTACAAGTCTTGTATGGTATATGCAACTACCCATTCCGGCAAATGCTACTGGGACTTCATACAGGTAAATGTATAAAGGCCTTGATGGGGGTCACATTTTGGTGACAACTTCTTGTAAATGATCCTAAGAAACTATTGAAATTAGTCCAACATCTTGATTAAGAGACTTCTCACTTGGTTTCCATAATGTTATAAGAGATGAATTGTTCTTGTAGAGAGGATCATTCCAAGAATTACGGACAATCTAAGTCCTCTGCATCAATTTTGAAGACTTTAAACAGACATGGATACTATTTAAAACCTTGTTTTAACCTGTAGAACTGGATATGTATATTTTTCCCTCGATGCCAAAATAGGAGAACTTCAGCATTTTCCTAAATTAAGTTAATAAAATGTTGATCATGATTTAATTCTTTGTGGGATATGGCTATAAATTACTGTAGACATGATTGCTGCAGCAGCCAAGCACCATTAATTCTGTAGATTTCGCTACACAGATACTGCGAGTAGTCAGAACCCCTAAAAGTGCATTTTGCAGATAATAACTAACAAATACAAAAATATATACTTTGAAACAATAAAGAAATCACATATCCACCCTTCTTGGTGTAGGCATGACAAGAAGTATAATTAAATTCCTTTTTATAAGCTGAGAAAAATGAACAAGGACCATGTCTATACTTTTCCAGAATTATATGATACATTGTCTCTGTGCTATTTTTCCTTGATGATCCTTTGAAAGATTGGTAATAAAGTAAAATTGCTTCATAAAACAATTCCCTTCTCATCATGCTCACACTGCTTTTTTTTTTTTTCAGAAGAACTGATAAAAAAGAATTGAACTGTTTGTTCTTGATAAAAATCAATCAGTCTGGAATGTTACAAGGACTTTCAAGTGCATTCAACATAGAAAATATGTCATACTTTGAATATGCCAGCTTTGAGACTGTCTCTAATTTTTAGCTGCAGACATGTTAGCACAGAGGATAAAAACAAGCATGTACATACCATGAAAAATTAGCTTTGCAGAGAGCAACTCTAGACTATCTCTTATCCCCCAAGATAAAGACAGCAATGACTTCCCCAAAGACCCTGTAGCTTCTTGAGATCTGCACCATTCTGAGCATTTTAATCATCCTGCTTCAAATTGCAAACCCTCTGTCAGCTTTTTAGGAAGGTGACAGCAAAGCAGCTGCTGTCGCCTCTCCCTTGGCTGAAAAGGACGTTGTGCCGACAGGTTGCAGAGGACGTGGAGACTGGGGGGAACGAGGAGCTGCTGGGGCTGCCTGGGGGAAATGAGGACATAGCAGGGAGCAAGCACCCAAAGCCATCAACACAGGAGCTTTTTGATGGGAGATGTTGTCCCCTGGGGTGCAATTTACTATTTAGACCTGTGAAAAGCTCTTAACAAGGAGGCTTAATTGCATCATTTAGAAAGATTTTTTTTTATGACAAAAGATGAGTGTTTATAAAGGCTTAGTTCAAATATGTCCAGCTAACACAGTGTCTTAGGTATCCACAGTGTCCACGGTATCATGATTTAAATGGCACCGAAAATGAACAAGGGACATCTGTCTGTTTTCTCCATTCCTTTTCCGTTTCTTTGACAATTAAGTCCAGGTTTGAGCTCTGGGCTTCATGACCTTTCTGTGGTGGCACATCACTGCCAGCTGCAGCCATGTCCCTCCAGACTGGCAGCCAGCCCTGCTCTTGACTGCTCCCCTGGACACTGTCCCTGCCCTCCCTACCTGCTGCTGCCTCTCAGGTGCATCAGCATGGGCAGCATGGATATAAATGGTGGGACTGGCAAGATTTTTGGAATAAAAATGAAAGCACACTGCCTCCTTCCTCTCCAATGAGCAAGTGCAGTGAGTTCAGCTCTCCCAGTTATACCAGCACTTCCCAGGACAACAGGGCTCAGGCACTGCAACCAGTCCCACTGCCAGATGGGCATACAAGTTGTGACCCTGCTGCTTACCCTGGTATCAAACCGCTCAAGTTCAGGACCCCTACAGCCCCGGGACAACTTTCCTACCACACACACTTACTGCAGCAGCACATTGTCTCCAGCTTACTCATAGCCATCAAAGTTTGTGCTTATCTATCTGTGTCTTTCCCCAACTCTGTTTGCGGAAGGGCAGATTAACCATAAACTGAAATTAATTGGCATGTAAAATTATTTGAAAAATGCAAATTAGACCATTAAATCATTTAAAATGTCATGCACAGTGCGGCACAAAATTTGGCAGGGAGAAGGGGTGATTATCACAGGTAGGCAGACCAGCAGATGGCTGAGAGCTTGGAAACACTCACTGTGAGAAAAGGAGCTTGCTTGTGGTTCCTAGACTGCCTCTTGCCATGTTAATAAAAAAACAGCTACTACAGTAATGGAAATTCCTATCAGTGCTTTTAGCTATACTGTGGAGCCCATCAACATAATAGCGATATTTGCATAACCACAATACTACCACATGCTTATCTCTGCAGGGTCAATTTAAACTTTAATGCTACCAAAGCTGGGAAAGTAAGTGGTGTTTTTAGTTTGTGAGTAATGATGCCGATTTAGTTTCCACATATAAGCTCCTACAGAGTGTTTTCATAAATGTTAGGTTTAGCTAGATATCCTGGTAAAATCTATTTGCATGCAGACACATTTATTGTGATGTGTTCAGGTAGACTCTGAGATGTGGTTATATTTAAACAGTCTTTTAGTTCATGCTGTTTGCTGTTCTTTGGTGATCCCATGAATTAGGAAACATTTTAATTGCAATGAACAGCCTTTAATTGACTCGATGGCAACTGTGTGGCAAGGTGTACAGAGCCTCGTTAGAGAACTCTATAATCTCTAGAGGGCAGGACAAGGAACCATAAGCTGAAACCAGATGGGATCAAAGAAATCAGGGCATTAAGCAGGTGGTTTGGAACTGCCGCCTTGGAACTACCCTTAGAAATGCCCTTAAGCCTACCTGTTGATTTAGTAGCTTTTAGTACCTTAGCACAAAGTAACTTTCAGTGTTTGCCCATCATTTTTTTTCTGACGTTCATAATACATATTGTTAAGAAACGCTTTTGAGCTAGAGTCTGAAAAGGCCAGAAGATATAGAGCACACTTCTCACAAACCAGATGACTAGCATAAAGCTTACCCCAGTACTCCATGAAAGGGTCCAGTACATAAAGTATCTCAAAACATTCACAATCATTGGAGTTATTGTCTTTCTTCTACAGCCCTGCATTTTCTTCTTCAGAGGGAGATTCTTTTATCTATAACCAGGGATGCTATATTAGTGAAAACACTTTGTGGAATTAATGGTTTGGTAACTGAAGAGGGAGACATTTCTTGGTCAACTACCTCAGACACTGTCTATAGTCTCACAGCAGTGTAATTAAAACAAGAATGAAGTCTTAGTTTAGAAGCAGACATAAGGTATACCAACGGAACACCATCTGCAACTTTTAATAACTGTGTTTAGAAAATGCTTTGAATAGTAAAGGAGACCAAGTGCCAAGTGCTCTGTAAAATAGACAAAATGGATTTGTGGCGTTGTATATTTGAAGTCAAACTTCTTCGTGTTCTGCCTTACTGAGAGTACCAATTCTGCCATCAAGTGTTCTACAAAAAGACAAATTACTTTCTAGGGCACAGGGCATATAAGTGTCAAATTCATTTCTAAAATCAGAGTCTTGGATCCACACAGATGCGAACGTCATGACCACCATAACTTCATCCATTTCTCAATCTGGACAGGAAAATATTGTCAAGTAGCTGATATCACGTTAAACTTGGAGAACTCAGGATTGTACTAATTAGTGTCTCTCTAAACAAAAAGCTATTGTCAAAAGAATAGCAGTTTCTGGAGTGAACACAGGTGATGTATTGAAGTGAAATTCATGTTCAATATTCTTTATAATGATACTTGGCTTTATCCTTTCACTGTGGAAAATGCAATTAATAATTTTGTTTCTCCCACTAACTTACTGTGTGGCATTCATCAGAAAAACAATTTCACTGCAGTAAAATCAAACTTAGAGACACTATACATATTCCAGTCGGTTTATCCCTTTTCATTCTATTGCCTGTTGATTATTAATATCTAAATTCGAAGTTCATCTAGCTTCATAAGTCTTCTGTAATCATGTTTATATTTAATTAATAGGGCAAAGGAGAGATGACATTGGAGTCCTGGTCTATTTTATAGTAACCCATTCATTACAAATACATAAGTGAACTTACATGGGTAAAAAATTAACCTGCTCACTGAGATTTTCTAGGCTTTCTGCATGAAGTTAATCTTACAAATCTTTGCACAAGCTATCTTCATGTTATACATTATTTAATGATCTCTAGCTGTTTTTGAATGACTTCCTACAAATCCATCAGAACATTATTTTTCAGGTGATCACTAATCAATTTTCTTTCCTTGTGACAATTTCCATTGAAATCTCAACAAATATTGACATGCATAAGCCATAAATAAGAATTAAGAATAAGATAATTTAATGTACCTCACAGACCTCATGACTTGCACATGACTTAATTATCATGACTGTTAAACCCTGAGGCTCAATTAAGGCTTGTAAAGTGCTTTGAAATTATTGACTGGAAGGTGGTAAGGAGCAACAAATGGTTACATATGATTTTATACTGCAAGAGTAGCAGTAATTTAAACTGCAACCCACGAGGTGATGTTTAAAATGAGTATTCTTTTTCTATCATAATACGGTTTTAGGTTCTACTGAACAGGGGCTTGTTGAAGAAGGAGGCAGCCCCAACTCCTCAAATCATCATTTTTTCTCCTTCTAAAACATTATTTGTCCCCCTGTTCAGAATGACATACACAGTCATTGCTGTCAGGCAGTAAATGAAGTTTCTGTTCAATACACTCCCTGACAGGAGTAAGACAAGGCAAAAGCATTTGGGAAAGGATACTGAGATGCTACCAGCCCCTTCAAAGTAGAATTTGCCCTCTTCACTAGCCAAGGAAAGTGAACAAGAGAGCACTTGCATGGAGGAAAGTGTTTTCTGGAAAAAAATACAGCATCAAAGTGGAAAAGAAGAAAAAATCCTTTCTACGTTTGTAAAAGAGCACACACAGATTTTAGATCTTATGAATCAAAGGAGGGAACACCAGTATGTCATATTCAAAAAAGACATTGATTGCAATGTTCTTACAGAAATTACAGGGATTGGTGATGTACAGGTATTTTTCCCTTCCAGGAAAAAAAAAAAAAAAAAAGAGAGAGACTATGATTTTTTCTTTCCCTTTTATGGTTATCCTTACTGGAGTCATAAGAATTTAAACAATTGCAGTAGAACAAAGCTACATATTCAGTCATCTATATATTAGTCTATATGCAAAAAATATCAGCTCATTCTGATTGTCAGTAATTTTAACAGATTTTTAAATACTCAGAAAATTTGTGGCTGTCTTTAATCTCTGTAGCATCTGCAGCTCTGCAACAGGTAAACAAATAAAGTTGATCACTTTTGCAGGGACACAGATTAAAAATATTCACACACATCTGATTACCTGAATACTGAAGAAATTATGCAACAAATGAACAGTCACCAGGAATTTCTACTGCCTCAAAAGAACTCAAATAATCCAGCAATAAACCGAGATGATGACTATCTATTTTTCTGAATCCTAAATTTGACCTCACGTCTAAGATAATTTTTTATTGTATATAGCATAAGCAAAAACCACGATCTGTAGCCATACTTGCCTTTCTCCTAAGGATAAAAGTCCCCATGAATTTCTGGTGAAACTATTTTCTTGAGGAGTGAATCCTTATATTGAAAGATAAAGATATTGGACTTTAGCAACAGTCTTCCGCATATGCAAACCTTAAAGAATCCATCAATAAAATGATTTATTGATATTTTAGACTTCATAAACCTAACCATAAACCAAATTTATTTCCAGTTTCTGTTCCTTTAGTTTACTAATTTTCTCTTGGGTTATTATTAGAGAAGAGATAATTAGAGATAGAGTTAGGAAAGATGAAGAGCTAAGAGTCTCTTTTTATCATTAGAATTATCATAGCTTTAGGAAACTGGAGGACAGCTAGCGCTGGGAAGGTCTGATGAATATATGCTTTTTCAAAAAACATAGCATTTTGTGCTTTGGATATGATTATGGCTAATACTACTTTGGGATAAGCGTTAAGAAATTTAAAGCATCAGATGCCCTGAATCTTGTATGACCTCTAAAGATACTAATACTCTTGTGTAACCAGGCTGTTTAATTATATTCCTTTAAAAATGTGATTTCCAGTTTCTGTAAACAGAAAAAGGGGTTGTGACTGGTAACCAATACATTTTGTTAATTTATATTGTAGGATTGGAGCTAAATTAGGCTTGCAGATTAGGGTTGCAGATTAAGGCTTTATGTTCTCTTTTATCGTCAGTTTTGGTACACTGTCTATAACTCAGTTAAGGTCTGTTGGATACAAGTAAGAAATCAAAAACCTAAAGAGTCTGTTTTATTTCTGGTTTACTCCAGGTGAAGTGTTCAGGAAAATCAGGAATCATAATTTCTTTTACAGTAAGCTTATTCCCTGAGAATAATAAATAACATTAATGCCAGATTCAGGGATGTGATTCAGGTTAGGGACTGTGGAACAGAAAACACCAAGCATGCAATCTACTGAAAGACTTTTCACATCCCAAAGAGGTAGAAATAAGTTTGTAAGTGCCAGTAATATGTGTAGATTCAGGTATTGTTTTATTTTGTAAGTATCTTGGGCTGTATCATCACCAATAAATAAAAGATGACAAGAGGGTGAACTCATGCTTTGTCTTTGGGTCATCTCTATGGTTTATCAGCAGTCCGTAGATTCTTTTTGCACCTGCATCAAACACCACTTTTCAGGACAACCTTAATGTGTAAGTCTAAAGGTAGTTTTCTCCAGAGGAAATTCTCAAAACAGCAAAATGGGCAGGACTGTGGAGGACAATAGGACTGTTTCATTGCTTTGTATACTCATCTGACACCATCTACTTAGCCTTTGCACCCAATCTCACTTTATCTCGCAACCTTAGGCATGCAACATAACTGCCATTATGTCATAAAAACATCAGTCATCATGAGCATTTCTTTAGCGAGCCTATAGAAAGCTATAGATAGTCCACCCTGGTCAACCTTTACCATTAAAATCAGGCCAGCTTCTTCCAATCTCATCTTAGCCATAAGAAGCATTGAAGATTTTGAAGAAAGAATCTTGGGGAAAAGTTCCTGAAAAGCCTGTCAAATTAATATGATGGCAAAAGCTGTTTGGAGATATGATAACTTAAAAGCAATTCAATGGTAAGCATGCCCTCAGAGCAAGGAAGTGACTCTTTAAATCACTCTGTTCATTTAATGCCCTGGAACAGCTCACAAATGCCCCAAAATTCAAATTCAGCAAAATTATCTTTGTCCCAACAAATTTATTGTGAGATGTTCAAAGGAGTTGTAATAGCAAAAAAAGAGAGATCATACTTAAGAAACATAAAGGGAAAAAAATGTCTAAAATCTGGACTCACCTTTCCAATGTTTAATATAGACAGAACACCATAGGGTTACTTAGTAAAAGAATGATCCAAAACATAACCTGCATGGATGCCCTGAATGCCTTTACCTGAGGATAAAAATCTGGCATTTGCAATATTAGGGGCCTTGATAAAACACAGAAATTCAAATGGATGCCAGAGGTATTCCTCAGTATGACATCTTCTTTCTGCTTTTTATAGATGAATGAAATACTGCAAACACAAAGGCACAGCTGTAGCAAAGATACTCCAGTACCACAAGCTACAAAAACAGCACAATTTATAAATGCATTGAAACCATTATTGAAATTGTTCACATTTAAAACAAAACCTAAGTATTTCAAGGTAACTGCTCCATCAAATCTGTCCTCAAATTCTGTTTCACTTGTCTACAAATTATCTTCATTCTTCTACAGATGGAAATTAGGTAGGACTTCCACATTGTCTGTTTGTTTTAAGAAAAATGAGTCAGAAGCATTTTCCAGACAGCTGCCCATTTCAATATCCCACTAGCCCTTTTTATTATGGAAATTCTCTTTCTAAGCCACAAGTAGAGAATTGTATATCTAGTACCATACATCAATACAGCTTGAAGCAGGAAAAACTCTAATTTTGCTACAAAATCAGAGTGACTCTCTAACACAGTTTAGCACTGGCAGTTCTCAGGGGATAGATAAGGGGAATGCATTTCTCTAGCTCTTTGCAGCTAGTCTCAATACACTACATTTGCATAGTGACAGAAATTCATTATCAGCAGATTGCTTTAGATGCCATACATGAAAAAGCCTGGTCTTAATCCGTTTCTGTCGCTCTGAATTTGCCACTGTGTTTAACACTACCTGACAGAGAAGTCGACTAAAGGATTGTTGAGGATGAAAAACCCACGTGTCCAGAACCCCGTAGATCTTTTACAAAGCAAAGTGAAAACCCTTCCATTGCCAGGTCCTGTAGGGGAGAGGTTTCTGCAACTAAATAGAACACTATGAGGGTATAATGCATTTATTTTAGCTGCATGGATTCCACAGTGCATTTGTTGGCCTCTGTGCTCACAAATACAGTTAGCCATGCCAATGTTGTGCAAATGCCACCTGAGCTGTATCCTATTTGCCTCCATTACGCATTTGCATGGCTAGATGACTACCTAGCTACGTGCATGTACAGGCAGGAAAAAAATTCTGCTTGCACACTTTGTACTGAACAAGCAAAATAAGCACATTTCTATGATTTACAAATAGGCTGAACAGTCAATTTTGTGCAGAAGAATACTCACCTGAAACCTTCAGAAATGCTGAGCAAGATGTTGAGCTTTCTAGACCATTTTATGCATTATGAAAAAAGCAAAGTGCTCACCTGCTTGCAGCTGTCTACCTGTCAGTGTGGCAAGTCTCTTGTGTTGCAGAATAAACAGAGGGTTCAACTATCCAGCTCAGGGCTTTTGAAATGCATAGGGAAGATTAAGCAACTTATATATTTATTTATTTATTTTGCATGAACTGGGAAGGTGTTTTACAGGCTTCATCACTGCAACTACACCACCATCTGCATACAGGGGCTGCAGCTACCCAAAAGAGGTTGCTCCAGAGGTTTCTCTTTGTCCTTCTAGGAAAGCATTTCCATTGCCCTTGCAGGCAACTCCAGTCCCACTCTGCACCTCAAACGAGGTGCATATCACAGCTCCTGCTACATCTAGAGCTGCATTGTTGGAGGACTGTAGTTCACACCTCCTCTTTTGTCCCTTTATACATACAGAAGAGCACAAATAAGGGACACGTCTCTTGAATTGTGCCGGTGTAAAATTGATTTTAAATAACTAGGTTTTGGCAATAATGACAGGAATAAGCCAGGGTAGGAGAGACTGCAAGCAGAAGGACACGGAATCACAGAATGCTTAAGGTTGGAAGGGACCTCTAGAGATCACCTAGTCCAACCCCCTGCTCCAGTAGGGACACCTAGAGCACGTGGTACAGAGTGACATCCAAGTGGGTTTAGAAGATCTCCAGAGAAGGAGACTCCACAGCCTCTCTAAGCAGCCTGTTTCAGGGCTCTGTCACCCTCACAGCAAAGAAGTTCTTCCTCACATGGAGATTAAACTTCCTATGTTTCAATTTACACCCGTTACCCCTCGTCCTGTCACCGGCCACCACGCTGAAGAGCCTGGCCCCATCCTCCCTACAATCACCCCTCAGCTACTTGAACATGTTGATCAAATCTCCTCTCAGTCTTCTACGCTCTTCTTAATGCACCCCAGGATCCCATTGGCCTTCTTGGCCACGAGGGCACATTGCTGTCTCATGATTAACTTGTCGTCAGCCAGGACTCCCAGATCCCTCTCTGCAGAGCTGCTTTCCAGCAGGTCAACCCCTAATCTGTTCTGGCGCCTGGGGTTATTCCTGCCCAGGTGCTGGACCCTGCACTTGTCCTTGTTGAACCTCTCTGCCCAACTCTCCATCCTGTCTAGGTCTCTCTGAATTGCCATTCAGCACAGTCCTCAGCAGCGTCGGCTTCTCCAGGTGGACACCACTAAGTATTTTCTCTGTTCTACCTTGGATCTTCCAGATCTCTGTCCTGGTTATCTACGTGGTGGGAGCTGGAAACATTGTGGTTTTCCTTCATATCTTTCAGTGTCTCCATCCGTTTTAGTGAGGCAGCGTTGTCTCTTGTTGCTCCTCTCATTTAAGTATTTGCTCACCGTCCTCAATCGCACTCCTATCCAGAACGTATTTCTAAAATCCCTCTACAGCATGCCATTTATCTGGGGCAAGAGCTCCCTGTCACAGATGGGATTTCTGAACAGTGTTAGAGCAATCTGAATGACTGATAAATCGCATAAGGTCTTAGCCTTAATGCATTTTCATTTGCAGGCTTAACAAAGTCTGCTGTGTACCCATACCTAACTACTTAACTCCATCAGCACCTTTTTTTTTTCTTTTCCTGCAGCTCCACTTGCCCTTCTTTTTTCCAATTTTTCCTCTTGTATTCTCTCCTATTCCTCTCCTCCCCCTTTCACATCTTCTTTTGCCAGCTTGTGAAGCAGTCTCTTCTGCTCGGCTCCATTTTCAAACTTCTCTGTTGCAAATGTCTCTCACTTCTTAAATCATTGCCGTGAACAGCCCTAATTCATAAACTATCTGTTCACTGCCTTGAGAATAGTTGGTCCTCAAACTCTGTGTATAATGTCCAACTTTGCTGTAACTAAATACAATCATAATGTAAATGTTATTCCCACTATGATATTTATTTAACGCTTTCTCTTATTTAAAACTACTATTTTAACAGGCAGAATTTATACAAGTTTAATAGAATTTATTCAAAGGGTAGCTTAATTTAAAATATTTTACTCATGAAAAGCCTTGGTTTTCAAGCAAATAAATTATTGGCTATGGAGCTGTATCTTAAATATTTTTCTTAGTAATGTTAGATAGCTCTTTGTAGCTGGTTACGTTTCATATACTCCTGTTTGAATTCTCACTGTCTGTTGCTCAACTTTCTGCTATTCTGACCACCTAGTTTCTTTTAATACTGCTACCACCCAATGTGAGACAGGGAGAATCAGAGAGGACGCACTCACCTCTGTATGCTACCCTAAATTAATTTGAATATCAGGCCACTGATTTTGAATACTATTCTGCAGAAGCAGAAGAATATATGGATTTTTATAGTAGTTAAAACAAACAAACAAAAAATGTGTGTTGTACTGTAAATTAAGGAGTTACTCTGAAGTTTCTAACCACTTCCTTCTTTCCTTTCTTCCTTCCTTTCTTCCTTCCTTTCTTCCTTCCTTTCTTCCTTCCTTACCTCTTTCTTAAGAAAGAAAAATATTTTGCTAAAGGAGACAATGAGGAATGATATAATTAATCATATTTATTTCAAATCAAATGGAAAATAGTGCCATAACCATAGAGTGAGAAATAATTGGTAATTATAATAATTATAGAAGAAATAGATGTAAAATTATGCACAAGTTTCCAGCAGTCAATAACCTGGTAGGTTAGGAATTTACTAGTGCTATGAGACACATTCATTAAAACATTCCTATTATTGGTATGATATACCCTAACTACTTTGAGAAGACCAGTATCTTGTTATAGACAATTATTCATATTCTGAGTAGTTTTAGGCTACTGAGACTAGCAAAGAGATCTTTGGGGGTGTGAGATGAGCCCAGGTTTCATCAGTAGCAATGGGCAGGTCCACGGATCCTTTATGGTCTTGGGTGCTGGTTTCCCCAAGGAAATTGATGGCCTGTTTTTTTTGGAGAGCATCACACTCCTGCATCTGTTCCAGGAGATATTTGTTGGCAGTGTGTGGAGATGCAGAGGAACCTGAAGGATCAGCTATTTAAATTTTATCTGGTGTGACTTTGGAGTCTAATTATCTGTATGCGTTTTCTCTAAATAGTTGTGTTCACAGAGAAAAATATTCTCCAAATATTCTTTCCATGTATGTGCCGTAAATAAGCCATATGTGAAGACACATTATTAGACTTCACGCCATGCAATCAGTCATAGAATCACAGAATGCTTAAGGTTGGAAGGGACCTCTAGAGGTCACCTAGTCCAACCCCCCTGCACACGCAGGGTCACCTAGAGCACGTGACACAGGACTGCATCCAAGCGGGTTTTGAAGATCTCCAAAGAAGGAGACTCCACAACCTCTCTGGACAACCTGTTCCAGTGCTCTGTCACCTGTGTCCTGTGGAACTTTTGATGCTTCAGTTCCCGGCCGTTTCCTCTAGTTCTGTTGGTGGCCACCAGTGGAAAGAGGCCAGCACCATCCTCCTCACTGCCTCCCTTGAGGTACTTATATACACTGATTAGATCCCCTCTCAGCCTTCTCTTCTCCAGGCTGAACAGGCCCAGCTCCCTCAGCCTCTCCTCATAGGGCAGATGTTCCAGGCCCCTGATCATCCTTGTAGCCCTGCACTGGACTCTCTCCAGCAGCTCCACATCCCTCTTGTACCGTGGAGCCCAGAACTGGAGGGCACACTGCTGCCTCATGGTCAACTTGTCGTCCACCATGACACCCAGGTCTTCCTCCGCAGAGCTGCTCTCCAGAAAGTCAGTCCCCAACCTGTACTGGTGTCTGGGGTTATTCCTCCCCAGGTGCAGGACCTTGCACTTGCCCTTGTTGAATTTCATGAAGTTTTTCACCGCTCAATTGTCCAGTTCCCTCTGGATGGCAGCGCAGCCCTCTGGGGTATCGGCTACTCCTCCCAGTTCGGTATCATCAGCAAACTTGCTGAGGGAGCACTCTGTGTCTTCATCCAGGTCATTGATGAATAAATTGAACAGGACTGGACCAAGGACTGACCCCTGTGGGACACCGCTAGCTACAGGCCTCCAACTAGACTCTGCACCACTGATCACCACCCTAATTTGTCTAATGATGCAGGCTTTGTCTTTCCTATAGCCACTGAATTTTCACATTTTCACATTCATGTTGTATTTTTCTTTACTGAGGTGAAGTTCAGTAAACTCCCATGATTAAATTCCTATTCATTTTAGATGGGTACCATTTGGATCATTTGTTTGTCATCTTTTGTAAGTTTCAAATATTTAGCCATATTTGTTTCAAATAAGTGTTTTATTGGTATGTGTTTATATTAAACAATATTCTATCAAGTCACTGCAAAAGAATTATTTAATTCTTTCTTTCCAAAACTGGAATTCCTCCAATTTTTGTAATCACCTTGGTTGTAGTTCCATTAACAGGGCTTTTCAGGTATGGACTGTACTTAGACTTGTGAAAGAAGTCACTTTCATGGGCAACTTAAATATGTCTCTGCAAATTCTGTCCAAAATCCTTAATTTCTCCTTGGCTATCATTTTCTGTATTTTTTTCCTGGGTCACTGAAGGTGCCAAATATTTCCATTTTAATGAATTTTGATTTTTTAGCCTTTCACAAAGACTTTACGTGAAATTTTCAGCAAATGTGTAATTCTGTCACACTTCCTGAAGTTCAAGAGGGTAAAGAGTTTGCACATGCTCCTTGTAACATGACACTTCACACTAAGGTAATGTATATATGCTAAGCATTTCTAATGCACAATGATGGCTTGATTGGAATTTAGTAAAATAGCTTTGTTTTTTTTTTTTTTTTCCCCATTCCAACTCATTGTAATTTATTCTGGAAACTGAAATCCAGATAGTCTTTCAAAACTCTTAGCTAAGCTTTAAACTATAGATACAACCATGTTCAACAGAAAAGGTAGCAATATCATTTCAAAATAACCTATTTCCACTTCCTCTGTGTGTGTGTTGGTTTTGGTGAAGGTAGCACCTACCTTTTTCAGTCCTGGCTATTTCACAACAAGGAATACCTCTGAAAATAGCAAAGTATTTCTGCAGTGCCCGCAGGTGAGAAATTCCATCCAAATCTCATACGACTTCAAGAAACAGCTGGCTATTTCTAGCAACAATTGTAATACAGACTTTCTTAGTCATGCACAGCAACCCAAATGCTTCTGACGAAGGGAAAGTCCCTAGCATCCCAGGACACACATGAAATGGAAGAGACTGGACTGGTGCAATATGACAGGGAAAGTGGATGAAGTAGAGAGAAGAGAAACAGCAAAGAAAGCCCAAGGCATTCTCTCTTGCTGTGATTCCCCCATCCTGTTACGATTTCTGAGGGTGCTCTGCAGAAGGAACTAAAGGCTGCTGAAAACCAAACTGCAACACATCAAGAAGGGGGTGAGCAGACAGAAGAGCTATAAAGTAGGTAAACAATCCCGTGTTTATATTTCTTGAGATGTAAATATCATTTATACTACTCACTGTCTGCGAGTTCGAAACATAGCAAAGGACACTAATGAACATCTTCAACACTGAACCACTAAATTAAATATGACATTAATGGGAACCATTTAATGCAGTTCGGCTCTGCACTGATGGCCATTTTAATTAGATTGCTGCTGCTGTGCCGAACTGAAAAGCTGCTGACAGCATCGGAAAGTCATGACTTGAAATACAGAACAGCAAGAGATGTTGCTGGATCCCAATTTGCATGTATAATTAATGAGATGATACATCCCTCTCGATGCCCCTCTTCCAGGGGTGCAATTTGATTCAGATCCTGGGCAAACACATGGGTATTCACTGTCAGCCCTGTTGGCCAGTGATCCGAGCATGAGGTCCTTTTCCTCTAATGGGCTCTGGTGATGGGGAGAAGCAACAGCTGTGACAGTCACTCCCTGATTACCTCCCTAATAGATAATTGGCCTGTTGATTTAAAAGTCAGGTGTTTTATCAGTGAAAGGCATGTGTGAACAAGAAGGCTAGATGAATTTTAATGGAAAGAAGGGGAAGGGTTACAGATGCCTCTCAAAAACGACCACAATTTCAGCAGAATTAAGATTTTCTGGAAGAAATAGTATCCTATTCAGTTGTTTTGTTCTCATACCAAGGACACTATTCCTTGTCTAGCTTTCTAGAGAACTAAGGATGTTAAAGGCCAGTCTCTGAGCTCTAATGAGAAAAAGGAAGGAAAAGGGAAGAATTCTACCAAAAAAAAAAGGCTTAATAATCAAAAAGGGAAATAGCACCGTAACTCGATTTTCTATATATTTTTAATCACTAACCACTTAGAAATACATTCAAACATTCAATTTGCCATGGAATATTTAATTGTAAAAAAGTTTTGAAGTGATTCTGTCCCTAAAAGTGTAGGCACTAAACAAACAGAATTTGCTACTGTTGTCTTCAGTCACTTATAAAGTTCTGGTATCAGTAGTCCACAGCCAATAGCTTTTACTCTTAAGCCACTATACTGCGATAAGCATATATTAAATGGCTTTTTGCAAGATTCACATTTCACATTTTCTTAGTTCACATGTTCCTTTGTCACAAGAATCAAATCGTAAGTGTTAATTTTAACCTATACTTGCAGGGTTTCCACCCGAGAGAGCAACCCAGTGTCCAGAGTTAAGTGTGATGAGCAGCTCTTTGAAGTCTTGGTAACTGGCTTTTCTTGCTTTCCTGGCACCTGGTAGGAACAGCCCTTATCAATCATACAGCTAGAGGAAAGTCACTTGTTATCTCACTGCTGTAGCAGCAGTTTGAGTTTCTTAGCTCTGCTACTATGAATTCTCAGCTCCTTTTCCTCCATAGCTTTTCCTCCACATACACAGTTAGGAAAGCAAATATCATTTTGGTGTTAAATATGAACAGGGCTGAAAATAACATGAGTCATTTTTCAGTTCAAAAAAGGAGCAATAATTACTGGGAAGGAAGGGATGAACTGTCCTAGAATAGTTACCATAAAGAATTTGTGCATAGCAGTTGATTTTCTCCTTGTGTAAGACCCTTTGTTCTCCATTTCTGTGTTTTGACTTATCCCTTCTTCTTTCCAAATTCTTCCCAATTGAGTGCTGCTGGCTACAGGTCTGTTGGGTAAGTAATAAAAAGTCTTTATAAAGTGCATCATAAACCCATCCAAATATCACCTGAATCACTAACAAGGATAGGATGTGTGTGAATATTAGCCTAGCTGTTGAAATCACTGTTTAACTAAAAACTGTGTAGATTATGTAATTGATATAATTTATTTGAACACTTAGATCTACATTTTGAGAATTGCATCTCAGCCTGGAGGAGGGATTGTTGAAAGAGATTACCAAAAATGGGAATGCATTGCACAAATCCTTGCATTATTGCAATAAAATATTTGAAATGATGTGTCAAAAATCCTTTAAAAAAACATAGGAAAATGAAAACTTAAGGCTACTATACTTCAGATTTCTTCAGTTCATGACTTGGTTCTCTAAATGGAAACTGTGCCATGATTTAATTTGCTTTCTTTGACTTAAATGACAGTCTTTGCATGTAAAGGGTCTTTTGGATCAGTGTTTCAGAAAATTTTTGCTTTTATTGCATTTTATTTTACCTAGGGGAATTTCCCTCCATATGGTATCTGTCTAGAAAAGCTGCATACCCTGGATTAGCCATATATGCAACTGAAGGGGCAGGTGGCAACAGGGCAAATGATGAGAAAAGTATGTTTTCTTAGAGCTAAAGAAGGGAAGAGAATGTTAAATCCAAAGAAATAAAAGGACTGTCAGCCTGGGGTGGCTGGAACTGGAGTGTTAATCCCGAAGAATTTACTAGCCATATGTGAGAATGTAGTTGGAAAATACAGACCTAAGTGCACTTTCCACATCTGGAAGAGAATGAAGGATGACAGCATAAATAACTGGAAGAGATCTATGTGACCTGAAGAGGCAAAATGAGAATTTCAGAGGAGGAGGGCTGTAAAACTGCACTGCAGTGATATGGGAGAGCCTCTGCAAAAATGCTCAACAAAAATACCTGCCAATGACACTTATCTTTATAGGCAGAGCCTAATGGTAACTCTTAACTTAAAGAGGAGAGGGAATTCATCAACATCAGAAAGTGTTCTTCACCTACCTCCCAGATCCCTTTCCTGAAGAAAGTAAACCATACTCCATTCAAGTACCATGCAGAAGTGTAGCACTACTTTGTGTGTAGATGTAGTTTAATTGGGGCAACTTTGGAGCATTTCCAATAAAAGAGAAGTACCTACATGTGACAAAATAGAATCTAGCTGTGTAACTACAAACTTCTGGCAGCAGATGAATACATGTTGAGTGATCTATGCGTAGTTTATATAATTTGCAGCATGTTTTAGTAGGCTGCCTTGTCACACTGACATAATTAGGGCAAGCTGTGAAAGCCCTGAACTAGGAATTGCATATTTTCTCTTAAATGCTGAAAACTTATGCAAAATATGAGTAAATCATGGGCATGTAAAATCAGGGAAATTGCCATACAAGCTAACTTCCGTCTAACAATTTTATCCAAAGTGCATCTGTTTTCTGCTGATCAGTGTTACAATATTGTTTAATTTAGTGCTCAAACTGTAGTAAACACAGAAATACAAACACACATGCACATAGTAACTAATATCTATGAGCATGTGTGTATGCGTGTCCCAATAAACATATTTCTTAAAATAAAGCCACCATCATATGAAGTTTAAAGAAGAGGAAATACATCCCTTTAATGTGTATTCAACACCAGTACCAGTGAAATGTCCAGTGAAATGGTGAAATGTCACCACCAGTGAATAAGTCCATTGGTGATGAGAATCTAGAAACTATTACTGTGTAGACATTAGGAGTTTTAGTAAAGGAGAAAGAACAAATAATCCATGTCTCTGGTCATCCCACTGGCCTAGATTGTGACTGGTCCATTAAGGCTGATGAACAACTCTTGGTATAAGACATCTAGGCAGGTGACCCTTTCTCCTGCTCCTTCTCCTGTCCTTCACTGCCTGCACTCCCAGTGTGCTTCTGCTCATCATGAGAGAGTAGTTTGAGGTTTCTTTTCCCCTATGTTGCTCTCTGCTACAACAATAGTAAGAGAGAGGGCAAATCACCGGGTTGACAGCAGCTCACCAAGCAACCAGCAGATCCCGGCTTTGAGAAAGTGGACCCGCAGTGGGGCCTCGAGGGTCAATGTCAGACCATGCTTTTTTCATTGTTTCCATTTGTTTACGCAAGCACGTAAATGGGGAAAAAATGACACTGATTGTCTCTACTCATGCATACAGTTGGTAGCAAACAGAGCAGAGTAAATTAAGCAAAATATATGTAACCTACGATGTCCACTCCATGCCTCAGGAGAAGACTTACAGAAGGTTTTTATGAGCATTTTTATTGATAGGGTGCATATACTCCAGGAAAAACTGCCCCTTTGGGTAATGTGTTTCCTTTCAACATCTCAGAGAAGTCTACAGATATTGATTAAGTTTCCTAATGCCCCTAAAGTAGTTCAGACTTCTGTTGCTTGTATGACAGATGAGTAGCCTGAAGGCCAGGAAGAAGTTTTGCCCAAGGTCATAGGATGAGACATTGACAGGATTAGAAATAGAGCTCAAGAATCATGATTTAAGTCCTCTTTTGTAAATACACTGCCTCTAAAAGGCAAAAGCACAAATACTGCAATCATAGTTTACATTTCCCAGAGCTTTCCCATATGAAATATGCTATAACAACATACAGAATGCAGAAGATAATGTACAGTATAATACAGAGAATTTTAGGAGATTCTGAGGGAGTTTCCAGCATAATTACTTTTATTCCTTCAAAATAAGAGGGAAAGATCAGTGAAAAAAAGAACGAAAAACAATCTAACAGAACAGTTCTAGCTAATAAACGACAACAAGAATTCAGAAAGGACATGTCACTTTCATCTGCCACAATTTTTCTTTTATTTGCCAAACATTCGTACCTAGGGAAATATGAATACTATGAGGATATCTATCTTCCTGTTTATGACAGAATTACCTTGGGCAATTTCCAGCTAAATTGTTAGAGCTGTCTGAAATGTTTTTGATGTCTGAAATAAAGAAATTGAAAATGTTTGCAAAATATTTTTATTCCTGCATAGAGAATTAAAATGGACGTTTTTTTTCCTTCTCCCTTATACCCTTCCTCTCCTCCCTCCCAGCTTTCTGCTTGCAAGATGGATGAGGGAAAAGAAAGAGGATGAAAAAAAGCAAGGGGAAAGAAAAAAAAGGTGATGTGGATAACAAAAGACAATGGGATTTTGAACATCAGACCAAGCAAACAGTCCAAAAAACCCTTCAGAAATGGAAAAAAAAAATCAGAAATTAATTTCCCAAGTGGGTTTTGACTGCATCCAAATCTGAACCTGGCAAACCATATGGTACCAAAAGTATAATTCAGAAATGCTACAGATTTTATTTTTCTAAATAATTTTTCCTGTAAAAAGAATGACCTGGATAAGAAATGGCAGAGTGAAACCTTTGCCTTGCCTTCTCTGTTATTATTATGGTTCCTCTCTTTAATTCAAATATAGGTTCTGATCCTAAAAAATACGAAGCACATAATAAACCTAGTGTATTAAGAGAAGTTTCACCAATGCTTCTGAGTTTCTTTCAAACCACAAATGGCAAGGAAATTACAGTTGAATAGGAGGGAAAAAAAATCACAGAGTGATTCAGTGTGGAAACATGTTGCCCAGAGAGACTGGGAAATCTCCATCCTTGAAGAACATCAGACTTTGCCTGGACATGACCCCGAGCAACCTGCTCTGCCATTACAGTTAAACTTGACACTCTGGTCAAGGTTTGGCCAACATGACCTCCAAATGTCTCTTCCAACATAATTTATGCTATGAGTATTCTGCAACAATGAACCTAAGAATCACTCTGAACGTAAAAATAAGTAATGGTAAATATTCTTTTAAAGCCTCCTATGTTTAATACTTATGTTATAAAATACAATTTCTTGCAAAGAGTACACTAGTAAGACAAGCTATTTTGTAGAGTGTTAAAAGGAGTAATAAGGGTTTTATAGCTACCACATTTACTAAGCCTGAGTGTTACCTACATAGCTTTGAAAATACAGATTCACAAAGCAAAAACACTGCCACTTTGAAACTTCCCTTGACTAACATCACTTTTTATTTCTAATCTACATAAGAAGCTTATCAGAATTTATCAGCAAACAGGTAAAAAAGAATCCCTATGTAAAGCATAATGCAAGGCGAGGTTAATTAGAAAAGGAAAAGGTGAACTTGCAATGCTGTCCTCATGGAAATCCACATGCCTGAGTCTGTAAATGAGGGCTTCAGAAACATCACCTGTGATTTTCTCTATAACCTAGGCAATACAATGCTTTTTAATTATTGCAAAATCTGTAGTCAGAAGAGTTTGGAAGGCAGTGCTCAGCAAGACTTTCTAAAGAATGAATATTCTGGAACTGTAGGAAGAAAATTGGGATTTGGGTAACTGAGCAACCATCTGTCCCAGGCTGTTAATAAACACACTCCAAGGGGCCTGAACCTCAGCTTTTATCTGAGTATCACTCCATGTGCTCATAAGGAAGAATTTATTCCGCTTAAGGATTTTTATCACCATTGCTACTATCATTCTTTTAGCCAGGAGATGGCAGGAGATACAGGATATTGACAAGGAATAATGGGAATATGAGGAAACTCAAGGAAATATGACATGAACTGCAAGTGGGTAATGAGAATGAGATAAGCCAAAATCTTCTACAGGCGACTCTGGCAGAATGATTGCTTTATGCTACTCCTAATCCTAAATAACTTCCAGATGACAGCCACTATAGTGCAAACTATCCTTCCCCTACATCACATGCTTCTGGATCCTAAATGTACGAGAAAGCAAGATTTAATAAGCTAACTCTAACCAGAGGTTTTATATCCTCTTTTTTCCTCAGTATACATTAAGCTCCCCGATAGTGCTTGCTAGAACATAAATAGAAATGGCAGGTCTAGCTCAGGGTTTCATATAAACTGAAATATAAGGAGGAAATGGTGGGGATTTTTGACAGAAGAAATCCCAGAGATCTGCTCAGTCCCACTGCAAATATATAAACTCTGGTAGCCCTGTGCAGTCTAGAGTCTGCAATGCTTCTCACTGTTAATATAAATACCTAAACATCAGGGACTTTACCAGTGATTTACAGATGGCTTATAAAAAGAGAAAGGCACCCAGCTAGATCTAAATGTCCTCTAGCTGCTCCTCCCTATGCCCTTTTGCTATAGGGGAAGCAGGGAAGGGCTTCACTGCATGTTTTCCTCTCAAAGGTCATCAATAAGAGAAAGAAGAAGATTACATAAATTTGCTTTGTTGTCAGAGTGTTTGCTCTTATGTGTTGAGGACAGTAAGCCATGGCCAGTAATCCTTTTAATCACATCTTAGATGGGGTACCGGTTGCTTGGGGCTCCCCAGACCTATTTCAGCTGAGGGCAAGATTTCAAAATGTGGATCATGTAATTGGGAGACCTTTTTTCTTCAAAGCAGCTCATGCAAATCAGAACGAAACTGTGACTCCTGTCAGCAAATCTACTCGCTGAGGTATATTGTCAATATTTATTGTTGGCTGTGCTCCTCACATAACATATCAGTGAGATGGATTGCTGGCAAAGTCATATAAAAAAATCATAGTGTGAAGATGATCACTGCCCCAGCGATATCACAGTATAAAGAATCATGATTAGAAATGAGTATTCTAATGACACATATTGTGTTCAAATGCATATATTTGCATATAAACACATGAATGTGCAGGCACCATGATTGTTTGTTATAATCAACCTCACTTAAAGAGTTGAATCCCTGCATAGCCCTGCCTGTCAGTTTATACTCGCTTTCATTTGCCCCCAGTGAGAAAATAAACAGCATTTTTCTAGGATGATATATGTCACTTACAGTCTCTTTGTAAGAGGAAAAAATAAGCAATGTGACTTTCCTTAGGAATGTCAAATATTATTGTTCATGGCATGTTATAAAAATAGGTTAATGGATTTTTCTTTTAGCCTACAACTGTTGATTTTTGAATACAGGTTTCCATGAGATTTTCTGAAACAGCTTAGAGAAAACCAGAAAATAAGTAAAAATAACTTCTCCTACTATTTTTTATTCTATTGTTCCTTAAACTTTTTGGCTTAATTTACAACAATACAATAATAGATTTTGTCCAGGTATTGCACTAATTTTAATCTAACATTTAACTATTCAGAGAAAATGCATAATTCCATACAGAAGATGGAAATTGGGTCTTTTGTCCAATCAGGGATTTACACATGAAAATACAGAAATATGTAACTAAGAAAAGAGAAAAAAAGAGAGAGAGATAAACAAAAAGAACTAAAGTGTGTAAATCACTGTGCCTACATGGAGATTTTTGCTAGCACCTCTTTAGCCCCTCAAACCCAAGCCCTTGTAGAATAAACACTTAGAAAAACGCAGGGTACCTGTAGTAAAGATCTTAAAGAATAACCTTAATAAAGATCTGTGTTTGATTTTGCAGCATACATCAGCAACATCAGTCTTTAAAACCCATTAGGTTTTGGTTTCTATGAGAGTCTTCCTCCTGCCTCCACACTCACACCAAGAACTTTTGGATGGGAACTTTTGGGTAATCTTATTTTTAATAATACCCAGCAAAGTCTATTATGAGGAAAACTCACTACAAGTAACTTTTTTACAATGTAGTGTCATATTTTAAATAGATTAATCACTGTATGAAGATGTTTGGATCTTTATGGGCAGAAGAGCTGTTGGCTTACTCAGGGGGAACAGGATCTATTTACTTAATTTGCTGTTCAGAAAGGAATCTAATATAATTATTTTTTAATATTCAGAGAAGGGTTTTGGACTTTCTATCAGAGTTCTCCTCAGGAAAAAAGTCTCGTTTTTGATTTTTTCAGTTAACATATTTAATGCCAGGTAGTAGCAGAGCTTTGAAGACAGAAGTCCCTTCAGTCCCTTACAGTTAGTAATACCTTTTTCATTTATATAGTCATTTGGGAAGTTCAAAGAAACTCACAGCGTCAGAAATGTTGACATCATGATTCACTCCTGTTTGATTCACTCCTCTTTTCTGCTATCAGATTCAGATGATTTTGACAGCTGGGACCTTCACGGACCTTCTTCAAAGGTGAGGGAGCTCTGACAAGAGACTGGTTGCTTTTAAATATTGCAGTAGTGACTTGCAACCCAAATGGCACTTCTGTCAAAATGATCTCTGGAGCATCGAAATGATCTCTCGAGGATCTCAATGGTTCTTGCTGTGAAAAGCTTCCACGCTAAAGCACATCATTGTCTGGATAAGGATGCTTTGGCTAAGTGGGAGTGCTCAGGCACTAGCTTCTTCCTAATACATTTACAAATATTTCTTAATGTCCTCACACACCTATCCCAAAAAGCACCTTTATGCTTTTTGTCTATGTGAGGCATTAATCTAAAATAAAATACACAGCTAAACAAGTAAAGCATATTCTTTTGTCTTTTTTTTTTTTCCCCCCTTTGGCCCTTTCCAACCCACTTCTCTCTTACTTATTTTCCAGTTCTTCCTTTACTTCATCTGAAAACTTCCCATTAAACAAGCATTCAGCACATAGCAAGTGTCACCAGCAAAACACCCACGCACTAGCAAGCAACTGAAGTGAGATCAGGAAGGGCAAGAGAAATGATGAAAATTTCAGGCACTGAATGCTAACAGGGACATTGCAGATGCCTGAATACACTCAGTCAGAAAAAGAGATGAAAGAGAAAACACTGAGTTGAAAAACAAGTGAAAGGATGTGTGAATGGAAGAGAAATCAATTAATCTACCAGACCAGTTGAGGGCAAATTTGAAGTTGAAGCTTATATTTTATTGCAAAGAAAACACATTTTAAGTATTTGCTCAAAAGAAAAAGTAAATTTCATTCACAATCAGAAAAAAAATACTGTTCAGAACCTGTCTCATGAGCTCCTTTTACAGTGAAAATAGATTCAAATCTCAGGTTATACAGAGTAGGCACTTGCATGTCAGGTTGGCAGGCACTGGTGACAGTGGCAGGGGAGCGTTATTAACGTTCTGCGCCATGAGGTGTGGTTTATTTTTTTAGAATCGTTTTGAGCATTTCCACTTAGCACATTTCCTGGCTACTGAGGAGACCTAGAACTTTGCCAGTTTCCTTGCGCCACCCTCTTCTTTTCCTGCATTTCACAGAAGCCAATGTCCTTTTATATTACAGAATGAAAGTTTATTGAAGACTACAGAAAGTACTGTCTGGTATGGACTTGATACTTCGTGGATTTCTCTGGATTAAACATCTGCTTACTGCATGCTCATTTGTGAGTGTGAGGAACTGGACTGGATGAACTGTGGCAGCCTTTTCTCTCCCAAAATTACAGCAAAGCATCCTACATTGCTTTGGGTATGGAGTTTTCTGTGTCTTCCCCAAGACTTATAAACATACCATCATTTAATATATCAGCAATTTATTGACTTCATGATGAGGTATTGGAAGAAAAGATAGTCTAACAATGGAGAAGAACAGAAGATTTAAAAAAAAAGGGCAAATAGTAGCTCTGAAAGCAATTTCAGTGGCTTTTGGTAAAGATCAGACCATATATTCATTGCTCTCCCATTGGTTAACTCATAGGCGCATGAGGAAGCACAGAACTGGTAGCTGCAACTTTGCAGTGCCATCAAATCCCTTCCCCAGCTCTTTTCACAAGCAGCTTTAAGAAAGCAAGGCTTTTAAGAGGTTAGCAGCAAGTATTCACTTCAGTTCCAGCGTCTGATGAACAGCTCGCTGAAGCTTTTATTAAGAGTAATATGCCACAGTTAACAGACATATTTGGCAGTCTTTCTGCTTTCAGCATCTAGAAATTGCCCCCAAACTGCCTAGACCTCTATGCATTTTAATTTCCAAAATGGGATAAAACCCCAAGACAGACTAGTAATCAAACGTTTTGTGGCTTCTATGTTGCTGATGAGTGGAAGAGTCCCCTGACTATCTATCAATACATTGAGGATTGAACAGTAACTGCTTTTTATTTCCATCCTGTAGGTAAGAATCATCTAGAGAATAATTCTTATACAGAGAATGAAAACATGAAGGATTCAATATTCTCTACAGTTTAGACTTGATTCTAGGTATGTTCAAAATCTGAAGTAGGCCACAAGGCCACAAGGCTACAGGAGGAAGGTCTTTATTGATAACTAGGAAAACAGCCTAGGGATTCCCCTGAACTTCGGTATCAGCACAGATGAAACTTCAATTCTTTTCACATTTTGGATGACTTGTTTTTTTCACAGGCTGTATAGAAAAATAATTTGATTTCTCTTTCATTGCCCTGGTGCAGACACTCAGGCTTTTCAAAATCTGTTAATGGTATAAAGCACTTTTTTTTTTATTCCACCAGTTCAAAACATGATCAATATGTGCAGACAAAGGAGAAGAGGCACACAAAAGCTGATGTACCAAGTGTTGCCCAGCTTACTGTCAGATAGGATTGTCCTGTGGTATGTATCATTTTGCTCCCCAGAGTCTTCTTTTAAAAAAAAAATCTTTTTTTTTTCAGTTTTGAATAGGCTTCATTTCTAATATGCAACTTATGCTAAATTGTTTTGAACTTTTTCTCCCTCCTTTTCTTTTTACAGCCCTATCATATTTCTTGCTTTCATCAGAAACCCTTTTTTTGTCATCTGATTAACTCACCCTGTTTTTTTTCCATCAGAATTCACTGTTACAGGTTATTGAAATATGTTATGAACCTCTGTTTGCTAAAGAATTGGTTTACAGACAGATCCAATCTTCACTGTCCCAGTTAGTGCAACAGTTCCTCATTCCTGGCATGTGAGGAAAATTGTCATGGAATGGATTGGCAAAGGTTCCCCTTGTAACTCAGGAAGTGCGTTATGAGCCATTACTTTTATGAAAGTCTCCTAGCTGCGCAGACAGATTTCATGTAATATGGCAGTTGTCAAAGCATCGTGCAGAAGATAGTTATTTTTTGGTTTGTTATCCGCCTCAATCAAAAATAATAGCGTGCACTCTGAAGTTATGTAGCTGGTCTCCCTTCTGGAGAAAAACAAGGGCTTATGGGGAAAGAAACAAGTTTTGCCAGAAGTCAGCCATCTGGGACCCCAGGCAGAGCAAGCTGTTACAAAACCAGCTCTGCTGGAGTTTGTACTGGGAAAATAAGCTAGATGAAACCCAGGCAAGCCACCATCCCACTTCACTGCCCCAAAGACTTGGCTTGGGAATCCCTTCCTCCTATGTGAACATGGGACAAATGAAAAATACGCAGCTGTACATAAACCCCCCCAACAGGTCAGGTCATCAAAGCAGAATTAGAACTGTAAGTGAATGATAAGGCACTTAGTGTGGGAAGCAGGAGACTGGAGCATCTCTCGACAGGATGGGAAGCAATGATCACAAACTGAAGCACAGGAAGTTCTGCCAGTATCTGAGGAGAAACTTTGTGACTGTGAGGGAGACAGAGCACTGGAGCAGGTTGCCTGGAGGTTGTGGAGTCTCCTTCTCTTGAAATATTCAAAAACCGCCTTGACACGATCCGATGTAACGTGTTCCAGATCCCCCTGCTGGAGCAGCGGGGGTTGAACTAGATGATCTCCAGAGGCCCCTCCACCCCCAGCCACTCTGTGATTCTGTGATACACAGCTGACTCTCTAGAGGGAAGGAGATGGTTAAAGATATCTACACATTCACATTTACAGTTTTAGAGAAAATGTTTGGGTTGTTTTTTCCTCTTCCATTCATAAATCAGTAGTTCTTACATGTCCATGCTTGGGAGAACCTGGAAAGTTCTGCTGTCACTTGCAAAAATGATAGAATCACTGCTGCAAGTCCAGTGAAATATAATGGTTGTTTGGATTTTTTTTTTCTAACTAAAGCTACTGAGAAAGCAGAAGAAACAACTCTGTTGACCCATCCGTTGAAAATGATATCTCTGGATTTGGGAAATAAGGTGATAATATGAATATGGTGACCAAAAGCAGCTGTCAGGCAAGCGTAGAGAAAATATATATAAAGCTAGTAAAATAGAATGAAATAGATGATAAAGACTGAGAAAATTATATTCAGCCTGAAAAAAAGGGTTCTATTATTGAATATCTAAACAGAGAGGATGATTGCTGACAGTTCAGAAACACGAGAGTTTAGGAATACAGCATCACACCTACTTAAAGGCAACAAGCCCACTGGGAAGAAAAATGGTCAGAATAAATAATGAAAAGTGGCTAAATGTTGATATAAATACAGGCATTTAAAGACTTTTGTAGCTTTCTGTATTCAGGAAAAAATAAAAATAAAGATAAAAACGTAAAGGATTTCTGAAAGCTCCAGCACTAAAGAGACAGACCTCCATGTTAGACCTATCGTGGTAATGGCACAAGACCTTGAAACTCATTTTAATCACTTAAGAAAAACGGCTCTGAGGGATCCAATGCAGAATTCATGTGTGTGAGAGAGGGGGAGGAAGGGAGGCTATTTTAAAATCTTTTGAAGATCTACAAAGCAACGTTGGTTTCATTAAGAGGAATTTCTCCCAAAAGGCCTGACATTTCAGCTTGCAGGTTTGACATCTCCTCACAACAGGTAAAACTGGGAACACAGTTAGGGGGGGAGAAGAAGCATGCGACACAGAGTACAAAAGAACTTCTAAAGATAAATACTAGCTAAGCACCATGTCAGGGGAGAAAAATTAATGCAAGGGGATGTAAAAGCGTGTTTGTGTGAAAAAAACAACCGTAAGTTTCCTAATGGAAGTTTCTTCACTGTTCTAATGCTACTGAGGTTGGTGTTTTGTCCCATTTGTGTTAGCCTTTCTCCCCAACAGGCACAGCTCCCAATCCAATGTAGCCAATAGCTAGTTTAGTTTGCATTTTAATTGCTTACACATGATGCTTTTCAAACACACACAAATTGTGGTCCTTGTCTGGCTGGCAGGGGGAGGAGGGAAAAGGGAGCATAGCTGCATGAGCATGACCATGCATACCGCAGCACGTAGCAACAAAGGGGACATGAGTATGCCTCACACAGTTGAGTATGCCTTACACTCATGAGTACGTCATCACACAGTTATCTGTATGGTGATAAGTGGTTTCATGTCTTCTGCTCAAAAAGGTTGGCTCAATTGGCAGCCACAGTGACACCAGCAGCCCTGGTCTCCCTGGACATTGGCACAGACAAAGAAGGCAGGGGCCATGGCTGTAGCCATTGGCATGCTACTATCTATAACTTTTGTGGCAAAGCTCTACTCCCGTATTTAACCACTAAACATCATGTATGCATACTTGCAATGCATACTATTTAACTTTCAATCATCTATCATGCTACCACAACCAGCAATAAAAGGAAAACTATGGAAAATGTATGTTGGCTACTGACTGGGTCAAGAGCCCTGCTGATGAAGGATACAGAGAAGACAGAGATACCAGATGGCTTCCCTGCTGAGACCAGCCGTCAGGAATCCCAGACCCTCGAGACCAGAGAGAATGTCTGGAGAAAAGAAGACTTTCCTTTGGTTTGAGGAGGATCAGGTTAGACATCATTCATTTAAGAAAACTTAGGATCTGGCTGCTAGGGACAGAGCTGTTGGGGAAAAGAGCTATGAGAAACTTTTTCAGAGGCTTTTGGCTGAGTTTTGGAACTACATTTTAGCAGAGACCCTTTTGTCTCAGCTACTTCGGTACCCAGGCACGTACCTAACCAGTTAGACCCCATCCTGTGGGCTGACTACCTCGAACCAGTCTTGTCACTATCAATGCCTCCAGAGATCACACAGGACCTGCTCTTCTCACTTGCGTGATGTGGCACCACATCCTTGCTGGTGAAGGTGCTGCAAGGCTGACCTCACTGTCATCCTTGGCTTCCCAGCCCTTGCTGTGCTTATCACTTAGGCAGTTCTCATCAGGAACAAAAATAGATTGAGAAAGATCTGAAAGGGGAGTAGAAATTTAGAGTAATGAGCAAAGGGTGCATGGCTAAGTGGGAAGAGTAAACATCTGGAGCACAGCTGCAGTTAGGAAGCACGTGCTGTCACCAAAACCAGCTGAAAAAGGTTGCTTTATTTACCTGGCAAGAACAACACAGCGTCAGCAGGATTCAGGGCTGTGATTAGCCTCCCAAGAGGCTGACTGCTGCTGTCGCAGGCGCCAGTAGCTCTCTTGGGCAGGCCCCAAAAGGAACTAAGAGCACTTCCATCTGTAACAGGAAGTTTGCAGATGAGCATCTATAGGCCTTTGATTGCATCCCTCTCCAGGTTTTGAATGCTGCTTGACCATAATACGTCAAAACAAAAACTACATCCTCATCTATGTTGCTACTGGACATAACCCAGTCCTGGCTGGATGTGTGTGCTGCCCCTAGGATGCTACTGAGCCTGTCAAAAACTTTGCATACCATTATTAAGGGGAGAAGCGAAAAGACCTTGAGGTACCAGCAGAAGGATGGGAATCATGATTTTGGTTTTTGTTTGTTTGTTTGTTTTTTGGGGTATTTTTGAGAAAGTCACTTTTTGCCTTAATATCCTGGTCTATAGATGTGAAATGCTGCTGCTTAGCTACCTCACTGGAGCATGGTAAAGCTCAACACTCTAGCATCTGTGGCCTGTTTTAAAACCCTTAACTGGAATTTGCTCAATCAGTGAAATGTATGACATACAGAACACGTGGGTAATATGGATGTTCATACAAAATATGCTTCCATGAAAGCTTAATAACTTACCAAGAGGGAATAAACCAAAGCATGACCTTAAATGCACTATATATGGCTAATTTATAATTCCTCGCACGTTTCTACTTTGGAGAGACAATCAGCACTTGCTATTTCTGAAGAGGGTTTTGCAGATAAGCAAAATGAATATAATAGTCTCTTTAACTGGCATAAATCAGCGCCACTCCTGTGACCACAGAGGCAGTTTATACTAACTGAGCACCTGGCTCAGTTTTGCTTGCTGCGACCAAAATGAATGATTTTGCTCACCTGCTGGAACCTTTAGGCATCCACCCTTGGAGAGGGGCATGATGGAGCTATTAGAGGCCTGTGATTCTCCAGATAAATTTGCATACTCAATTTCAGTCAGCAAGATTATACCATACTCATAATCTCTTTTGTAAATTAAAAGAAATTCTGTGAGAGAATCCTTGGGAATTGAGGGCATGTTGATATTGTGATAGTCTGGAAAATTGTCACAATTACTTTTTGTATGAAAAGTGTCTCCACATCACATATCGTGGTGGGGAGTAACTTAAACGTCCGAGATGAGGTAGAACTGTTTAGTCTTGTTGGACAGAGATATTCATTGTAGACAGGTCTTTTTATGCAGTGAGTCCCCAAGTCCTGTAAGGAGGTAGTTCCATGGTCTCTAATTGCCTTTTAATGTGTGTAAATGGCAGAAATGCTTTTCAGTGTGTTGCTGCATGGTAAGAGGTCACAAATAATTACAAGCCTATTTTGTGACGCATACTCAGCTAATCTGGCAGGAAGACATCCTGAAAACTGTTTAGCCTATTTGGACTAAAAATAAAAGCAAAGAGAATTGTATCAATTGACTTCAAAAGTCTTTTTTATTCAGTGAGGAGAGATGGAAATATGATATTTTCTACATTTTCTTTTTTATTATTGTTATTATTACTTTTTTATTTGATTATTTTTAAATCATAAATGAAATATATATATATATATAGTTAATAGTTATAATTAAATAAATAAGTTAAATCCAAAACATGCAGTCAGATGAACTTCCTTCAGCATCTTTGTATGTAGGAGAAAGTTCAATGAACAGGTTAAGCCTCCTGTCCTGAAGTCCTGCTCTTTCTAGTAGCCCTTTCTCACCCCTAAACAACTTGAGAATCGCAGCAATTTTCCGTCGCTCTGTGAACTGGCTTAGAAAACTAATTTTACCAGAAATAAACCATTTTCCTGGTTATTTTTCAGTCAGTTCAGTGCCATATCTGTCTCACTGAATGAATAATTTGCTAACCTAAAAGGAAAGGTGACTGGGATTGGGGCGGAGTGGTACAGCCTTTTTGGTAGAAGTGCTGAAGAGCAGCTTTTTTTTGATAGCAGCCTTCTCTCAAAGCTAGCAAACATGCAGTCACAGGGCAGCAAGGTGATCTGACAGGGAGCTAACAATTATTTTTGCAAAGTTAATTTTCAGTCAGATCAGCAAGCTCTGTAAATTTGGGTAAAGTCTCAAAATTGGACTTGCACACCATACAAAACTGTGGAAAGGGTGCTGGCACAAAATTAGTGTGTAATCTAACTGTGGCTATTGCTATAAGTAAAGAAGACCCAAATGTTTCACACTCATGCCTCTTTCAAATTCTAGTATCAACTGTGAATGTCATACTGTTTTTCCAGAAATGCGTATTTTATTCACCATAAATAGATAAATGCGGGAATGCAATGCAAAAGCGAAAAATATCACCCTGTGATTATAACAACCCAGCAGGCAAATGAACAGGCTGTGAAGTAACGTGCTCATCCACAGTATGAATGTTTTTATCAAACATCATATCATCATGAAGCTGATATCAGGTAAAATATATTGTATAACCTTTTGCAAAAAGAAGACAAATGCAAATTCCAAATGAAATCAAAAGAGGGGATGAGAACTCCGTGTTTTCTCTCAAGATTGACTTTCTGCTCACTTTCAGTCTGAGGGTGAGGGGAGTGAGGGGAAAGGAAAACTTATACAAAGAATAAAGAAAATTCAAGGCAATTCAGAATACACATCACTATATTAGCAAAGCTGGCTAGAAGAGTGACCCAAGCAAAAACCTCAGGTCAGTAAGTCAAAACATGATCATGCAAATTCATTGCAATACAGACTTCCTCATGTCATTGGCAAGCAAGAATAATAACTTGTTTAATAAACCCAGTCATAGATGGAGACTACACTGGACTGCATTTTCCACTGCAATTGTAAATTCTTCTTGAAGAGTAAGTGTGTCAGGCATTCAGGGACTCTGGTTCACAGGAGAATCCACCTTGAGAGGACATATAGAATTTTTCGTACATAGCTCTGTCTTGTGCAGCAGTTTGCCTAAGCAGAAGGAGCAGGGAGGGCAAATGATGACTTGTAGCTGAAATGGCAGTGTCTGTTAATCCCTGCTGTGAAAATTCTTCTGGAAAATAATAATAATAATAAAAAAAACCCAGGCAGTGTCTAAAACAGTGAGTTGAAAATATCAGTAGAAACACAAAATAGTCTTTTTTCCCCCCATAATCTAACAAAGACAGTTTGGGTTGGTCTGGGCCAAGCCTGATCACCAACTTGCATCCAGATACTTAAGGGCTGCTAGCATCTTGCTTTAGGTCCTCCTGCCTTAAATAAGCATTAAACAAGCAGGCCCAGATTTCCTCACTGCTTCTAGCTTGGCTGTCCTCTCTAATAACTTTTAAAACAGCATTTTTATTGCTGTAGTTATTACTCAAAAGGCTTCATTTAATCCTCACGTTCTTCCTGAAACTTTCACATCATTCAATCTCTCTATTCGTTTTGGCAGGGAAACTGCAGTTGTTATTCAGGTTTGTTTTTCTTCTCAGCAGAACGAGCTCCATTCTGTTTTTATTCATAAGAGCACCCCACATATCACTCGTGGTACATGCCTGGAGCACAGAGCCTGTGCAGAGAAATGGTTTCCATCCGCCATATGAGATGAGATTTCAGGTTAAGGAACACACTGCCAAATTGCAGGGATGTCAGTAAAATTCCTCTTTCGGTGATTTTGCTGCAATGATAGAATTTTTCCTTGCTAAGAAAATACATGTTGAATGATCAGATTATTTTTATTCTAAATTGTATTTTATGTGAGACAGAGTGAGGATCCAAGAGTTTTTGGAGTTTAAAGCCAGAAGGAATCATTTGATCGTCTAGTCAGGCTTCCTAAATATCATAGGCCATTAAGTTTCATGCTGGTATCTTACATAAAATCCAAAGGCTTTAGAAAAACTAAAGAATTTCAGGAGTTTGCATCTTTTGAGGAGATTAAACTGCATGTTGCAGGCAGAATACGAGTCGGTGCCTGAGGAGGGTGCACTGGCAGAGAATTGATTAGTGAGGGATGTTCCCAGAAAGCAAATAGTGCCCTCTTCACTGAGGAAAGGGAAAAAAATATTCCTTTGTCAATCTTTCCTGGGAATTAAACTGCATTTCTGACCCTCAGCCTAAGCAATCGTGTTCAGGAGCGAGACATGCTTTCCAAACCCCTAGCATAGGACACAGGAGGACTGTCACTGATCCAGCATGAGCAGCATCTGTCTGCAGCCTCTGGCACCACAGAGGAAGGCAGACAAAAGGAAAATCTGGACTATATTGAAGGAAAGGAAATTTTCTCCCATTTGTCCTGAAACACAATAAGGAAGGTTGGAGTGAGGCTTGCTGTCTCATACAGCAAAACTGTGAGAGCGCTCACTGACTTGAGAGGCCACCAGCACCACTGGCCCAACTGTCCCACAGTTTGTAGCATTTTGCTAAGACACTGCATTAAATCCTCCATTTTAAGACAGGTCTCTGGCTAACCCTTTTTCTTTTGGGAAATAAAGCTTACATGAAGAAAATACATTAAAAAAAAAGACTAAATTTCTCTGGTGATATTGGCTGGTATGGGTAAGTCTGCTCTGGAGTCACCTGATACAACTGCATGAGTGGACAACCGCCTTGATCCAGCTGGACTGGATCTCCTCCAGTCTTAACTAAAATCAGTGAACTTAAAGTTCAGGTCATCCTTTCAAGAAATTCCTTTTCATATTCAGAACTTTGCCATCACAGGACTTTTTAATCTTTAAATAAGAAATTTGAATATATGTACCTGTTAACCACAGAGTGTAACATAAAGTGAGTGGGAAGTTGTGCCGGAGAATTATCTCCTAGGGAAGATGTCAGATACTGCTGACGTCTCCAACACAACCACCAGTGAGGATATATGTTTATCAGATAACCATTGACTACACCCTGCTACATGCCTTGAATATTTAGCAAGGAACTGTGTCCTTTCTTGGTAGTGACTGGAAGAACTGAAAGATTCTCCCAAACCAATAATTCAGATAAGACATTAGAAAGCCAAATGCCAGTGGAGGGATATGGCAAACCTTCCTTCCAGTCACCTCTCTGAGAGGTGGCTGCATCCAGCAGGATTGCTGCAGGGAAGAACTGTGAAGAGCTACTTTGTCACTTGATTGCATCAAGGCCCATTCAATTTGATTACACCTAAAATTTGTCAACTCTGCTGACTCAGGAGCTCTTGATGTGTTTTTTGAGTGCTACTTTTTTGATTATTGATCAAGGATAAAACAAAAATTTGATACTTTGGAGTACCAAAGGCATTCTTCTGGCTTATAAGTGAACAGGGACCACAAAAATCTGGCAGGAACCCAAAGGGTGCATAAAGTGGAAAATCTAATATTCTGTTGAATATTCTTTTACCGTCAAGGGAACCTGCTGCACTTTTGCAATGGGTCATCACCTGCCTTGGTTGTTTACAGTTTTAAAGGAGAGTAAAGCACAGTAGGTACAAAAGCAAAGCACAGTCGGATTCAAATTCCTTAAAAAAGGTTCCTACCTGATCTATTGGTTCTCCCGAATCCTCTTTCAACTAATTTATCAGAACTGGTAGAGTGTAGTTCAGGCTAGGGGCAAAGTGACCTCAGCACTTCTTCTCAGCATCTCTGCAGTGATCAGCCCTGGATTTGAACCTTCAACTTATTTGTCAGCTTGGGGTATGTTTGAGGAAACGACTCTGAGCAACTACACCAGTGGCAGGCTGTGGTATCATGTGAATTTGGTCTTCAATTCCCTGAGCAATAAGGTGCACTGAAACAGGGACGTGACTGGCATTCAGCACAGCCAGTAAATGAGTAAAAGCAAAATGTCACCCAGCGCTTCAGAATGAAAGAAAATAATTCCTTTGGACACACTGATCTAATTTTATCAACACCGACTTAAGTGGCAGGTCAGGGTGAAATCTTTTTGAATGTCTATGTTAGAGCAGAAGAGATTTGCCAGTCAATAAAGAAATAAACCCTACCTGGGATTTATCTACTCTGACAGATTATTAGGCAGTGGAATCAGTAGGTGAAATTTCATGGCTTGCGTTATGAAGGAGGTCAGACCAGATGATCATAATGGTCTCTTTAAGACCAAAAAAAATCCATGACTGTTATCACAGAGGAGAACATGCTATTTTATAACTGATAAAAAACATTGGTGAATTCAGTGGAGGAAATATTGCTGGAGTAAGAGTGGAACGGATAGCATAAACTTTGTCAGCAGTTCTCTGCTTTTGCCAGATTCTCTCAGTGCTTTACAAGAGAAGAAAGCACCATGATCCTTTTTTTCCTCAGGCATTTTCTGTTTGAAAATGATTTCAGGTCTGCACAGCTGGAGTCAAAAGGATAGGACTTCAGGTTGAAGACTTGTAAACCAGTAAAGCTGTTTTCATTGTAAAATGTATTTTAAAAAAAACAGATTTGCATAGCTGTTTACATTACACAGCCTCTTAAAATCTTGTTTGTTTTTTTTTCTCAGTGCTATGGTCAAATAGCAAATACATTTGATAGATTCTACCTATTCTTATTTGCAATTTTTCTGCACACAAATTTAGCAAATGTTCTGTTTTGATATTTATTTGATATTATTTAGAAATACCTATAGTGGCCCATTCTCCATACAGATATAGGTCATGATGGACCTGTACATATTGTAGAAACGTATATAAATCCTGAGGTTTTTTTCCCTCTATATCTGAACTTGGAGAGGTTCTGCAGTGACTGAATGTTTTATACCCTGCTGTTGTAGGATGGGTTTTTCTCTTACCTTTGTTTCACAGGTGGTGAAGAATCCCAGGAGTTGGGTGCAGGCCTATTTCAGAGCTGTTCTTCCATATCTGCCATTTGCTCATCGCACCCCAGTAACTAGACCAAAAAAAAAAACCCAAGAGAAGACAAAAGTCAGACACCTGGTCTCACCCTGCAGGGTTAGTTTGCCGCAAATAGAAATAATATGCAATTCTCCATCCTTACTTATTGCCTCCAACCAATCCCAAAAGGAACTGGGAAATCCCTGAGCCTGGAGCAGCGATAAAGTGAATTCCATCTTATGAACAAGATATGGTGCAAAATCTAGTTTGTTTTCATAAATATGTGATTATCATCCCAATATTTCATCCTTTTAGAAGTTTTTATGTTGTCAGCAAGCTTCTTAAAAGCTGAAATCCAGTTTTATGTGTTTGTGTGTGTGAAGAAGAAAAAACTCATTATTTTCAGAGGTACATCTTTCATGTGGCAGTAAGAGCCTGGGCTATAACAGCATAGCTCAGATTTGTAAACTCTTATTTGACAGATAATGAGTGAAGAAGTGGTTATTAAAATGGCAAGTATAAAACAATATCATGCTTTCAGGTTGTTCGAAGAGAGAATTTAAGAACATAAGAGCAGGTCTCTGCAGTCCCTCGTGACTATATAAGAGAGCACAGCTCTGCAGTCTACACGTCCCACAGTTATTCCTGGCACCAAGACTAACCTCATCAAATTTTGGATTCATAAGCGAAAAGGAGAAGTCACTAGTAGAGCAGGGGGCTATAGGAAATCAAACCACCTTCCTTCCTCAATCTCATCTGCAAGAACAAACATCAAAGCAATCCTTTTTGCTCTCTCCAGGTGACCAGCAGAAGCCTCAAAGCAATGGGGAAAGCAATTGCCACTGTAAGAGGACAGTCACTCCCAGTCAGAACAAGGTTTGATACAGCTACAAAGACGCTCAAAGCCATTTATGCAAGTACAGCTCTGAAATGCTTCAAAAAACTTGATGGGAGGCTTTTTCTTTTGATGAATATTGGCAGCTGATGATAAGTTCAGTGATCCTGGAGGGATGTATTCTGGTGGAATATGCAAACACCCTTAACAAGGGTCTGCTCAGTTTTTATGTGTGCCTCTGTCTGCACTACATTCCTGATTATGTAGGAATAATAATAGCTGTTTCTCTTGGAAGGTACTCATCTGAAATAGGAGAGTTATAGCAAAAAATCATTTCCTTTAAGAGGGTCAAACTTCAAAGCTTCTCAGACTGGAAGAGATGATGCTAAAATGCTAATGATGATGCTAAAATGACTAAGAGTGGTAGGAGGAACCCTCCTTTCCAATAGCTATTGACTAGGCATAGACAACTAGCTAGAAATTCCAAGTTAGATTTTGGTTTTAGCGCCAGCTTTGTAAGTCAGTGGATTGATACTTGTCTGACTGGGACCAGCATGTTATTCACTCTCACAGAACTGCAACCCAGTTTGCTGCTATTTCCCGTAATGGCCTCTCTACATTTTCTTCACCTGAATATTTAGTGGATTTCATTTCCTAGAAAGAGAAGGCATCCTGCCCTCCTCGTAATAACAGGCTACAACGACCTGGTACATCTTACATTTAAACTCTCCTGGAAACAACAAAGCTTTAACAAGCTTCCTTCTCAGTCTAAACTTTGTGTTTCCAGTTGTCATGATGATCAATCAAGTATTGAGGGAAACTTCTTTTTTTAATTATGTTCAATAACTCCTCCAATTTCTATATTATTAATGTTCTTCCAGGCATTATTGGAAACTCAGATTTAGTGTTGTGACTAAAGTACAATGTGAATAAGATCTGAGGAGCGCCAGAAGCTGAAAAAAATGGAGACTTTTTTTGCATCTTTTTATTCTGAAAAGCAAATATTGTGACACAAGCCTTAAGCAATTTTGTGGTTGGCTCATTTTTTAGTTTCAACTAACACCTCTTTGAGCATGATTCCTTTGCTCATTTTCCGCTCATGAAACACGGATGTTCCCTTTTGACATTACAGCTGTCAAACCATGAGTGACCTGGTCAAAACTGAAAACTTAAGGGCCATTTCTACTGTGTAAATATACTGGTGGTGGAGGGGAGAATATGCAGAGCCCCAGTGCCAAAGAAAACTTTACAAAGAGAGAAACATCAAAGAAAAGCAAAGGAATGTTTCAGATAAAACTGGAAACTGTTCACTTGGCCAAGCTATTAAAATCCACATGTCATTAGTGAGACATGCCCTTCAGCCAGCCCTAAGTCAGGAAATTTCATAAACTCATAGTTAAAGTCCCATATATGTACAAAAGCCATGGATTTCAAAAAGGGTCTGGAAGTGTTCATTTTTAGCTTTTTTCATTTTTAACTTTTTTTTTTTTTCTCTCCGAGTAAGATTTTTTCTTCCGTCAGGACCTAAAAAATGTTTAAAAGCCTCTAGTGAGAATTTCTGAGAAATCACATGATAGCTGAAGCCCTGTTTCATAAGGCAGTCACTGTCTTTGGAAGAAGGTATCAAAGCACTCCACTGTTTTGTCAACAGCAGCCTGACTATAGCAATGCACATGGTGGTATAGAGTGCAATGAGAAATAGCTCTGTGTTGAAATGGGTCTTACATAAAAACAGTACAAGATCTGTGGTCCAGGCTAATGAATTATGTGACAAAGCATAAACAGGTCCCTTGGTTGAGCTTGTCTGAGAATTGCCTGATGTTTTGAATCTCCTGCTGCCTCTGCCTCAGCCAGCAGAACTGTGAGCTGTTCAGGCTCAGATCTTCCTACAGATTAAAAGTATGTAAGTCAGAAGCTATGTTTTGGGGGAAAAAAAAAAGAAAGAAATGGAAGAAATCTGGATTGTCACCTCTGAATATTAGATGGCAACCACGATTTTTCTGACAAATTATTGTTCTCTAGGTATTGTTTTCTGCATAGAATTAAAACAAATTCTGTGAAATATTTAAGAAGGACATAAAGAAGCATCTAAAGTTGGGGAAGGTGAAATGCAAGACGCAAGAAAATTCTGGGTTCACGCGATCTGAACAGTCAGATATCAGTGGCTGAGTCATCAATTGCTGGAACACACCTATCAAAACCAAGGCATATTGTTAATTATTTCACTCTGAGGTTTACCTAACACTGAAGAATATACAGAAGGATATATGTAGTATATAGAGCACTGAATCAGAGACTAACGGGAAGAAAAGCTAAATTTCTGGGTCAGGCTTAGTGTGTCAGTGGAAAGCTGATAATCTGATAGACACACAGAGACACTGAAGTGATCAAGCTGCCTCTTTCTGCACAAGATGGAGTTAGCTGAACTTATGCAAGCCTACGATGCATAAATGCTGTCACTCATGTTGGCCTTTTTGCTGTTTTTACCAATTTGCCTTAAGCAGGATTTGCCGATACTGGTTGCTTTCTGTGGAAGCAGACATCCCTATATCTCAGTGCACTTAGGATATGGGTAACGTTGTCGTTAGTGATGAAAAAGACCTTAAGGATTGTATAGATCATTCCCCCTGTCTGTGCGGCTGTCTTTGTATTATCCCACTTTTGAAACCTCCAAACAGTTAACATACTTAGGGCTGGACGTGCAGATCAAGGCATTATGAGAAGCTGATCTTGGCATATTTGCATGAAAGGCATCACAGCAGTACAGCCTGCTACAAGCAATTATTTATTTTAGCTTTTGATTCCAACTATTGAATAATTTCAGTGAAGCATGTTGTCTGTTATTTGCTGACTTGCAAATGAATGAGTTTTGGTATAGGGCCTTCAGGTACAGGTGCATTTTACCTCTTCTGTAGATAATGCATCAGTGTTTAGTTGTGCACTTGGCAGTTCTTTGGCTCCCACGTCTTCCTCACTCAGTAAAGTACCTCTATTAATTAAGCATCACAAGGTGATCTGACTAGGAAATACCTATTGTCCCTTCCATGAATGTATGGTTTACATATTCTCCCTGCACTTTATTCAGGGCTTGGGCATTTCTGCACCTATATGTTAATGACATTTTAAGTGAGATTTTCTCACGCTGTTTTCTTCCATTAGTTGCTTTACAATGCTTGGAAAGGCACCTGCTGGCCCAGAAGGTGGCAGGCACTAGATAATATCTTTTTCTGTCTTTCAAGCAAAAGTCACTCAGGAGTGAGTAGTATGCTCCAAATGTCTATGGCATGTCCCTGATCACAAGATGTCACTGCAGCTCTCTTGCACTAAGCAGCTTCATTTGGCAATTGTGCTACAAAATTCCATTTTCTATTTTAGAATCATGATTTGGGGTGCTGCCTCTCTCTCCTGCTGTAAAAATAATAATATGAAATGAGCCTGCCTGGGGAGCCAAGGAAGTCTAAACTGATTCAGGAGCTAGGCTGGGCCATGAGCATGAAAACAAACTGCTGAACATCTAGGGCTGTAGTCATCATGGGCTAGGGTCTTTCCTGAATAAAATTCCATTTTGGGGAAGGTAAATTTGCCATTAAAAAAAAAATCAGAAGTATATTTCAAAATGGCATGAAAGAAGTACAGTGGATCAACCAAGAGCTAAGTCATGGGAATCCAGAATTACCCCCCAGGTTTCTTCTTTTGCAAAAGTAAATGGAGAGGCAGAAAGCACTGGACAAGGCAGTGGTCTGAACACAAGAATCTTGCCCATCCTGCACCACAGTTCAGTGCTGCTCTCATTAGAGATACTGCACTGGGACTGCCACTTTAGTAGGAATTAGGAAGAAAAATATGGGTGTAAAATCAGACAATGCTTGATAACACTCTCTATGGATTTAAACATAAGTGTTTACGCTGAAGCCAGCACATGAACAAAATTAGATATCCATTACGAAAACAACACATAACACTTAAACCAACCTGTAAACTTATGAAAAGCTATAAATTTGTTGTGATGTTTTGTGTACAAGCCAGCTGAAAAAAGCTGATGAGGAATCCTTTTTTTTTTTCTGCTATTGCAACTATTTGCAGCGTGTGCTTTAATTCCCCTCTGCCCTCCGTCACCGCATCCTCTGTAGCAGCACTGACCATTTTGCAGCCTCCAGCCTTTGCACACCTCACTCAGCTCCAGAAGGGGATTAACCGACCTGAAGTCAGCACGAGAGATTTCAAGCAGGTGTCCAGAAGCAGATGGGCACCACTCTATATAATTAATTTCAGCTCTCACTTTGTCCTTTTTGAAATTTAACCTTGACAGAATCAAAGCTTTTTACCTGGGATCATCTTCAAAGCACTTGGAACTCAAAGTGGTAAAGGCCACAACACAGTGACTCCTCCAACTTCTCTTTTTGCTGAAGGCCCTTGCCAATATTTCTAAAATGTCACAGACGAAGAGAGTATGATGTTTTATATAGGGTATTGCCTATACAGTATTATATAGGGAGGGAGTGCTCTTCATAAGGGCTTCGACAGATTAGCTCAATTTCAGAACTGCAAGAAGATGTACTTATACAAATTTTGTGTAACTGGAGGTAAACCCTTTTGTCCCTACCAAGATTCAGGAGAAAAAGACTTTCATGTGAATCATAATGAGTCTTCATTTCCTTTCTATTTGTAATGGGAATATAATTCCAGTTATTGTAAAATAACAATAACACTGTTGCCAGATAGTTCCTTCACAATAGCGTCAGACACATTTTCTTCCTTTGGCAAGTATGCTCTCATAGTAAAAATTACAAGGTAAAAATAAATTGCAGGTAGGATCACAGTGATTATAGCAAAGATAGACAAGAAGGCCTTCATACGAAGACTGTAATTTTAAGCTTTCCTGATCATGGACTAGATGTTGCAAAATACCTATAAACGATTATGCTGATGACATCCTGGCTGCATAAAACGAACAAACTGCCTCGTTCTCCTGTCCCTGTCGGGGTCTTATCTCTGTCCCACATTCAGAGGGCACATCCTACATGAGTCTGCTAAAATGCCAGCCCCTCATCTGGCTCCAAATGTTTGCAGCTTGAGTAACTTCTACTACTTTCAAATGCATGAAGTAATGGGCAAAAGTAATGGGTAACTCCTTTGAGCTGAGATGAATTGACATAGTGCATTTCTTTCCTTTCACTAGTAACTTTATGAGATCAAATGACAAAATCCCCTCTTGCAGCAGATCTCCACCAGGTAAAATTCTAGCTTTATGGCTCCATAGAGAATTATGTCATTTTCTTCTTGTTAAAAAAAAAAAAATTAAACCATAACAAATGAACAACCCCCCCAACCATGACAACAACTTAGAGTGCAGTGCAAGGTGCAAGTCCAGACAGTTTTCAAAAGAGGGTTCACCCACTCTGAGGCATGGACACAGATTTGCCATGATTTGCCCAAGTTCACTCAGCAGGTCTGTAGCAAAAGTACAAATAAGTTTTACCTCTCACCACTTACATACAGCAGCATTTCTCTCACTGTACTGTGCAGGCCTCACTAGTTAGCAGCTTCAGTGCAAAGCAGATTCCAGCCCAGAGTGGTTTCTGCTTCTTTGCTCCTCAAAAGGAAGTCCATATTTATAGGAACACTGATGAAAATTGCACAAATCCACAATTAAAGTGAAAATAAGGATGTAAAAAATGATTCAAAGTAACTGAGCAGAAAACTAGTCTTACTGACTTTAAGCTCAGAACAGTCACCTTGATTACAACAAGGAGACTGCAAGTAGAACCTAAAAACTATAGCTCAGGGTGCTCAAAATTTGTATGACTTGTATCCCCTAAATGAAGTCCTCTCCATGTGATCTTCCGAATCAAAGAATCCCTGAGAGAAATATCTCCTTCTTTTCCCAGTCATTCAGTTTGGCTACTCATTTCTGGCAAGCAGAATCTGGAACCTCTCTGCTAATCTTATTCAGTATAACGTGTAGTTAGATAGATTAGCTAGCAAACATTCTTATTTGACCTGTGACTTAATTTCATAGGTTATCCCACTATTCCAAGTGTACTCTCGTACACTTTAGTAAAGGTTCTTCACAGAGCATCTCTGTCCAGTATATCTCTGTATTCTTTGGGGATCTGCTCCTACTTTTAAAGAATATATTAAGTGGAGTGAATATGATCTCATAATAAAGGCTGAAAAAACTCAGAGCCATAGAAGCTGCTGAAAAAAAAAATCTGATATTATTTTGGACATTATTTGTTTCTCTTGAACTTTTTATTGTCAAAATCAAGTATGCCTGCCTTGTAAGTCTGTTACTACTACAAATTTTTGAAGTTCCCCTTTTCTGGCAGTACCGGATGCATACCATAGGCACCCACTCATACTGAATCTTGTTTCTCATTTACAATATTTTTCCTAGCCTTTATTTTTAGTCAGCTATTGAAGTATTTGAGACAAAATCTGGGAGAATTAAGGGAAAGATGCCCCATGACTGCAACGGGTTCAGGCCATGATTTGAGATGCATTTGAATACGGTGGCAATGCATCCTGGAGAACAGATCCCTTAAAATCCAATTATATCTTGTTATTTACAAATATGGCTTAACCACAACTGGAAACTAAAGATGCACTGAAGGCTCACCAGTAAGTCTCAAATCCTCGGGGAGGTTCCTGTTCCTCCCTCTTGCTCTAGCTACAGGTGCAGAATATTTGGAAGTGAAGAAGACAAAGCTGCTGAGCTGGTGAGCGACATTCAATACATGCCATTTAGAAGCTCAGTAACAGGGCTGTTCCTGTAAGCATGTTTACATCTATGGTGGACAACACTTACAAAGTCAATTATGATATAGCTACTGAACACTGCATTTTCAGTATCTAAGCACAGCAGTTTAGCACATATGTTTCTGTAATTATATCATTGCACAATTCATCACATTCAGTCACCCACAGAAGCATGTTGCAAAGGAAAAAGATGGGAGGGCATCAGAAAGTTCAGTGGGTGCTAACAAAGACAGATAGGGCTGTTGCTAAGTCTAACAGGCATCTCCTATTCCCAGACACCATGTTGTTTTATTTCTTTTTCCCATCAATTTTCCTTCTGCTACTCTCTTCCTGGAAAAAAAACAAACTAGTTTTCTTAGGAAGCAATGTTTTATAATTCTGTTTACAGGGATGGTTTGGCTGTACGACACTACGTATTACAGGATAAGATGTAGGTAAGACCACTGAAAGCGGACCAAGTATTTCTGTTGAGTTTAGTGGATTGAGGACTCAGTGATTCATCAGCCAGGGACAGGTGCTTGGCAGGTTTTGGTTAATTTTTAGGTAAGTTGAGTGGCTGCACTTTCATATTGGCCTGACTAAGACAGAGAGCTCTAACTCTATTACAAAGAGAAATACTATGGCATATCATTATGGGAAGGCTGAATTTCCAGAATACTGGCTGGAGAACAAATGCTATCGATATGAGTAATGACAAGGTATTCACAGATATATTAGCCAACACGTTTCTTCATTACAGCTAAAGAGAATCAGTGAGATGTTATGCAGTGTGATTTTAGCAAGTAAAAAGTAGATTAAATAAGAGACAGGTAATAGAATAGAATAATAGAAAGTAACTGCAGGATGGTCACAAATTGATTCAGGCAAATTTAAATTCAAAGAATAAATATGAGTAGGTATTCAGCTAAGGATACGGGTTTCAGAAAAGCAAATTTAGACAAGCATAAAGAAGCTGATTAGTATAATGAGCTGGACTGAGATGATACAGTAAGTTGACAGTAAAAGGAGACAGGAGTTTTTAATGTCTGAAGAGCCAAGAGTAACAGAAATCTTTACTCTCAGAAGAAAAGCTTATAGAAAGGAGCTCCATACTTACCATACTTACCTAAATAAACATCCACCTTAAGAGGCTTATTAAAAAGTTTCCACAAACCAGGTGGGGAAAAGGACAGATCAGAAAATAAAGGTACATTTCATAGGTCAAGACCTGCAAGGATGAAAAAAAGGGAACTGCCAAAACTTGATCTGAGTTAGATCTTGTAAGAGATACAAAAACAAATAGCTAAGTAAGTGCCCCTTCGACATATACTGCAGTAGCAAACAGGTGAATAAGTGTGACTTCTAATTCTAAAGATGGTATAACATATAGATTAAAGATCATGTGCTCGTGATCCCTAAAGGAATAAATAAAATTTTTGATCATGATTGATTCACTGACAGCAAAGGCAAAAGCGATACACAAAATGGAATGAGGGTTTGAAAATTAAAGTTACTCCTTAGGAGAAGAAAGTGAAACTCAAGGAGGATAACACTTTCAAATGAGGAAGGGAAGGAGGGAGTCGGAAATCCCAGAAGCAAGATCTGGCACATAATGTAGGATTTGTGAGCTGTGCCAAATCAAATGTCATGATTTATAAATAGAAACTCTTTACAATAGGAAGAGAAGGAGTAAACAAGACAAAACCTTTCCAGAAATGATCCAACTGAGTATTAGCCTCTTTATTCAACTTCAGTAGTATGCCATTAGAGTAGCTTTAGAAGGAAAGGCGAGAAAAAACATGTAGGAAAAGGAAATGGAAAGTCTGGAACTAACTAATGGAAAATGGAACTAACTACTAAATAAGTGTCTCCTAAAAGTCTTCTTGCTGTTCTTTATCTTGTTCAAGTCCTGCTAGTTCTGTGAAAATCTCTTTCTCACACACAAACACACACACCCACAGAAAAAGAAAAAAAGCAGAGGGCACAAAAAGCAAAAACATGCAACCGGGTAAAGTATGTATTTTCTGGGTGAATTTATAGAGTAAAAACATGCTCTACAGTAATTTTGCCTTTTTTATTATTATTTCTTTCTTCATTTCCTCCTACCAGCTGCCTCATTCTCTGTTTACTTGGGCAGAATTTTTGTTGCTTCATACAGTTTCGGAATTCCTGATGGCATTCCAGAGGCATTTAAATGTCCCTCCCCCCGAAAATACCTTGCCTGATGAATTCTAGCGATATCTCTTCCTCTCTCTAGCTGTCTTACATGGCATATCATCCATTGAGGTTGTCATTGACAAGCATCTTCACATCTACAGCAGTCAATTCTTACTGACAAGCTTATAGCAGAAGTTTATAGAAGAAACTCACTTTGTCCCAAAAGTTTTTTTTTGTCATGGAATCTTGCATTTTTCAGCCACTTTTACCACTTCCATCCTTTCCAATCAATATTCCCATGCTATTCTGCATGGTGGTACAGAACAGAACTGCCCCAATTCTCTCTGTGCTGCACTTGTCCTATCTATGCAAATGTCATTGATGAAATTTAACATGATCAGTTTTAACATGTAGGTGCCTCCTGCTACTTCACCTTCAGAAGTTAGCTATTTCCCCTGCAGGCCATTCCTGGTCATGCTGTAGCTCCCTGTGGTAATTCTAATATACCCTGTCTGACTGCAGTACTGAAATCCATTATCACTGGCAAACAGAAGTGAAAAATTCTGGGATCTTTAAGCACCTCAAACTCTCACTGATGCTGTCAGATGGTTTCCAGCTTTTAGCCAGACTGGTCTCCCTATCTAGCCCATAACAAATGTCTGTATAATGCAAATTAATAATTTATAGCAAGTTGGGGGACTGTGGAAGATATTTAAAATAGAGAGTTAATTGACTTGCAATGGAAGAAACAATCTTCCACAGTCAGAGATTTAAAAAGGCACAGAAATTAATATTGAATCCAGTCAGATAAATTGTTTAATTTAGTATTTCTGGAAGAAAAAATAATAAATCCAAATTAGAATTTTTGTGCAGAAGTTTTCAACCCTGTGGAAGCCACATTTCATTTGAAAAGTAGCTGGATTTAAATCTTTTTCTTGTTCAGCTAAGAAGAATTTTGTCATCCTCTGGGAGAACAAGTCTGACTCATGCTCTTGCCCATCCTCAAAAGAGAATATTCTTGCAAAGGCACTGATGAGATCAGATAAAACACACTCTGGGCAAGGACTTTCGCTTTCTTTATCAAAAAGGTCTTGGTTTTGGTTTCATTCCTGACTCTCTGTACACAGCTTTGGGACTTCAGCAGTCTTGGAGATCAATCAACTCTTGCAAATGGGTGAAGAAAGCTTTCTAAAGCTTTCTCAATATGTGCACTGAGGTTTTCCCTGAGGCAGGATACAGAATTATTGGGTTTTTTTTTTTGTTTGTTTGTCTGTTTGGGTTTTTCAACCTTTTGCACTTATTTTAATATTTCTATGGGTTTCTTTCAGTGTCTAGACTGAATACACCTGTGGATTGTGAGGGAATGCTTCAGGCCTCGTGTTGCTCACTGAAGGGGAGATATCTGGACAAAAGTGGAGTTTTCTCCTTTCACCATCTCCTCAGGCTACCCAAAATAGATCAAGAGAGCAGCAGGCAGGGAACTGCAATTTGGTAACAAAGCTTTCAGGTTTTATAGTGTTGTGGGGCATTTTTCCTGGGAGCCAGAAGGACTACAGTCTGGAGTTCATTTTTGCATAGTAACACTGTGACTAAGAAGTTGCTTTCTAAGCAGGGAAAGTAGGGGAATTTCTGAAAGGAGTGCTATTTCTTCATAGGTTGAATGATTATATGTTACTTTTACACATCTTTCTGCATTTTTGACCTGCTGGTGTCAAAAATGATGCCAGTCAGAAGAGCGTGAGAGCTGCTTTACTTGAATCCTGTGCAGTTCTCCAAGACCAGGCATTTGGTAGAGGTTGGTTTGGCTCGATGTCGCAGTTCTTGTTGTCCATCTTGGGCAGCTTTAAGTTTTGCTGGATATGTTTTTTATACCTCTGCAATCCTTGTGTTTCCTGGATGTTGCTTTTTTTAGAGAATATGAACCCATAATCTCTGAACACATATTGCCATATCTGATGATACATTGTGGCAGCACATTTAGGAGTTCTGTTCGTTTTAGGAACACCATTGTAACAAGCTTTGCTATTCTGATTTTGGTGTGGTTAAAGGTAAAAAGTAAGTGCAAAAATACTGGAATTTTCCCACAGAAAGAAAATATCTATTTTCACCCAGCATTTTCACCTTTAATTAGAAACATGGGAAACGAAAATGAACACATCTCTGCAAAAGGCCTTTTATTTTGGTACAGTGTCATGTTTGAAGGCAAGCTCATATTTAACTTCTTTTATTCTTCTTTAGGTTCCACTACCCTGTGGGACTTCTTACTGACCCAGTCGAGTCAATGCCTGCAGTCTCTGCCATGACTGGTGGCAGCTATTGAGAAGCCTGTGACATCCTGCCAGCTGCTTACGAAATAAATATCAGGTAAAAAAATGAACTGGCTTGTGACCATGTCAGCAGCTCAGACCCCAACCCCCTCCTTTGATTAAACTGTCAAAACATAATATTTGAGCATATAGTGTGCTGATAACCAGGTGTTTGTCTATGGCTCAGTGGCACTGGGTGGAAAGGATTTAGCGGTCTGCAAAGCAAACATACAAACAAAATCACAGAGCAATAACAAGTGAGAGTGAAGGCGCAAATCCTTGTTTTCTGATAGATAGTTCTACAGCACGTACAAAAGGGTGAAACCAGGCTGTAAAAAGGACTTGTCTCACTGACGGGACCTTGGGGCTGAGAGTCCCTTCCCATTCTCCTCCTGCTGCAGTAGGGGCAGCCCCACTGATGCCCTGGTAGGTTGTTCCTATTTGCCAATACTCTTCGAAAGACAAGGTCTTCTGTGACCATGATATCCTCTGCCCCTGCCCTCCTCATGAACACTCTTCTTACAGACAAAAGTTCACTGTTGGTGAATAACCAGAAGAAACTGAGTTAGAAGGAGCTTTTTGACCTTCTGCATACCTGCAGGACCTCTTCTGCCAAGGAAGCACTCTTGGGACTGGAGGGGCAGTGCCACGGGCAGCTTAGCTGTATCACATGGCCACAGAGTTTAGGAAAGTGAATGCTGCCCAGCTGAAACTGTAGGTTAGTCTGGCTTAGGTGAAGTGGAGCCTGGCCAGAGTATCAAGCTTGTAGGAAATGGCATAGGCTCTTTAGTGATTAAAGGTAGGCAGAGCCTTGATGTTTCATACAAATGTATTTTATAATATCTGAATTTCTAGGGTTTTTTTTGTTTGCTTGCTTGCAACAACTTTATTTTTTTCCATAACAATTTACTTCCTAGTGCACCTGTTGGTTCTCCTGAGAACTGCAGACTTCTCTTCCTTCTTCGTGGTAGGTAGGAGTCACGTGGCTCAAAAAACTTCACTGAGTCTAGAGAATATAAGACAACATAAACCAGCTTTTTAGCTAAGAAAAAGAGAAGCTCAGTTCTCAAGGTGGAGTACTGGGAAATTTCACAGAATCTCCTTGTAGAGTCTCTAACTTTAGACCTTGAACTCACAGAGTTTGGAACCTTCAAGCCTGACTGGGATTTCACAGAATCACAGAATCCTTAAGATTGGAAGGGACCTCTAGAACCTAGTCTAACCCCGCTGCTCCAGCAGGGACACCTAGAGCATGTGGCACAGGGTGGCATCCAAGAGGGTTTTGAAGATCTCCAGAGAAGGACACTCCACAACCTCTCTGGGAAGCCCGTTCCTGTCATGCTAACAGGAAAGAAGTTCTTCCCCGCACATGGAGGTGGAACTTCCTGTGTTTCAACTTACACCCGTTACCCCTCGTCCTGTCACTGGCCGCCATGGAGAAGAGCCTTTCGATATTTTGATATGGAACTGTGACATGTATTGGCTCTGAGAGAAAAGCAAACCAGGCAGAGCTATTGATAGCTGTGCCCCGGGGGCCTACAACATGGCATTTGCATGAACTGGATCAAATGACTTAAACTCACAAGCTGGTTTTTGACCTATTGCCATGTCTATTAGTTACAGCTGATGATCCTCAACTGATATCATGACTAACCATAGTATCATGGTGAAAACCTGTTTGCTCCAATCTGAATCTAGAGAGTAGCAGAGTAGTTGATTGAGTTTCAAGTTTTATTTTTGGCCTCATTGGAAGCACAATAACAGGATACAAGCGAGAAGACAAATGGCACACCGTTATACTTGGCAAATGTTAAGAATAGGTGAAATGTTAAGGTAGGGTCGCTATAGTATTAGGATAGTTACCTCAAAGAAAGCTGGAGTTTGTTTTCTGCACAGGCTGCTCTAACAAAGTGAGACTTGAGGGACAAGTAGTGTGTTTCAGTAAAATATTTTTTTCCCAATTCCAAATTTTTGTTGGGAAAACAAATCAGACAAGCTTTTGGAGATATCAGCCTTCTTGAAGAATGGCTTATGCTCTTAAAAATGTATCTGCTTACTTACCTATTTCAATCATGCCCAAATAAAAAGCTAGAGAGACAACATAGAGAAGGAAAAGAAGAAAAATTTTAAATAAGAGCTAAGGAAATAGGATAAGAAGATGAAAATAACTTTATTTTAAAAGTCCAACTGGTAAATGGGAAAATTATAAAGTCACTGTTGGACATAGGCACTAAGTCAGAAGATGTAATGCCATTTCTGTTTGATGCCCCATTGCAGGGCTGACTGACACTACTGCTTTGGTGATATTCAGCAGATTAGACCTGTTAAATATAAAAATTTAATTTGACATGTCTGCAATCTGCACCATAACTGTATACTGCTGTTCTTCACAGAGAATCCCTCAGTCATGTAAAACCATATCAAGTTTTACAACACTTGCAGAACCTCATCTAATTCAGTTTTCCACAGAACTCACCAGGAAACAACTCGATTTCCTCTTGTGTTTTTACATTTCTACATTTTCTGATTTTTTTTGGCCTCCATGCCAACAAATAAATTAACAAACAAACAAACTAACTGTCGTTCCCATACTTTGTCAAGCGAAGTCAAGCACTAAAGAAAATCCGAGTCAAGCAAAGTGCACTAAAGAAAATCCAGTTAATATCTTAGAGAAAACCTGAACAGAGTCCAGAATCAAGCAGTGCATGAGGAGGGATGTCACCAGCAGCAGAACCCAGCAAAGAGGAAATTCCCCAGCTGGGCACAGACTACAAGATTCATGATCTGAGCAGCCATGCCCACAGTTGCCCTCTGCCTTTGCCTGTGCCCCGTCCAGCGGCCAAAGGCACTGGGGCCAAGGCAGGGATATATGTTGTGGAGTCTCCTTCTCCAGAGATCCTCAAAACCCACTTGGTCGCAGTCCTGTGCCACATGCTCTAGGTGACCGTGCGTGTGCATGAGGGCTGGACTAGATGACTTCTAGAGGTCCCTTCCAACCTTAAGCATTCTCTGATTCTATGGTTCTATGATCCACCCATCTCCTGTGTTACCCCACCAAGCATCCTAGAGATCCAGGTTATGAGAAGAGGATATTTCACAACATATGGGCTGCTGGTGGTGCTGGTTAGTGCTATGAGCAGCTTCCTGTCCTGATGCTTTACAGCAAAAATCTGCAAATCTTCTCCATTCTTTTTCACTGTCAAAAACAGTAGAAAAGGAGTTTTCCAAATATTTTTAAAAGCCCTTAAAATGTACTGCAGAGCAGGTAAACATAATACTGTTGTCCCATGTATAAAACAGTGAAGCATGTGCAAACACATTGTGGCTCTGCAGCCCTTTGCTTCCTTTTATTTAAGTGGTGCTTCATACACATTAAGTATGAAAATGAAAGATTGCAGATATTCTGCTTCCATTTTATTTAGTCTTAAGTATGTATGTAAGGGAAGCCCCTGGGCCACTAAAACATCTTCATACAGAGATTCCTTAATAGCTGAGGACAGACTTGAACAAGCCATTAAATAACAAAACTAAATATTGTATGATTAAAAGGAAAAAGACATAGATTATTACTAGTTTTAATAATGTCATACCAGTTCTCACGGCACTTTTAAGCCTGAAAAGGCAAGCTTTTGCTTTCTGATTGCCTTGTTTTTACCAACAAAAGTGAGCCCTATTTTACATTTATACATTGTTTTTGTATGGGTTCTTTAACAGCCTTGTTGTTATTTTTAATATTATTTTGATTCCACACTGAGTTTTATTCCACACTGAGTTTGTGCATTTCTGCAGCTATACTGGACCATAGTGTGGGGTAATAGGGCTTTTGTAATACGTCAGGGGCTCTATAAAAAAACATGCATAGCACACTAAAATATTGATTATATGTTTATTTCGGCATTGTGTTTAACAGACTTCAAGGTAATTTTAATTACAGAGTGTTTTCAAAACACCAAAATAGCACATTTTATTGACAAATGGTTGAGTCTTAATTTTTCTAGTACCATAATTTGCAATCTGAGTTTTTTTTTTTTTTCCCCCTTGGGGAAGTGAGAGAATTGCAAGTATTTTCAGTATGACTTTTCTTTATCATTTTTCTTTTAAATCTAAACCTTCCTGTTCGTAATGTCACCTTCCAAATATAAACAGATGCTTCAAATAACATGAATGACTATATGTTATACCTGGAAATAGGCAGTTAACCAAGGTGTTTTTTCTTAATTAGAGATGTAAAAAGGACGTGTTTTAAAGTGTGACATTAGTTAGCTATATGACCTTAGAGATACCAGTATAATTCCACATTCCCGTGCACAGTTTCATAACAAAGTGGATTTCATGGAGTCCCAAACTCAAAGCTTCTCTGAGAGTACCTAAGATACCAAGTTCATCCACATCTCCCCTAAGGCAGTATTCCCCTTTTTATCAAGGTGGAAATATAGCCAGATGATATATCCCTGAGATGAAAAATGTTTCCATGGCTTTAGACAGTATTAGCAGACCTGGCTGGCTTGCAGCCAGCCTGGGGCAGTTTAGCAGTTCCTGTAATGATGCATTTCTGCATGTTAGGGATGAAGGCCAATGCTGGGTGGCCAAACTTGATCTGCAATAGAATAAAGTGATGTAGACTACTTGGGACCTGCCAGAATGATACCAAACCCAGAGAAGAGAGTACCAAGGTGGCAATCTGGGATTGAAGACATCCCAAGGCAATAATGGGAGATGAGTGGCCAAGGGGCAGATTGAGGCCCCAGAAAGCTTCATGATAAACTACTGAACACTGCAAAGCTCATGAGAAATGCTGCTTTATATTCTCCTCAGGTAGCTGCCCCTTCCTTCAATAACCTTTCTTACTTTAGCGCCTGACTCTTCTCATTTCCTCTGCCTGTTGCCAAACACTTTCTTCTCTCTTGGAAGCAGCAGATTCTCTTTTCTGATTTAAATGTAAAACTGTTTACTTGCCTACAGCTGTTTTTTAAAAAGGAGAATCACCATATTTATTTTAAATGAGTGTAAATTCCCACGCTGATTACATCCAGCATGCTGCATTTTCACATATACGGTGAAAATGAAAATAGAAGGTCTTTTTGGAGTTGCAAGGGCAGAATGGAAAGGTTAAAATGCCTACCCGATCAGAACTTGTAAAATTCAGCAAATAATAAATTTTCTCCAACTGTAGAACAACAACAACAGTACAGTATCTTCACCTAGCACTGAGATATTCCAGAGACTGACACATTACTGAAAAGGTTAAAATGAGAGGTTTTCTCTATCCTGCACTGGAGAACATCAGAATAGATGTATATTTAATATAGAAGTTTGTACTGATCATTCTGGCCATTAACTATAGCTGTTCATGAAAGTCTGTGCCCTGAAGCATGAGATAGATAGATATTTCCCATTAAATCTTAATGCAATAATTCAAGTCTGGAGGGAAGCAAAATCCCTCTTGTTTAGAGGCATATAGTGCTGCCAGTATAGGACAGCACCTTTCCTTTCTTCTTGTCAGATGCAGAGGTTCTGTCACAAGAAAGCTAATAGTTTTGGTACATTATTGGAATATCTTTAAAACTTGGGCTCCAAACTAAGGGCAATGGAAACCGAAACATTTGCTTTAGTCTTTTATTGTATTTCAAATATGATTAAAGTAGCTTCTGAGTTTAGGCAGGAGTGAAAAGTAGATATTGATCCTCTGAACACAATGTAAGACCTGCATAAGATGTAAAGTTCACTTTGGCAACTCTTCTGGCTCTAGCAGTGAATAGTAGGGGGTGATTGGGAAGAATGTATTTGAAAAGGGGTAAATAAGGTATGGGCCTTCCGAGGCAGATCTTCCAGGCCTCCCATGTGGACTTTTCATTTTTCAGTCATAATTACTTATAATTTCCTTCCTATCAATATCACTTTCTAATTCATTATTTTGTTCCCTATTTTTTTTCCATTCATAATTGTTCAAGTCAGCCACCAAACTTCTACTGCTCTGGAGGTGTCACATCCAAATCAGAGCAGCACCCAACTTTATAAGGCTTCTCTTTCCACTCAGATCACTGTTTATCATTCCATTCTTGTCCTCCCAGCTCAGTATACCTAAACTACAAATAAATAATAAACCAGAAGGATGAATTCTGGGACCAAGAAATATATTCTCTTTCAGAGTTTATGGATTAAATAGAAGAGCGAGTTCTGAGGCTATATGATCATTGTACTTTACTTGAAAAAGTAACATATAGTTTTTCACTTCTTGCCTAATTTGTTGCCTTAAAATATGAGCCCATGTGTGGATGTTGTCATCTAGTACACTTGTTTTAGTAGTCAATATAATATTAATTGACTTTTAGGTAATGCACATTTTTTTTCCACAGCCAGGCTGCAGTAAAAAATATGTTTCCAACTCCTTTATTTATTATATGTTCTGGTTATTACTATACTATTCTTGCAAGCCATTTGAGGCCAAATTCCAATACTCTTACTCTTGTTGAAGTCCGTAGGCTTGCGCGGGACAAGCAGCCATTTAATTTACATGGGGTTATCAAATCCAACCCTTGTGCCCAGCCTGAATTTAAGAGGCAGGTCCTTGCAGAGGCTGTGGAGCAAGGCATGAAAGATGCCCGGAACGGGCGGTGCAGCTGGGCTGGATGGCAGCACCGCAGGCAGGAAGCAGAATAAGATTTGGAATAAGATGAAGAATAAATGGGTGAGCAGTGTTTTCCCTCACATTCCACCAGCTCTGTCAGCATCTCCAGCAGTCCTGGCCACCCCAGGAGCTTCCCCCAGACATCACCCTTGGTGTGGTAAGCTTGGCTCTGACAGAGCATCTCCCCTCTGGTCTCACTGCTGCTACCGCCCTTGCAGTGCAGTCCTGCATCCCTCCAGAGTCACCTTCTTGTCTCATTCTGGGCCATGGATCACAACTGTTGACACTTATAATTTAATATAAGCAATATAATTTTATGGCAAAGTACTTTTAAATTTATTTTTGGAAGAAGGAGGGCTAGTGTTCAGAAACAACCAGTAGTAGCTTGAAGACTATGTTATGTCTAAGTCAGAAAAAGCCTTGATTGCCTGTGTAATAATTTTATCTATATAATCTCAACTCAGCCCCTCTCTAATACTGCAGGTTTCCATTTAAATCACCTAATTACACACTAATGGTCCATCAGACACTTGCCTTACTCAGCACACAGTCTACATGGCATCTCAGGAGGCCAATCAGGCTGTGCTGGGTGGCCCGCATGCCCATCGGCTTTCTGAAGAAATCAGAAGGTGATAAGAGGAGCAAAGTGGAAAGGAAGAGAAGCCTCATGCCCTGTTAGAAAACTGTTCTTTACCCTAGCATGTCTCTCCAAGCTTCTGGATGATTATGATTTCAAACAGAAAATGTCACAGCCTGCTAATGATACATTGATAGTATCTCAGATGTCCTGTTTTGTAGGGAGGCAAGCAGGAAACACTAGCTTCTGTTTATCTATTAAGAGCTACCTGACGTAAATGAATGAATTATAGGCAGATTAAAATCTGGTCTATTATCTGAGAAGGGTATTGTGCCCTTGTTTGCTAGCTGCAAGGAAACACAGAAACATGATATTTTTAAGTTAGCATATTCACAGTTGCTCACCAGATTTTTTTTTTCGTTATTAATTAGCAATGAGGGTAAGCTGTAACCATAAAAATGAGTGGAATGAGTAGCCTATAAGAATATATTTTAACGTATTAGTTAGGTATAAGCTAGGAAATTCTTGGAAAATGAATATGAAAGTATATGAGATGAGAGAGAAGAGGCATGTTTTAGGAATCACTTTACTGGGAACTTTCTTGAGGCAAGTTTTGACAATTTTAACACATACTCCTGGTGTAGCTCTCTGATTCCTCTACTGATTTTAAAGTAGGGTAATAAAACTATAAGGAATCTAATAAAACTAACTAGCATTTATTTGACCTTATCTCACCTCTGACCAAGAGCCAAGAGCTACGCTCTTTGTTTTCTAGTACCCAGAAAGCAATGATTATGTTCTCAATGTCCAGAGCACCGTGCTGTCACAGCAGCAAGTGAAATCAATTGCAATTCTGCTTCCAAAACATGAAGTGTTACAAGATGTTAAGGGCACTTGAAAATTGAGCCCATGATCCCTAGAGTTCCTGATCACTTAAACTGTAATGATTTTGATAGCTATACTGATCACTTTGACTTTAATTGCCTTTTGTCTTAATATCCCAGCTGTAAAACTGAGGATAACTATACCAGTCGGTTCTACCCAGGTGCTACAACAGTAAATGCATGCCATGTTCGAATAGTAAGGCGAGGAAATCAAAAAGTCCATGAGGAAAATGATAATTCTGCATACAATTCAGCATCTAAACAGGGCAGAAAAAAGGAACTGCCGAGCACTGCCTAAGAGCATTTCTCTGGTACAGGGGCCAGGAGATCTCACAGGTAAATGAGGAGGCAGCTTTTTTTCATACCATGTTTTGGACAGAATAGACCCTTCTACTTCCATGGTGTCCTGGGGATTTAGAAGTGTTTCTTGTATGTCTCAGGCAAACTGACCTTCAAAGAAAATATCACACCACAATTTTCAGAAAATGTCTTAAAATGACAACAAAGTGCTGTTGAGAGGTTGGGCACAAACTCGCTCCCCGCAGAGACTGGCACCCAGGACAGCAGAGCCATCCAGCTAATCAGCCATGGCAGGAGCTCGTTTAAATTACCAGAAGTTAGAGATTATAATGAGGGCAATGAGATCCCTCTAATGGAATAATTGCTTTAGCATTAGGGACTGATGCTGCTAAAGTCTATGATGGTGCTTGGACTATCAATGTGCTCTTGATGGTGGTGGCGAGGACTGCAAAGCAGCAGTCAGAAAAACTGGCTGTCAGCAAAGAGGAGATCTCAATTTCTCTGAGTGTATTAATGCTGAAGAAATTTTTGTTTCAAAAACTTCATTATGCCCAAAAGCAGAGAAATAAAGAGAATGGAGAAATAAAACTCCAAATCACCTGATGCTCACTTCCTCTGAAATTAAATCCAGTAGTGAGCTGTCAAAAACTTCATTATGCCCAAAAGCAGGAGGAATAAAACTCCGAATCACCTGATGCTCACTTCCTCTGAAGTTAAATCCAGTAGTGAGCTAAAATTTTAAATCTATTGCAGAAAAGCCTCCTTAACAAAAAGTTTCTTAGATATTGATATGAATAACATATTAAAATTGAAATATCAAAATCCCTTTGTGTTGAATTCTGAGTGATATACATACATGCTGGAGAGACAAGTAACATGGACTTATCAAGGCAATGTTACAACTCTGAGATCCCAAACCTGGGGTTTAGAAAAGAAACAGAACAAGCACATATAATAGTCGATAAAAATATGAGAAGCAGAATCTGTTACCTTCAGTTCTAAAATATACAGGTCTTCTTCTTCTTTTTTTTTTTTTTCCCCAGCCATAGTGTTTTTATGTTCTCTTTTGGCATATCCCAGAATAGTCCTGACAGACAGAAGACACATCTAAAGAGTAAGAGGTGCATTGCGCAAGACAGGAAATTTAGCAGTTCTGCATCTTTAAAAACGATTTGTCCAGATTTTGTATTTTATGTAGAAAACTATGTATTTCAGCAGAAAGGAAGGAGCTGTTGCAAGATGCAAAACTTTACATGATTCCATTTTTTTTACTTGACATATTTTTGACAAGGTAGCAAAAATGGAAAGAAGCAGCTGTTTGTTTTCCTCAGAGTTCTTTGCAGACTTGAGAGAGCAGAGAACTATTTTGTCTCCAGTAACCCTGGGACCTGACACTTATACATGTCTCATAAGTGTCGTTTAGTAACTTAGTGAGGAAAGCCAAATTGAAAGCTGATGAAAGCTGATTTGATCAATGAATTGAATGGTGAGAAATTAAAATTAATTACAAGTTATTTCTTTCTATGGGAATTATTGCATAAAACTAAGGAATCACTTGATTTATTAACATGTACAAAGTTAAATATGAATATGTATAAAATCATATGTTTATCCATATATACATGTATTTATATTTGTATCTCTCTATATTTATATTTGATATACTATATTTACATATATTTATCCATAAATTTGAATTTATACATTTACATATGTTTTATAGGTATATTTATATAATCGGCAAAGTATTTGAGGTATGCTTGTTCCAGTAAGGAAAAACAAACTAAAGGCTTACAGGATTTATGCTATAGGTCACTGCATAAGTACCATCAGATGGGGTATGCAAATGCTATATAAAATATTTGCTAGTGTTTTGAATGCCTCATTAAATTAAAATATGTGGAAAAACAAGGAACAGTCCACTCAACCTGTGGGAGTGTCCTGTAAAGTTATTAATGAAAGTCATTTCTGGACCAAGAGAAGTAAATGAACAGGTTCAGATAATTCAGAAGTGTTCAGAGTTGAAAATGAACTTGAAGGATTCATCCGGGAGCATAAGTTAACACAGCAGTCAAACAGAAACTCCTGGAATTGCAAATTGCCTTTGAGGCAGTTGACAGTGCTGCGGTGCCAGGGCTGCCGCTGCGGCGGGCTGGCAGTGACGAGGGATCCCGACGTCCTTCTCCGACTTTGCTGTGGGCAGAGGAAGGGCAAGAGGCACCGTCCGCTCACGTGGCAAACGCTGAGAGCTGGAATGCTCCAGCAATCAGGAAACAACCTGTCTGCCAAGGAGACCTATTAAAATCCAAGCAGCAGGCTTTATTTCTCCCTTCTCTTACATTTTATTCCTAGCCTATTACACTTCTTAATCCTCTTTTTCCTGGCCTTTCAATTGGACATTTTCCCCAATTGGAACCAACAAAGTGAGACACTAGTGATCCCTGACCAGGGCAAGTGTCCAGTAAGAAACTTTGCTGCATCCGGAGGGAGAAGTTGTTGCAGGCTAACAATTTACCTTTTGAAAAACATCACTGAAATCATAATAAAAAGAAGAGATAAACTTCTCCAAAGGAAGTTCGTTTTGAAATTTGTCTGTTGAGCACACACCAGGATTTAGAAAGGACACTGACCGCAGAGGAGGGAAGAGCTGATCAGGGCTGCTGCAACAGAAAGCCAAACCAGCCATGTCTGCACCAATCTCAGCAGGAGTCTGTGCGCATTTTTGAATTTGATCTTGCATGGAGACATGAGGACTGGAATTTATTTTGTCTTTTTTCTCTTCTTTTCTTTCCTTATTTTTTGTTGTAAAGAGCATCATCTGATCTTTTCTTACTTCTTTCTGGGCTAAGTCACCTTCTCCCTGTGTGTTTCCATCCCCTCCAGCCTTACATACTTACCTATGATAAATTGTAATATACTATTACACTATGTGGCCTCAGTTCAATAAAATATTTAAGTTTTTAATTCCTTTCCTATGCAGTAAAAGCCTCAAGGGTATGCTAATAGCCATGCACTTATGCTGGGACTTCTTTCAGTGAAGAGTGTTTAAGCCAAACCAACCAATCCAGAAAAGTAATTTCTGCACATTTAACTGTGTCATTCAAATATGGCTAAAAAATAATAAAGATTCATAATCTAATTACATTTGCAATAGTATTTTACTACACTGCTACAATTTGTCAAAAACAGTTTGTATCATGAAATACATATTCGTGTAACAAGGAAGAGGCTGTATGCTGCAGTTTATTTTAGAAATAACATATTCTCTCAGCCAGAGATTGCACGAGAAGATTGTGCAAGTAGAAAATATTTTTACTGTAAGTTCTCTTCCTGTAAATAAATATCTGTGCCAAATACAGCACAGACAAGTAGTCCAGATTTCAACTGGTCTACTCACATAAACTGAAACTGCTTTCTTGTATAGCACCTAAACCTTTGAATCTTCAGGTATCAGGCAAGGAGAACTACAGAGGAAATTTGCATCACCCATATCCATGGTGTACCCATGTACAAATACACATAGATAACAGGAAAATTCATAAGCCAGTTTCATACATGGATGGATATCTTGCCTACTGGAGACGAAATTATCAAAATACATGGAACCTACGCCCTGTAGTGGGCTTCAAAGCATCACACTTCAAAGCAGCACATCTTAATGGCTGTCCCTGAACTCTGTTTTCCAAGAAGTCTTTTGACAGGACTGTGCTGGTATTCCTGTCACACCAGGCATTGCAGGACCTTTGAAAATCACCTACCAGGCACCACTGGGACATCTTCTAATTCCGTATATTTAGCCAAGAAGAGTGTGTTTAATTCTGTTTAAAGATGAGGTGAAGATGATGACGATGATGATGATCACTTTCCTGATAGTCAAAAACTTCATAGGAAAGCCATCAGAATCACCAGATAATTGTGTAGTTGAGTAGCTAAAGTAATTTCAGGCATACATATCATCTACTCAATTGCATTTAAAAAGTCTAATCTACTTTGGCCTCTTCTACCAGTCAGTGTTTTAGAAACTGATTACTTTTCTTCTGAAAAATACATCTCATCTCCATCATAACATTTTTTAATATTCCGCTCAAGTTACTGTAAAATACCCAGAGGTGGCCAAGATCAGCAAGTGTTTTTTGAATGCTACCATGCAACTTATTTTCTTGTTATAAAATTTCAGGTTCTAAACTTTCAGAAACTTTCAGGTTCTAAACTTCAATTAAAACTCTATCTTTTTTCCTGCATTCAAGTGCACAGAGGAAATGCATCTCTGAGCTATTTTGCTTGGTGCAGAGATATAAGCTTTGTATTTCTCTAATGTTCTCATCAATTACCTGGAGCCAGTTAAAGATGGTGATCAGACAAATACTGCTCTCCATTTTATGTGGGAGAGATTCGGTATATGGAAATGAGAATTTGGCAGACACTCAGAATAAAAAGAAGAAAGCCAGACACAGACCCATATTTAAAACCCTCAGATTTACGTGTAAATAAAAATTCCCACGGGTAAATTGTTTCACAAATTCAAGGTTTTATTCTATGACACTGAGCAGATTCTCTAGTTGCTCTGTGTCTCCAATACTTTTTTCTCCTTTAAGCTGTCTAAGCTGTCCCTTCTGTAAGGGTGAGAGTATCTCTTGATGCATGCGTGGACCAACAAGATCCCCAATATTGTTTGGCAACTTCTTTCACCACAAAAACAAACAAAAAAAGCTTATAATGAATTGTAAGACAAGTTTTGGGGTAAGTCTCTTCTGATTGAAGCAACCATTGAAGACAGATTTTTGAATTTTCTTTAACACAGGATTTTCTCTGAAGGGAGCAGAAGTGTTTGTCTTCATTTCTGTGCAGAGTGGCTGAATCCAGTCGCAATCCCTTCACTCGCAGCAAAAAGACCAGTTCTTTGCATTGTTCTGCATCTTGTTTCAGAGGCTTATTTGCTTCTGCCAATTTGCAATCGCACAGAAAGGCAGGTGGCTGCGCGTGTGAAAGGAGGTTTTCCGTCAATATGTCTAATAGCGGTTCTGCTCCAGCAGGGATTATTCCATTATTCCTGATGTCTGCTGCAAGAAGACTTGCAGCACCTCAGTGTTATTTCTTATGTCTTTCACAGAATCATTTGTTTCCTGTTCCAGAAAAACATCAACATCCTAATGTAATTTATTCCTCTGATTAATGCGAAGTAAATTCACTCATTTTTCTATCTTGCACTCCTCTTATTCAATAAGCTACAGTGGTAGGTATCCAAGACTATGTGAATTGCTAGTACCCCTTGAAATGCTAATTGCCCTGTGGAGAAAAGGAAGCTTTTTAGCTACTTATTCTCACTTTTTCCTACCATCTGCAAAAGGAATCTGAGGTAGTGAGGTAAAGAAATTAAGGACACAGCCACAGTGGGTTTCAGTGGGGAGATGTATAGCTATACTCTATACATGTTTGATTCAAACAATCAATGCTGCTGAAAAGTAGGAAGTTGCATCTTAGCTTTGTTCCTGACATGCTAAATATTTGAATTACAGTCTGCAGCTGCAAGCAGCCCTCACCCCCCTCGCTTGGTTTTAGCAGACAGTTTTGCACTTAAAAGGAAGTTAATTTCTCTGAGCCTTGAAGATAAAGCTTTCCGCTGGAATTTTAGCAAGAAGAACTTAACTGTCTCTCACTGAATAAGTAATGACTCAATACATCTTAATCAGAGCATATGTCCTTTAGAGACTGAAGGTCTCGAGAAATTTCACCTGCAGCTGGTTTGTACCGTCTGTTTGACAAAGTTCAGCATTTGCTTGGTACAGTCAAAAACACAGACACGTTTTGTCATCTTCTCCATTATGTTCTCACTAAAGGACACAAATTTACCAGCCCAAATCTCTTTACTGGTTGAGATGCATGCCTAATTGTTTATGGCAATTTTACTCATTATTTACCACCTCCTTTCTTGTATGGTCTAATATATTGTCCAGCCACCAATGACCAATGGGAAGCTTTTTATACTGTCTTCCTATAGAATTTGCCTTAAGTTTAATTCCTTTGGCCCCAGATTTCCATGAAAATTGAAATATCTGTTCAAGTGCAAAGTTTAGGGAAAAGTGTCTCAGAAGACAGTTATTGGAAGATAACTCAATTTTCAGCATTTGCCATGTTTAGCTTGTTCCATTTGAATTTGATTTTTCTTCTCTAAAGAGTTAATCTGTTAATTAGCTCACCTGTGCACTCTTTTTAAATGAGAAATAACTAGTCCTACAGAAGCATTTTTTTATTTTATTTTATTTTTTCCCATAACATTCAGGGATTTTGTCAGGTCCTCTCCTTTATTATGGAGTGTTTCAGTGTGAATCTGGTGACTGGAAAAAAGCATCAACAGGCCATGGATATGGTCACCAAAGACTCCCAAATCCAAAGCTCTGCAACAAAATCTGAGCACTTGGTAGTTTCAAACCTTCTGTGAAAAATAGTCATTTCTGTCCAGCAAGTCCAAATCTACAGGACCCTAACAGATCTGCCTCTGGATAAACACCATCCTGCTGTAAAATCTTCTTCAGGACTGATTCCAAGTGAACGAAGAAGAGGTTCACAAATGTAAGTTTTCCTATGCAAGGAAATAATCTATCACTCGCCTTCCCTCTGTTTTAATGCTGCTTGTGGGCCTTGTATGGATTTTGCTGGCATGAGATGACTGGTTGAGTACTATTTTTTTTTTAAAGGCTGTATAAATTCATGCGATCATTAATGACCTCTTGCTGCTTGACATGCTGAAAAAATAAGGGTAATTGAATATCACGCTTCTGGGTGTAAGGTAATTGCCAGCAGGGCTGTGGAGGGCTGAGCCTTCCCTGCGCACCAGGAAGCGTAATTGGGCAGGCCGCAGGCGTAATGGGAGCCCTCCGCCCTCCTCAGGAACAGTGCTGCAGAGGCAAAGGGTCAGGTTAGAGGAACAAATGATTTAATCCAGCTTGGGAAGCCCTCTGTGCCTATTACGCCGCGGTAGCCCATCAGTTGGGTTGCAGGATATGCACCTGCCAGTGCGTAATGAGGTCCTGGGTAACCCGGCTCATTATTTTTAAACCTGAAACACCAGCAAAAGCCTCAAACATCTCAAAATGCTGATCTCTATGGCAACCTCCATACCAAGTGTTGTTCGGTTGTGAGTTAGTATGTATTTACGCTTAAATGAGAAACAGGAGTGACTATTCCTAGTTTTACAAGCACACCTTCCTCTGAATCCTTTTAATCTTTTCTGTGTGCTGCTGAATATCAGGTAATGGAGAGGCACAGTACGAGTTCAATTAGTTTAATATCTTATCAGTTTAATTGGGCAGGATGAGCTATATTAGCCTGCCAAATATGACTCAACACTTTGAAGTTATTTACTCAATTTTATATTCTTCAAAATTAAATTAATTGCATAACCATTAGCAACTAATATCAATTAATTAATGGGGTTCCAGCATAATTGCTTGTGATAGACATCACCAAATGAGTCCATCAAAATGACTTGAAGGTAGGAAAGAAGATTGCTACCATGAATACCAAATCTTGTCAGCAGATTGAGTCACTTGCAAAGCACATGTTTGGGAATGAAAAAAAAAAAAAAAAAAAAAAAAAACACACACACACACAAAAAAAGAAAGGCAAGGACTAAAGATGACCCAAAACTACACCATCCCACCAGCAACATGCCCTCAGCATGGAAATGCTGTGTGTTACCGAGTGAAAACGACCTTGGTGAAACAGAAATTTCTAATGTCCATCTATTTGAACGACTCCACTGCTTTTCTTCTGTGTTAAACAAGCAGCATTTCTCTGACGGCAACAAATTTCAGTTCTTCAGACTTTTCTCTACTAGCTAAAGATCATTCCCTGTCATTTAAGCTAACTGGAGCTGAAACCTTTCAGTTTGGAAAGTCATTGCTTGGAGGTTATTTGCAAAAGATCCATGCTTGCCAGCATTCCTCTGCTCCATTTCCTCCCATTCCCCTTAGAATTGCCCTTGATTTAGAAGATCAGGAGACAGGTGAAGTTGCCATATCAAAGGCACATGCAGGGCACCTGCACTTGCTGACCTGCTTTTTCTTGCAGAGAACAAGGCAGAAAGGAGTTGCACAAAATGTTGTTATTGATGCTGCAATTCCTGAGTCAAAGTCCCAGAGTGCTGCTGTACCGTTAGAAATGACACGGTTTATAGTGGATGCTGAATGTCTAGGGCTATTTCAGGTCCTGAACCACCTTATTAACTAGAAAAGGCTATAATGATCGTGACCAGTTTGTGAAAATGTGTTTTCCATGCATTATCAAGGTACTGTTATTGCAATGACAAGTTTCAGGCACAAGCATTCATTTCGCATACATTCCCAAATTAGGCTATCAGCAGGTCTGGGTTTCAGCAGAATGAATAAGTGAGTTGGGCACCAACAGGGCCCAATGCTTTTATCCAAGGAAGTAAGTACCTCTAGGATTTAGCACAATTCCTAACTAGGCAAGCGCAAAAGTACGTAAAAATTATTGGGTATTGGTCAAAATACTAGTAAATGGGGTGTGATGAATTGATCAGACATTCTCCATCTGATATCTGAAATATAAATAAATTTAATCCCGATAAGAGATGAGGTGAATTGAGATTTGTTATTTTCAAAAAGTGGCATTAAAAGAATATTCACTTTTACCTACATTCTTTGTCTAAATGTCCCTCGCCACTTTTACTGGATTTTGCTTTGCTCCTGTCCTTCACTGTGAGACAGCTTTGTTATACACAATTAAACACATTTCCAATTTGTGCTCCTGAGACTGTGGCAGGTGTACATCAACAGAGGAGAAAGACAGACCAGATGGATAGAAGGTGAGGTGCTGTCAGTCCTTTGGGATGGAAGATGCCGCAGAAATGTACATGGATCTTATCGTTTATAAAGCAAAAAAATAGCCTGACATGCTGATGAAAGACTAATTCAGAAACCCCTGGTCCTTCCAAAATTAAAATCTAGGATGATTAATACAGGTGCACAGTCTAGCACTTCATCTTTTTAATCCTTCTTTAGCTTTTTTTTCTTTTTTTTTCTTCTTTTCTTTTTGTAAGAAACCTTACCAGTGTAATCTGAATAAGGAAAGTCACCTTCCTTGTTGCTTATTTTCATTTTGCTCAAGAAATAGAAAAAAAGAAATCCCATTTTTAAAAACATGAAAAGAGGAACAGTCTCTTTGAGAAGTAAAATATCTTCAACAGCCTCACAAAAAATTAGTCTTTAAAACTGTCACATATCTGCTTAAAAATGAAGCCCTGCAAATCAGACTGCACAAAACCATATGCAGGTGCTGCGTAGTTTTGAGTCAAAGACCAGCAGAACCTGCAATGACTCCAAAATCCAACAAATGCCTAGCAAGGGAGTACTTGAGAAGAGAAGGAGAGAGGGGAAGACAGAGATGAAGTCAAGCTAATTTGGAAGATGTGTTAAGAGAAGCATATTGAAAGATTATGATACTGTTTATGACCATACTTTTGGGACTCCCAGTTCTGCATATTAGTAATAGAAGGAGGTACTGATGCGTAGATCAACATTTATGTCTTTAACATTTTCAGCAAAGTGCTGCTACTATCTTTAACTTCTTGTTTTCTATGCTGTAGCTCTTTCACATATGTGCATTCTATTTTCTATAGGCCAAATGCTGAAAAAGCCACAGCAGTGCTAGGCCCTTAGAGATCAGTGCAGCTTCCAACCTGAATTACAGAGCAAGAAATGCCTCTTTATCAATGTGTTCAGCTTCACGATCATATTCTCCTGAGCAAAGCACCTACCTCTCTGAATGCCCCAGTCTCAGGGTTGAGCAGCTACTCACCTCCTCAGTGCTAGCCAGGTGAAAGCAAAGGAGATGTGTGAACCTGCCAGCGTTACAGTCTTGCCCTTTGGATATGTGTTACTTAAAGATTTCCAGTCAGCCAGCTTGATGTTCTTTACCAACCGACTATGAACAGAAGCAGATAAAGGGCAATATATCCAGGAACGACTGCTTGATGCATAACAAATATTGACAGAAAGATTGTGTTTTGGAATATTTGGGGTTTGCTTGGAGTTTTCCATGAGCACTGAGACACACTGAGTGTTTGCCTTGCTGAGATGCCCATTTTCTTTACAGACATGACGTCCAACTGCCACAGCACAAGATGCTGCTCACATGGGCAGCTCTATGGACAAATGGAAAAAAAAAGCCCCTGCCCTAAACCATTCTGGACTGCCACAGGTACACATTTTAAATTCAGTTTCGAGATACAAAGGGAGCAAAAGAAATAAATCTTGCATTGCTGAGGTCATTGTCCTGAAGTCTCTGAGGACAGAGAATGAGAAAGGACAGAGAAAAAAAAAAAAAAAAACAACGTTCTCAAACCACTCCATGCCCTGGGGGCCACGTGGCCCTGGCACAGCTCGGCTCAGCCAGGCAAACCTACGTAAAAGGCCTTTTTACTTGGTCTCTCAGGAACTTGCCCTTTCCACAGCAAAGTGTTTTTCCTGCAAAATGTTATCTGAGCTCCCCTGGGCGCTCTTGTCAAGATCGACCCTTACGAGAGTTAATCACAGAAACTATGTGAGAGCTGCAGGCGAGGCTCATCCTTCCTCTCTTTTGTATTAGCTTACAGATGTTGTTATGTGAAATTTTGTAATAGGAGAGTGCATTATTTCTCCAGGAATATCTCAGGTAGAAAAATAGAAGACCATATTGCTGAATTTAAGAAAAGTTGACAATTGCAAAATGGCCACTTGGAGGCTAAATGGCTCCCCTCTGCCAAATGCAAGACCGTACTACAAAAGAACAAACTCATGGAAAGGGCAAATTGTAATTATCACAAAAAGTAATACCAAAAATAGACTGTTATTCTGTACATTTCTATATTCTCCCTCTGTTGTGCATATTTTCCAGTAAGCAAGACCAAATAGAAAAATAAGAAACAACACTTTGTGTTTGCTGTGTTTGCGTATGTAGGCAGCAGACTTAGACATGTATGTGGGCCACAGACTTTTTAATTAAGATGCCACAAATACAAGGATCAGTACAGCTAGAGTCTGTTTTCTTCACCCTCTTCTTGTGATGCTGGGAACCTTTTGGCAGATTGGCCAACCCCTCAACTCCACTCCACTACACACACACACAAGTATTTGTGTATTTTCTTATCCTTGCGCACTCTGCCTCACTTTCCATGCCTCTCATTTCCTTTCCAAGCTTTTTCTCCAGCCATCTCACTCTTAGAAAGTCAAATAGCAAGTTTTCTTTGGGGTTTCTCTTGGCCTATCCATCCAGATACCTAACAGGTTGTCTTGGTGGATAGGAAGAAGGTTGAGGTTTTGCATCACCCTCCAAAACACACGGGGCGGAGGTTGACCAGGACTTCTTTGCCGTATCCCAAACACATTTTGCTACAGCTCTAAGACTTACTCATGTAAAGAGACTCGTGCATTTTTTAAGCCTTAATCTGTCTCCCTTTCTGTGCCAGGCTGTAGCAGCTGACATTTCTATAAACTCTCCTTAATGCTAATCCCTGCAGACTGATCCAGCAGCATGTCACAAAGAATAATGGATTCTGTACACTGACTTTGCTCGATTTTTCTCCCCTTCGCTCTCTCCATGGGGCAGACACACCGCGCGAGGAATCTTGGCTGCCAGTGCCTAAAATGCCAGCGCTGCAGGCACTCGCCAGCTTGGGCCCCGGATATTTAAAGATCATTTATAGCTCTGGGGTGAGGTGTTGGTCTCTGCTGGGAGGCTGCTGTCAAATCTGTTCCTCTGGCACAAAGTGTTTTCCACCATAAGGGCATGTCTTGCTTGTGCAAGACCGAGGTTTCCCAGAAGCCAGATTGCAAATGTGGAACAAACTCCCACCACCACCAAAAAATCATCCCTCACCTTGACATCCATTTTTAGGTCATGATTTCGTATGTCCTGTTTCTCATGAATACATCTCCTGAGGGTCTGTAGCCTTGTTCAGAATTTTCCCAACTGTGGCACAGGATGTTTGAGGGAAGTAGATGAACAGCACCTGAATGGCTGTTAGGCAGGTGTGTTTCTCTTTTGGCTTTCTTTCCCACCTTGCTATAATTTTCAGAATTTTAAGAATTTTCAGAATCTCACCACTATCCTAGAGTTTTCTGTGACTGCTCTATGGCTAACAGTACTTTCTTCTTTTTAAATGACACAGTCATTTGTGGGAAATAAAGAAAAAAAAAGCAATAGAAGAATCAAACTTTTTTCATTACAAACATATAATCTTTCTCCATTATGAACTACATCTTTTGCTAACAGTTTTTGAACATCTTAAATGAAAGACTGAGAGCAGGAGGAAAGCAACTAATTCCTACTTGTTGAAAGAGTATCCAGCCATATCTCCCTTTCTCCCTTCTTTAAGATATACCTTTTCTTCCGTCCACCGTTTTTTTCTTAGCAAATGTTTCCAAGACTGCCCATGCACATTTCTTTTGTCAGAGGGGCATGTACATTTCTTTTTTTTCTCAGAGGGGCTAGGTTGAGATCCTATGCACATAGGTTCTCAGGAGCCAGCACAGAATCACAGAATCACAGGATAGTTGAGGTTGGAAGGGACCTCTAGAGATCATCTAGTCCAACCCCCCTGCTCCAGCAGGGACACCCAGAGCACGTGGCACAGGGTGGCATCCAGGCGGGTTTGGAAGATCTCCAGAGAAGGAGACTCCACAACCTCTCTGGGCAGCCTGTTCCAGGGCTCTGTCACCCTCACAGTATAGGAGCACTTCCATACCTTCAGTGACCAGGAATAGGATTTACAGCACTGCCTCACAGACTCTTTATAAAGCACAAATGTCACTTACTTTTGTAGCACAAATGTCACTTACTAACTGGAAGAATCTTAGAGGATAATACAGTTACATTACCACCACTTCTCTCGCTTCAGATGAAGTAGTAGGGATTATAGCAGTATCTTTTGCATAATAGGCCTACTCATAAGAACCTTTGCTTTGGAAATGAACTTCAAATCTGCAAGTCCCTTTACCAGTAAGCTATAGAATACCCTGCAGTATGGTGAGACAAAGTTCTTTTCGCCCTAAACTTCATGCCAGAACTGTATGCATTCATGCAAAAATGATTCCAAGTTTCATTCAGCCAAAGAGAGAGAAAGCCTGATGGAGATGCTGACAGGGTAATCTGGAGACCAGGACATTTGTGGTAGAGAAGTAGATGGATATTGTTTCTCCTGCTTTCTAGGATGCTTCTGAACTGTGAGGGTTCTTCAAAATGAGGTGTCTTCATGCACTCTGGAGGTCAGTGGGCAGGGCCACAACCTGGGAGATCTGGTCTTGAGCCATTTTGGCACAAGCAGTCAACTGAGCCTAGGTTCCCCTTTTCTAGGCAAATGGTTTAAGTCCTGGACAATCATAGTGGAAACGAACACTTCAGCCATCAGCACCTTCCTGCCATCCACATGGCAAGTGTGAGTTAGCCACTTTGTCACAAAGTCAAGGGGTCTCCCTGGGGACAACGCTACAGGCCATATCCCAGGCAGGGAGAGGTGCTCATCTGAAGCACTCCAAGCTACAGCGGGAAATTGAATTTGCCCTCAACCTTGTGTTTTTCTATTAAGTATCTCTAGGTGACTCCTTGTTCAGCATGCATATAGGAGCTGGGGTACCTAGCACAAGCTTCTATAGCCTTGTCTGGTTCTTAAAACTTGCATGGATTGAGTGAGTTTTTCTGTGGTAATGAAAAGAACCTTATAAGAACCTTATTGCTATATGCTTTGTAGTTCTGGTATTAGAAGTGCTACAGGTCACATACCCAGAAATAAAGCTGGGGAGAAGAAGGGTCTGGGGCAAGGAATTTGGGAGGCTTTAATCAGAAACACACTAGGACATATACAGGAGGACATACACTCCATTACCTAAAAAGCATTTTAAATATACATTTACTTATCAGCATTGATATATAGAGAGATAGATAGATAACAATCCACCAAAATTACATCATAAGAGCTGCACAACACTAATGCTGTGACTGCTTTCACTTGTCTCTTTAATCACTCACAAGCACCATTCACTATCAGCAGGAGTTTTTCAACTTCAAACCTCTGTGAACTGTCAGCTGAGCAGAGATGTTAACTTCCATCTCTGTGCTGGTGGCCTTTGACCAGGGAAAGTTTCTCTTAAAGAAAGTGGAGTTTTAGAAGTAATCTTTTAAATATCTGGACCCAAATAAAGGCTCATAACAATGATTTCCACTTTAAAACAGAAAAAAAAAAAAGAAGGAAATGTGGCACTGCTGCTAGAAAGCTCATATTCAGCAAAGCACTTGTAGAGGAGTTTATATTTAGACATGCGCTAATGTTTTTTTTATTCCCATTGGCTTTATCAAGCACTTAACATTATGCAAGCACATACCTAAGCATATGCTTCTCTGATGGAGAAGGTCCAGAAGGGAGTAGCTGCGTTCTGTCTCTCTGGTACACAAACCTAGGAGGGATTAAACAAAACACAAAACAAACAAAAACATGTGGTTCTTCATCTGGTGTGTAGCAGTTTTGCGGAGTGTCTTGCCAGAGGCCACCATGGCTGCGTGAAGCTTACACCCAGAGGAGACAGGGCACTTGAAGAGAGGCGCATCACAAGTTACTAAACAGAGAAACCACAACACGCTCTGGAAATCCTCTGAACTGATCAATGGTCAGAAGCTGGAAGAAGAGTAACATAGATCAACACTTGCCCTCTTCCAACCCTTGCCTTAGCACCTCCTTGCAGCCACTCTTGGAGAGAGGAGTTTGGGCTGGATGAACCCTTTCTATGACCTGGTGCTGCTGCTCTTGAACTGAACTGTTCTGTGCAGGTGGGAACTAGGGGGAAAACAACATTATTCACCTCACATTAGAAACACAAGAGAAAAGCAAAGGAGCTGTTAGTGGTCAGTTCTCATTTACTTTTCTCACTCAGTGCTTGGCCATCCAAGCCTCACTTCCCTGCCAGAGCTAGAGCACTGAGAACAGGTTCTTTTGCTCCTTTCCCTTCCCCTCCAATGCTGGAAATCAGAGCGCAGAGGAAAAACTTAGTGCAATCTTTTACTTTGCAGCGTTTAGAAATACCTCTCAGCAGTGACAACACATTTCTAATAAAAAGATTGTCTCAGGAAGCATGTGTGTTGGTTAACTGTTAATAATCTGCATTTTATGAAATCAAACATTAGGGCAGCTGGGAGCTCTATTCTCTCAGGGTCAGATATGTATTTACACCTTCCACCCACTTGTAAGCATTAGAATGAAATTGTTCTTGACGCACAGATCAGGCACTGTGCTGGCCTAGTCTTTGGCAACTGTCACGAACACTGGATGAAGGAGTTGTATTATAGACCCTTATCAGAATGAAAAAATAACCAAAGTTAACCGGTGGACAGCTTCAATATATCTGTGTCCCAAAATAGACAATGCAGGAGCTACATATCAAATAAAAGTCAAAACGACCACAGATCCATTCATAGGAAATTCTGCAGCTTTGATATCTCGTATGTAGGTGCAAGGGGCTGTGTGGCACACCTCAAAATTTGGTACTGCTTCTTGTGTGCTGAAGAGACCAAAAGACCATTCGCAGCTGTTGCAAGTAGCTGAGTCTTCTCCTGGCCTTGTTCTCTTCACTGAAGGAGGAGGAAACCCATTAGGAAACTGCCTGACCAGTAATGAGAAGGGAGGAAACATCATTAGTTCAAATTATGTCTAGGAAGACTGATAGAAAAATCATGCCAAAACAACTTTCAGACTCTTTGAGACATAGACAACCCAAACTGTCTATGAAGCTTTCTGCACATTTGCCAGACGTGATCCAGAGCCATGCAGAATCATTGCAGTTTTGTGCTTCTCCCCGTGGCATTTTGGGACTCAAAAGAAGAGTCAAAAAACATGAGTTGTGGTAGTGAAGTAGCTCTGGTATTTTGTAAGTCTGGAACAGGCTGTTACTGAGATAGGGTAAGGAAGCTCATAGGGATAAAAAGGTCACAACGCAGAGAATTTTGCTCAGACTTTCTGTAGTATTTGAGTTTGTTTCAAACAGCAGGAGAAATAGGGGCAGAAAGCAAGGAGAAAAGTAAAACAGAGGAAATCTGTACAGGTTACAGAAAATCACATTCATGTATAACATAACCGAGATTGCTAAAATCTGCAGGCTCTCCGCAAGACGCTGCATT
>NW_010588631.1:309532-356748 GCF_000705375.1 Tinamus guttatus | reverse complement strand
TCCTGCTTTATCATATGAAAAGCAGATTAATAGCACATAAACATTCTCGTAACTACTGCATCTCTTACTCATGTTCATGTAAAAGAATTTTTAACACAAAATAACTTAGCGCCATGAACTATGTGTGGTAGCACAAAGACATGGCAATTACAGAAACAACTTCAAATCTAGCTATTTTCCTTACTTTTCAAGCATATCTTTTCATCTAGAATAAAAGACAGTATTTAAGTAATGAGAAGATAACTATTCTAAAAGTTCAATAATACCTCGATAAACATGTATGATGGTCATTAAAAGCACAGAAATTACCACAGATATAGTTGTGTCATTGATGACAATTTCTGATATCCATCTTTGTGCCCTGTACCATTGAAAGTCATAACATTATTGCTATTCAGTAAAACAAAATAAGAATCATGTTCACAGCTAAAATAACTGTATTGATTTCAGTTCCATTGGCAGAAATACATGAAAAGCACAGCTCAGCATTTTCCAAAGTGTACTCAAGTCATGTTCCTAGCAATCAAGAGAGACCTAATCATTCTTTTTGCCCTCTCAAAAATAATGATCTTGGCTAATTTTGTTAAGCAGCTTGCCAAGCTTGCTGTTCCTGTGGATTTTGTTGTGCTTTTGATGATCTTTTTTTTTTTTAATGGGATTTTTTTGTGCCTCACTGCAGCATTTCCTTATCTTTCAAGTCCCCATATTGTGTCTACCAACTGCTGAATGTGGCTTTTTTTCAAAGTGAGCAAAAATAACAGCAACAACCTGGCTGCAGAGGTCACATTGCGCTGACCTAGGCAGCAGGCCCAGTTCATGCATCACCTCCAAGCCTTTTCCCAGCTTCATGGCTATTTCACAGCCCTTCTTGGACCACACGGCTCTGCCGGGGCCACCTCACCTCCCTGTACTCAGGCTACTTTTCAAAGACTTGCTTTCTGCTCTCTTTCTCGCCATACGACCAACACCACTGGAAGGCCAGTTGACTGCTTGCTCTGCGCTACCTCACTGCATTGCTCCTTTTTTCAAGTCATGTTTTCTCCCACTCCTGCTTCTAAATCTTTCTATAGTGTTCTAGCAGTTATCTCGTTCTCACATTTCAGGATGTTTTGTAGTCCTTTCCACATGGAACACTACAGAAAAACACATTTATTATGCTGTACACAAAATATAGCACCTATTAAAAGTTTTAATAGTTTTGTTTTGATAAAGTCTTCATTAGATAAGGTCTTTTTTTTCTAACATTTAGGAAAGGTGACAACATTTAGGAAGATGGCAACAACTCAGAGCAATATTATCCATTTTTGCTGCTCATAGCTGAACATCTAATTAAATAAATAAACCAAAGTAAAAGCACATCAATTTTATGTTCATTGACACTAAGGATACCCAATTATGATTGCTTTCTTTAATCTTTGAACAACCCACTGAGATCCTTGAGGACAAATCGCCATACACAGCAACAAAAAAAAAAAAAAAAAAGAAAAAAAGAAAGGAAGAAAGGAAAAGTCAAGGAAAACTCTGCCTGAAGATGATGGCATCTGGTCACAAACCCTTATCCTTATATCCAAGTGAATAAGATATTCCAGATTGGAAGAATGCCATATCAGAGTCACAGTTCTTAGAACTAGACTATATATTGTCTGTGCCTGGCATCATATTGCAAAACACACCAAGAAAGTGAGGAGCATGGACAAGTAACTCCTTGTGAAATTTCAGCTAATCATTTTGACTATATTAACCCAGAGTTGCAAAGTCCTTGAGATAGTAACTGCACAGTCATCATGGTGAGGAGACACCAAAAATAACAGTTGTCCCATCCAGTCAACAGCTGACTGTCAACTGATTTAAGTATCACAAGAATCATTTGAAGAGACAGAATAACTCAGGTAGAGAGAGGAAATGGTTTAATCAATTTCACCTGCAGAGTCAGTGACAGAACTGGGTGCAGGTCCTGCCTAGCATCTTTCAGGTCGGATCCCACTCCTCTTCCTGGCTGGATCCCTCTGGGCCCTCTAAAGCTTTTGCAAGATGGAGTTTAACTCTCTTACTGGAGCCCCATGGACAGCATCACTCCTCTGAATCAGGCCAGCTCTGCCAAACTTGGCGCTGTTCTGAGCGACGGCATTTGCCAATTAACTAACTGGTGTCAGAGTCACACTTACTCACAACTAACATTTGTCTGTTCTGGGGCTCTGCCTCTAGGCACAGGTGTTGCTTAGAAAAACGAAAAAGTGCCAAGAAGCTATTGCAGCTTTTGCAGCAATATGTATCTTACATTTCTGCCTGATGGCAAAGACTCCACTGAGACATATGTTTGTCTAGACTTCCATTTGGGACTAACACTTAAGCACATTTTAAGAGCTGTCCATTCCACTGCTTCTTCTAAAGCAAAGCCTCATTGATCCTATTTCAAAGCACATCCTACATGCAAGGGACTTATGTGACTACTAAACCACAGTGTATCAATGGCCATTTTTGTGCTTATAAAGCACCTCCTGCTAAGTTTTACACCAATAGTTCATTGCTCAAAAGAGGCTATAAAACTGCTCCATCTTTCTAAGAACTTACCCAGCTATATTTCTTTTTTTATACCATTAAACTGCATTTTAAACCTAAAGAGTTTGGTCGCACCCCTTTAACCAGTTAGTGGACTTTAAATAGCAGCCATATTTTAATCTAACATATTGATTATCTTTTCAAGTGAGTTGTGGTGTTTGTTATCTCATTCCAGAATACCCTTCCCTTTGGCATTAGCTGTGATTATATTGCTTATTTATATATTTCTTCCTTTTTTTTTCAAATACAATCCTTATACTCATCCCTTAATCTCTATGTTTTTATATTTTACTGAATTTTCAGACTGGATTCATTCTCGGCCTTTGATTTGTTGCAGTGACTTTGGGCTGGCTGCCCAATTCAAATACGGCTGCTTCTCTTGGAGGGCAGCCTGACTGTTATTTCCCTGCTAAACCGGCATTACCAGAAAAGAAATTTTGTTACAAAAGCATTAAGTAAAGACTACAGAAACCTGCCCGGCATTGGAAAAATTTCCTTGGCAGCTTTTTTAATGCTTTTTCCTCACATCTTCTAAATCATGTAATATTTTACCAGCTTATGAATAAATAGGCTTGCCATTTTCCTTGATGTAAATCTAACAGCATCAGCACTGAAGTAATTATCAAATCACAGGCATTACTCTACAGTCTCTGTAAATTCAAATCTCTTAGTTAAGAAAATATATCTAAGCACAAAAAGGTTGAGTAATACAGTACTCTGGTTTATAATGTCACCCCTCTCATTTTACTGGATATCACATCTCTCATATCTTTATCCTGTGACAAGTTTTGATATGTAAAAAGGGTTAATAAAATACTTACTAGATTATCTTTCCAAATATGACAGCTTTTACCAACGAACACTTCCGAAACTAAATCAAGACTGGAATGAAGCATCCTGGGGTTAAAGGTCTGAGAAAGAGGGAAAAAATCTAATTAAGAACGAACAATTAGCAACAATTATGCAACTAGCATAACTAAAGGTCCAACATGTATTTTAGGTGCTTATGTCAGAACTAAGCAATTATGCTAGTATGTAGAAATATCATTGCCCTTGGAAAATAAAGGCTTCTCTTTGCTAATTTAGGAACCTATGAAGTAGTATGATCTGATCTTCTACTGGTGATGTCAATGTTGTGTCACTAGCCTTGAGAAAAAGGATTAATTCCTTTATACCTCTACTGTTCGAAAGAGAATGGCCCTTTCTGCTTTAAGTTTTATACGTGTAGGAAAAAAACACTATTTTTTATATTGGGATATTTTTAAAGAAAGAACTACAGAGACATTCATTTAACTCTGAATATGTAAACATTTATTGTTACAGTCATCTAAATCCTTCCATCTATTACATTAATCCAATTCCATATTAGCTAATGGCAGCCTCATGTCCATTACCCTGTAAGAGGTTTGGACTTGCTTGCCAAATAGAGGCTTTCTTGGTACTTATTACGCTACTAAAGATTACTTCATAATTTCCCATTGCACAGTCCCAGTGTATTTTTTAAATGAATCACATTAAGTTTGCTATCTTTTTTTTAAGTATACCATTGATGTGAAACCTCTTACTGCAATTTAATAAGGAACAATAAAGAAAAGAGGCAAGATCATGAATTTATGGCATATTTCTTTGACTACTGCAAATCAACATTTCCTTATCATTTGCAACCCAGTAAAGTCAGCATGCAGTGTATAAAATACAACTGAAAAAGTCCATTGCAGTACATAATGGGATAAGCCTGACTTTTTGCCAGAAAGACTCTTGTTTTAAACAGGAGTTTCATTACCTGTTCCTGCATAACCTATAGCTTAGCTTTCGCTTTGTCTTTGCTTATGGTCCTCAAAATTATTCACCAATCCTGGCAGCCAACCTAGTCTCCTTTCTACTAAACTGTACATCCTACCTAAATACCTCACTCAGGTGATTCTTATTAGCTGCTTCCTGATATCAAAAGGAAAAATACGCGTGAAAACACACTGCTCAAATCCCAACTCATCCCATACAGGACTGTTTGCTACAGTCTACATCCCATACAGGACTGTTTGCTACAAAACATGGATACAAAACATTATGGATAAGAGCTAAGAGCGCTTCGCTCCTTCTCATGTGTAGCCCTGGGGAAGAATGTAGCTTATTGTTTGGCCTAATAATCATTTTGAGATAGTCTAAGTGTCTGGAATTATAGATTGTCTCATTCTACTTAGCAAATTCTACTGTCTTCTTCAGTTTAACAAAGATAAAAACCTGCTGTAATAGTTAGGGACTACCACTATGCTCTTACTAAAACAACTTCCCTCAGTGGATACTTTTCAATGATAAGTTATCAAAATATTTGCATTTCATTCCCCTTAGTGAGTGTATTAATTTGGCTTCTTGGGTACACTTTAAAATAACTGCTACTGTTCATCTGTTTCTAATTCTTTCTATAGGCCTTATTGTGCTCTAAATATCCTAGCATTTTTATGACTAGACTAGCAAGCAAATATACAAGGATATAAAACCACAGAAATGTCCTCATCCTTTCCCCAAAATTGTGTAAACAGTGTGTGGATATAGTTAATGACCCAAGCAGCCTAAGATAATATCACAAATTAGAATTCTAATAGATAAGCTTTAGATGCAGACTTATCATGTAATTATGTAATCATGTAATTATTATATAGTTGGAAAAATGGAACATTTTTATATGGCTGTGCTTTCTATTGCCTAGACTCTTGCAGTAATTTCTTTATCATTTAAATTCCTGGTGCTTTCTAGTTGTACTCAACAGAGAGGGCTCTGAATGAATGTTACCGACAAGGTGGCTCCAATGAGGAAGGGAGAAAGACAGCAACAAGAAAAACACACCTACAACAAATACGTATAAAGAGATCATGAGCCATAGGAAGTCTTTGCATTCTTTGCTGATGTGTTGCTGGCAAGCTTTTTTTTTCATGCATTTCAGCAGCTAATAAAGCTCCCAGCAGCCTAACAGACAGGAAACTGCAATAAACAGCAGGGTAACAAACCCTATGTGCCCGTTTCACCACCAGTGAGATCGGAATTAGGGAACAGCTGTTAGGGCACAGCTGTGCTTACTTAGTCGCACACTTCCTTAGCCATGCCATGTTACATGCTTCGTCCCCAAAGCCCTGGAAAGGAAATACAGTTAGTGGGGGAACAACTACAATAAAAGAAGCAACAACCTGTCCTAGTATTATTGCTATTGCATTACTAGTTGCATTAGTGCTGCATTACCAGCAACTGACAGAAAGCACAATCAGGGATGCTTTCACAAATATTTTAAACTCAGGGCTTCAAACAAATATCAACAGAACTGTATGTGAGTTCTCCTTTCTTCTTAGGCTATCCTCCTCGTCTCAGTGTTGGGTTCTGTTGAGGCACACTGCAGCACAAGTTCATCATTTTTCCTTTAAATTCAACCAAAATGAACTCGTGGGCTTTCCTGGGAGATCAGCTCCCAAGAGCCCTGCAGGCAGAGAGCAGCGCTGAGGCCTTCCCTCTGGTTTGCATGTACACCTAGCAGAAACAACCCCTTCTTCTGGTCTTCGGAGAGATCAGAGGTGCCCGGTCCACATATCTCAGCTGTGCCCTGTTTTCCACAACTGCCTCTCAGACAACAACCTGTCAAAACTGACACAGCACAGAAGACAAGAAGTAAGACAGTTACTGCAGTAAGTGCCTTGTCCTGCCTTGATTGATACAAGTATCAATCACGGCACTTCTTACTATCTGTGAAATTGGGAATAAGACAATGTGGACTACTGTAACTGTCATAACATTTTTATTTAATTGTGATCTTTCTTCATCCACTTTTTAAACAGGCAGCATTGTTTCAAAGCAGAAAACAGAAACAAACCTGTGATCAAACCCACACATTTAAAATAACTTAAATTAATACTTTTCCTTTGGAAGATAATTGAAATGCAAGATAAATAAAACATTATATTTTATACTGCTGGATATTCTCCATAAGCAGTTCATATCAAACAGTTTCTCCATTAAGTGTTTAGATAATCAATATATATCAGCTGAACTACTCTGGCACTGACTGAATCTTTAGAGGGACAAGTTGTCTGACCAAAAAAAATTCACTTAAGAATAAACCTATAGAAACCATTTGCTTAATGTTTATGCATTCTTAATCCCCAGTCCCCTTTGGGGGGGATTTTGGGGGAACACTTTCTCTCCCCCCTCTCTCAGCCCTGAGCTACAGTAAATTGGTTTTATCCGAGCAGGGCTGGAAGTCATTGGTGCCATTGCTTAGTTTAGCTAACAGTACTGAACAGCACTGTAAAATGCTAGAGATCATCTACAAAACCAACATCAGCCAACTGAGGCTAAGCTCCTGCGAACGCCCTCTGTAGAGCTGCACTTTTGCTCCTACAGAGCATGTTTATTCAGCTCACCATGGAGCTTCACTAAGGTAAATCTAACGTCTATGAATGTCAACACGCTGTTTGCACAAGAATGAGAGACTCTTGCTGTAGTGAAGAAATTCATCTAGATCAACAAAACAGAGGTTTTGGTTCAGAATTTCAGCTTGGTTCTTGGTATTGTAACAAGAGGTGTATCTAAAAGCTCATCAACCGATTCTTCCTCTATATTCAGTTTGTTTGTAAGCTAGGGGTTACCATATAGATTGACATAGCACCTAGAGATCCCATTGTACAACACTGCATGGATCAGAAGAGCAAAATGTAGCTTCAACTTAGAGACCTCATAATCTTGGATAATGCAATAAACAGGTCTGCCTTGCAATAAGTCTGCATAAACAGAACTGTTTCCTCTCTTCATACCATATTCCATCATAACTTCAAGTTGTTAAAGAACATAGTTATAATATTTAACATGACCTCTACAGTAAACAAGAGAGAAAATGCTGCATAGGCATTAGTTTTATGTTTAAAAAATAGAGTTCAAAAATCCATTTCCTTCTGATCTTTCCCATTAATACAATTTATTTATAAAATCAGTACCAAACACTTGAAGAATGCACACTCTACCTGCAATACATGAGCAGCTTTGACTATCATCTCTCTCCTAACCTTAACGTTGAACCGGTCAACCTTTGCAACTGTGTATTGGAGAACGTCTTCACTTTTTTGTCACTGCAATATTGCCAACTTCCATTATTTTATACCAAATCTTTTCTTATTTAGTGTCTACCATAAAACTTTAGTGTCTACAGGTGAACAATTAAATGAGAATGTTTCCCCTTTATACAGTCTTCGCCTCTCATACTTGCAGCAAAAAGCTTGAAAGCATGAATTATACTAGCTTAAAAAGAGCAAATAAAAAAACACTCAGAGGCATTTTTTAGTTAAATTCTCAGGACATTTAAGACAAGCCTGTAATCTGAGGAGAAGAGACAGGAGTCAGAATCGTGAATTCTAAATCCTTGAGGCTGACATATAAGAATCCCTCTTCACTTTCGTTCTCCTCATCCACTTTTCTAGGTTTGAAGTTTGCACGAGGAATGAAGAGGTCCAAATTTCTGGTAGAAATCATCTTCAGCACGAACCAGAGCTTCCTCATCTATGTAGACAGCTGCCCTCCTGGACGCCACAAAGTACTGCACTTTGCGCAGGCTCCATCCCATCACGTACTTCAGCCAGCCGCAGACAGCAGCTGTGGACCTGCCAACGCCAGCGTTGCAATGCACGTAGACAGTGTGACCGTTCTCAAGAAGCCCATGCAAGAGACACACAGCTTGGGGCAACATCTGTATTCTTCCTAAGATGAAAATAAGACACATTCACTTACATTTATGTTCATGGTTGAGATTATGTCTGTAGAGCCTTATGCACTGCTATTCACAAAGGCAGGCCAGAAAAAAAAAATCATTTTTCCTTTCTAACACCCTAAATAGGGAAACAGGAGCTATGTAGTTCGAGGTAGGCTATCTGGCAAATAGCTTCCTAAATAAGTTACAAACAAAGTTTTCAAAGGAGACTGTGGTTCGGAACGTGTGTATTACCATACTTTTAAAGGGTTCGGTTTTAAAACAGCTTAAGCATTGAATAGCCAGAATCTCTAATATCTTTTAAAAGCCTGCTGGATTTTACCTTTTCTTTTTTAATGACCTTCCACCCTAGTATTTGTTTCTTCTTGCATCATAAGTCCAAATGACACAACATCCATATAAATGGTCAAATCTTCTCTGAAAATACATTATGATTAACAATAATTGTGTGAGGTAATAATAATTTTCATAGGACAGAGATAAGCTGGCAGATTATATCAAACAGCACATCTTATACAGTACTGAAGTTAGAAAGTCTAAACACAAATGCTTGAAGCACTAGAGGACTGTGAAGCTACCTTGGTACTGCCACTTCCAAAACCTTATAATGGAGGTCAACACTTCAGTAATAATGAGGGAGGCAGAGTGAGTCCTTTGGAAATGAACACTGTTGCTACTCAATTATCTATCGAGAATATGGTTAAACAACACAGAATGGGCTTTCACTTCTAAAGTGATAAATATACCATGTTCCCAGATCTCTTTCTCCCTATAGTCCTGGGAATTGAAAATGCAAACCTCAAAGCCTGACTTTTCCCCATGTGCAGATGAACCCTTTCAAGTCCCTGTTTTAAGGCTTCCTGTCTTCCCTGACGTCCTATCACTGCTATTTGTGGTAGCAGCATTTCACTCTATTGAAAGTATTCTAGCCTGTTGATAGACTAGTCACATAAAAATATGCTTCTTTTCTGACCTCTGTGTTGAAAACAAGATTTTGTAAGGTTTTTAGCTGAGCCAATGGAGAAATTAAAAAACTGTAATTTATGTTATAAAATAATGTGCCATGTGTATCCTAAATTAACTGCAAGCCATTACATAAATGACCATATAGTGATTCAACCATCTGGGAAATCACAGAGAAGGAAAAATGTTTTTAGAGGGAAGGGAATGACAGAGAAAGCTATACGGTCCTGTCTCTCCATTTTAAGACAGCAAGGACACCAAGCTGTTGTGTTGTGCAAGCTTGCAGTCTTCCACCTACACAGCATATTTTCATTATACAGGCTGAATTCAAGTTGAAATCAAAAACAGTCAAGCAGCTATCAATGTCAGATGGCTTTAAACTCAAATACACATCTACTGCCAGCTAGGGAATACTAGGATGACCTCTCCACCTACAACAAGGAATACATAATTTGTTACAGACAACACTCAAAAATCACACCTTGTGCTCTTGCTACATTTTTACACAAGATTCACACACAAAAAAAGAAGCCAAGAAAAAGAGAAATTAGTAACTCAAAGGTTTTGCTACTGTTAATTTAGCTGCAAGACTGGTCTCAGCATTACCTTCAGTGCTCATGTCTGGGGTTGGCATCCAGACATAGGCAAGACCTTCCTCTTTATATAGTTTCATGAGGATTTCAGGGCTCATGGGTTCTGGGTAGCGGTTGCAACCCCAGGAATTCTGCACAATATCCCATTCGGTCTGGAAGTTCATTATAGCTGTAATACCCAGCTCGTGTTTTAGCTTGACAGTCACATGCTCCACCTGCCGAGGGCAACTTCCCAGCCAGATGTTTGGCAGAATTCTAGCATTGAGAAAACATTGTAGTTTTGATTAAAATATTTTTAACAGAGAAACTGATGAATTAAGTGGCATTCCAGGTTATCATCATTCATGCTTATCATCATTACATGAACAGCGTTAAGCACACTCTTCTCACGTCATACAATAAACAGCTTCTTCTTTCATTACAGTTTGTTTGGTGATGTTTGATGCTGAGAACCAAATTCCTAACCTACCACAAAGCGCCAGATAGTCTGAGAAAAAGTTCAGAGCATAATTAGTAGCACACATCTCCAAGGCACCCATCATTAATCTTGCACTGGAAACTTACTGACATCACAGATTAGAATAAGAAATCTTTGAAGATTTATGCAATTTGCACAAAACCAGACCTAACTGATACATGTAATCCAAAACTAAATTACTTCAGTAATAAGTCAAACGCATTGAGTTCTTCTAAACTTGTAGTTCGCATTATAATGGGAAAAGCAGGCAGAAGGAAAAAAAAAAACAGCTTAAGCTTAAGACAATCTTCTCTGAGAAAGTACAAAAATGGCGGAGTCTAGTGGAAACCAAACATAGAATTACAATATATGTCTACTTCCTCAAGGCTTGAAGAATGAGAATTTTTTCATAACTGTAAAATGGAATGGCATTCATACTTCTTGTACCTATCCAAATCAAACCTCCACGACTTCAGTGTTTTGCCCGCAATTAAGAAACAATCAAATATCTCAGCAGACTTTGGCATAAAAATTAACTGAAATATTAAGAGCATTTTTTCAAATGGGTATACTTAATCTGCACATGAAACTAAGCTGCTGTTATCTAAAATGGTTAATTTCTATGCACAAATTATTAGTGGACTACCTAATTTGTATTTTGTATGCATAAACTTCTATTTTGAACATGCAGTCTACAAACTAAACAAAACATGCACACACAAGTCTACACACAACCACAACATTATTCATTGCAAAAAAAGTGAGCCCAAACTACAGTGAAAGCAAGATCTTCAGAAATGAAATAAGTCTACCGTGTATCTCCTGTATTTTTTCCAATTTTAATCACAGGGACAAATGGGGGAACTTTTATTTTTATTGAGTAGCAGTTACTCACATAAGCAGCCCTTAATTCCGCTTGATAGGACTATCACAGTAATAAGTGCTTACTAGCAGTTAATTAAGCTCTGCAATTTACAATGATTAAATCCTGTTCCATTACTACTGAAAGGCTGCCATAAAGAAAAATTCACTCCAGGAGTTACCAATTACCAATATTTACTGTATTTCAGCTATGCCCATAATGAATGATGTACCAGCTACACAAACATTGTCTTTGACCTTTAAAGCACCTGTTTTAGTGAGGCAAAGAGCTCGATGACAGTGTAGTGTAACCAGATCCCAAACTGTCTATCATAAAGTGAATAAAATTGTGATAATCTGAGTGAATAGATTACATAGTGATTAGATAGATTTTAAAATGATCATTTCAACCATGTAGTTATGAATGTGAGGTCATTAGAAGAGATTTGATTTAGTTTAAGTATTCTGCATCCATGTCCTGGTCTATATTAGCACAAGTGTACTTCTCACTGTAATATTCTTAAAGCATTAAGCATGCCTCAACTTGGATCTCAGAAATTAAGATTTACACCTTAAAGTCATTTCCTTTGTTACTACGCTTATAACCCTGAACATTGCCTTTCTAAAGGGGAGATGCCATAGACTGAAAAGAGCTCTTATATATAGGCTATATTTTTACTCTTGATTCTGATAATCCTACTGTGGGTTTTATTGTGCTAAGTGCCAGGAATAACATATACTTAATAAAGCTAGAAAATGGTAACTTTGGTTTTACAGCTCTTTCTTGAACTAAAAGTGTGATTTTTAGTTTTCTTTTTCCAGTGTGGTCTTGCTTCTTTAAGTTGAGACTGTATTTCACCAGGTATCTATATTTTGGCAAGGACAGAATTTGGCAGGCAAGAGAGTCACATAACACTGTTTTGAGTTGTCCAACAACTGCTGTTTTCCAGCTCTTCTCGGGTTTGTTTTGTTTTGTTTTTCCAGCAGTAAATTAAGTGATCCTTAAAGAACATTCAAAAATTATGTGATTGGTAAGCCTATAATCTTTTCAGCACTTAATTCAACAAAATTCTACCCAGAAATCTGTTTTAGCATTAAAAAAATTGCACTTCCTCATTGTATATGTCAACCTCCTCTGTTAGCAAGGGCAGTAAACTATGCTTGGTCTTAGATGGCTGGTGGTCAATTCAGTTACAGCAGCAATGAAAAAAAAATCACCTAGAATAACACCATAAATATTCAGCTAACTTGCAACACTGAATCTTGTATCCTTTCTAAAAGTCCTTTCTTTAAAGCTAACTTCCACAAAGTTACTTACAGCCCTGTGCTTCAGTTACCCATCAGTAGCCTGGACATAATATTTACCTACCTCAAGGGGCCATCTGGGGATGAAATGAGCAAATGATGCTCAGATTCATGATAGCAAGGCCTAAATATTTACCTACATGAGTACCTACCCTAATCACTTGACATTCAGATCCCAGACTGAAGGCTGAAATGTTAAGAACCTGCCTTTTGGCTTGTAAATTGAGAAAACCAACAATGATTTATCACTAGCTACAAACAAATATGCAACACTGAAATCACTTGTATGGTTATTTTCCGGCTGTCATCACAACCTAAATTATTTTTAATAATACAGATATATATCACACTTGGCTACTTCCCCCAGGACCCTGCACAACCTAGATTAAATTAGAGCAACTCACTATGAATGTACCTGAAATAACAAATTCATCCCATTTAATCAATGCATATGCAAATAGTCTTCCCATCCATATGAAGAAAATGAGTCTCTTTATGGGGCAGATTCTCTTTTTTTTTTTTTTTGCTAGAAGAAATATATTCTCAAATAATGATGCATTCTACATTTCAATTTTAGACCTCCATATACTATACCAAAACTGTAGCCCAAGGGATCTGATTCACTGCAAGGGTGACCCACCTCAGAGGCATGTGGCTATCTACCAGACCACTGGGACACAGATGTCTGCTCTGCCTCGTAAGCAGCTCCTCTGTAACTTCTGCTCATAATGGTTTAAGGCAAACTGGCACCAATTTCATTTTTCCTTAAAATGCTGAGTTGCAAACAGGGATGATGCAGGTACCGCTTCAAGACCAGTTCGATCTCAGTGTAGTGGGAGCAGTTATCTTAAAAACTCTCCTAAAACCAGTCAACCCTTCTAAGGAGTAATAGTTTTTACAGAAATGGGTTGCATTCACGCCTTTGGGCAACACATTTCATTAGAACATCTATCGGACACAACATTTCAGAAGTCTATTTATTTCTTAAGTTGTCAACTTTAATCAAGAAAGAATACTTACTTTGCCAAACTAACATATTTTTTCACTGGTTATTGGCAACAGTGATCCATCAACCACTCTGTTTGTTTATATTGATAATATTTTTGACCAAGGTCCATCATATTATTTTAAATGAAAAGCGATGGATTCATCAAGGTTAACATTTATCTTCATGTTAAAGCTTGCCATTCACTTCAAGTGGGTGCACAACAGTCTTCCACAGATCCCACTAAGTCTCTGATAACAGAAAGATGAGTACTAATATATATACATGTAACAAAACAGAGAAATCTAGCTGAAACAAGAAACACAATAACTAAAAACGCTGTGTCCTCCCTTTGGACTTTTATTTCCTAAAGGTGGAGCATGCAACTACAGCTACATGTAACATGCAGCAAAACCTATTTTGCATTCTCAGAAGAGCAACCTGTGTAATTCAGGCTGATTTAGTCCTGGTGTTTTGTGTTGCCTGCACACATAGGCAGTGTTCCTTGAACTGAAGAAACACTATTACCCCGATGGGAGTACATGCAAGCAGCCAGAAGGGACTGCAGACCTGAGTGCAATTCAGCACTGCATCTAGTGAAGACTCCTTCAAACTGCAGTGCATTCCTGTTTCTTCAACTGATGACCCTGGAATAGGAAATGGTTCAGAATTTTCTGATAAGATGGGTTTGGATGGAAAAAGTTGATCTGTCTGAATCAAACTCTTGCAGTGAAAGATTGTTTTAGTTTTAATTAAACCAGAAAAGAATCTTAGCACATAGACTGAATGTCTGATAAGAAATAGAGACAGCTCATGTCAGCAAAGAACACAAAAGAAACATTCAAAAATATTGATTTGGGCATATTTAGAAGGAGAGTATAGGAAACGCCATCAGCTCCTTCAGCCTTGTCTTCTTTATGCCAGGTGTACCAAATCACTTCAGTCCTTCTTTGCTCATCATATACTCATAACATTTGATCCTTCTTGTTTGCCTTTCCCTAAGATGTTATGCCCAACACAGTTGAGAAATGAAGGCATACCACTGCTGAGCAGAAGCCAAGATTACTTATTTCTTGAGCCCTATTGGCTATATGCCTATTTATAGCCCTTGGCTTTTGCTTTTACAGTACAGTACTGCTGACCTATATTCAACACAGAAGTCTGTCTTGAAGACAAAAAGAAACTTAAGGAGAGAGCAAAAGTTACCTGAAACTCAGACCTATCTAAGATTCTATTGGCCACTACTCCTAACAGTATAAAAAGTAACTAGAAGAATATGCAGCATGGTAGAAATGAGATTCACAGTTGACATGCATATCTTGGAATAAATAATCCAAATCTCCCACACACATGACTGGGTTTTAAGTTAACTGTAGTCAGAAAGGGAAATGGTGCATAACTGCAATGATGCTCGATGAAAGTATTGCTTTACAGAGAGGTCAAAGTAAGCAGTAATATTAGTCTATACAAAGAAATGGACTGAAAATAATGGAAAACTTATAACAGCCTTCCAAAAAACCAATGATCTTCTTCCATGCACTCAAACTTTGAATTTTCTATTAACTATTCTATTAACTATCAAAAAAGATACAGTAAAAATGAAAACATTCAAAATATATTAGCTATGAAAATACTTCCAGAAGAGGACAGACTAAGAATGAAGCACATTTAGGAGGGATTTGGATGACTGCTTAAGAATAAAGAATAAGGGAGAGGTAAATGAAGTGACCCCATCTATCCTCTCAAACTATTGAGCAAAGGGCTATCCAATGAAACTGGAGAACAAATATGAGACTAGTAAGAAAACTTTTTAATACACTACATAACCAATAGAAGTCTAAAAATATCAACAAGGCCAAAACCTTAACTACGTTTCCCAATGGACTCAAAGATTACATGTACAATGGGAGTGCTCCATACCATTACAAAAAATGGCAAAGAATCCAAACTTTAATATAGCTTCTGCTATATGACACTGCTCAAGGGTTGAGAAAAAAAGGCAGAAACTCTCTTCTCTCTATTTATTTTTGATTCTTGCAGCTTCCTCCAAAATACGGACAACAGAGGCAGGTATCAAAATGAATGAATCTCTGGTTGGATCTTGTACTGCAATTCTGGTTGCATTACATTCTCTTTAAATAAAGCTTGCAAGAACTGAGGGGTTATGACATTAGTATTGCATTGCACACCACAGGGGATGTGGATAAATGACTGTGGTCTTAATCCCCTTTTCTGCTGATTTACTGATAAAGTCTCCTTGCAGAAGGCTGAGGCTTTGTGATGAGAGGCTTGACTTCAGTAGGATTGACTGCATCTAGTCTGTGGCACTCAATTGCCCACTACGTGGACAAGCACCGTCGGCCTGATTAGAAGAGCAAGGTTTGATGATACTATGGTCTAACCCACAGAACACCAGGATCTAATAGCCAGGCTTAATAACATCACTCGTATCACTAAAGATAGATTAAACGGTCATAACCTTAGCAGAAGTCACCAGAGAAAAGCACTGATTAATGATAAAAGTATACCCTGCTGAAATGACACAGCTGCAAACCCTGTAAAAACTACTTATGTTTTGAAAAAAAATTACTTTAGTTAAATGCCAAATGTGAGTATAAGTCATTGCTTATAAATTTGTTCTATTTTACCACTGAAAGAGTACAGTTTATTTTTAAGTTAAGAATTCTACCTCAGGGTTTTAAAAGAGGAGAATTAAATAGACTACAATGTAGTTCCATTTTTTTCCCTTCTCACTTGGCACCGTGATGAAAAGTAATTAAGCTCTGGCAAATTTTATTCTTAGATGTAATTTGGACTACTTATCTAGCCTCTCACATGGGAGCAGACTTGGCAACTAAAAAGAAGCACCTGCTTTTATCATTCTAGAACAACACTTTTGTCAGCTTACCAATACAAAAAGTTTCTGAAGCCCTTGAATCCTGAGTGCTATGCTTACTAATATCTTATACATTCAGTGTTCACAAATTTACTTATCAAAATACCTCATTTGCTGATATATGAAGGGAGAACAAGCTATTAACATTTGACCTTAAGTTGACAATGCATTAAAATAAAACAAGAAGTAAGAATAACACCTTACATATGAGTAATCTCAGTGTAAGGTTATACAGATATCCAAACATAAAGCGATTTCATTTGCATAGTGCCTTCGGGCTCTACTGATTTAGGATATTTCTGTAGCATTACATTGGTGGCACAAAAGGGCTGCTCTTTGTCCTACTTCACCCACCAGGTGAGACAAGGGAGCAACCAGACTAAAACAAAAGCACAGCCATGAACATGACCAGCAAGAACCAAGTGTTGTTTTAAATCCATCACTATGGAACAGCAACTCAGTCTCATCCAAAGTCTTAAGCACTCACAGTGATGGCTACAAGTAGAGAAAGCAAGAATATCAGCTACTTTGGGAGAGAAAAAGGAAATATATAAAAAAGGAAATACAAAAGCATCAACCACACAAAGACAGAATGGAAGACAACTCCTTAGATATCAGACCTAACAAAAAGGTAGGCTTATAGTTAATTTTAAATCAAAAGCATCATCCTACTATAAAAATGACAATGTTAGTAGGGTAATTAAGCAGTAACACTATTCTCAAGATACATAAAATGATGTTTCTATTTTATCCAGCACTGGTAAACTGTCAGTTGGAGGAATAAGTCCAATGGGTACTTCAGAAAGGAAAAGGAAAGTTATAGGGTGCAAAAGCGAGTAGCAAAACAATCAGAGAACCAGAGGGCGTGTTTTCAGAGCAAAGACTGAAAGAACAGAGAGTTAATATCAAAAGGAAAATACTGAGAAGAAAAATGATAGCAGTTTGCAAACATAAGGAGGTGGCAAAAAAGGAGCAGGATACTATTTCATCCTCTATATCTGCCATGAAGAGGACAAGAAATGAACTTGCATTGCAGCTAGACTTAGGTTAACATTAGTAAAGTTTTTCAATTGTAAGAATAGTGAGATAATAGAATGAAAGAGTAACAGGCTTACATAACTGAGATGAGATCATATTTAAAATCATACTGGATAAATTTGGAATGATTTAGATGTAACTCAGATTAATTCAGAGCAAGAAAATGGATTGGATGCCTTTTTTGATGTCTCTTCTAGCCTATGATCTATGATGCTATAATCATAAACTTTTATTTCCATCTCTGGAATCACTACCCATATTAATTTATCAAGTTCCACCTTGCAATAATTAACGGTTCCTTGTCCTCACCGCCCTATTTTAAAGGTCATGCCAGAATCCAGACATCATTCCTTTGATGTCAGAAACCTTGTTCTAATTTACATTGTAAATTCATTCATAACCAATTAATATCCATTTGATCTTACAGAAGGTTCAATTTAAATAAATCTTCTTCCTCCCTTGTACTAATTCCTGAAATATATTTTATAAATAGCAATATATTCTCTTTCTTAAGTCTTCATTTAACTATGCTGTATATCCCAGATATCAGAATAAGTCAAGTTCTAGTAGCACAGAATTCCTTGCAAGCCAATTTTCTTACTCTGGGGTCCTGATAGCTACACAATCCCTGAAGGAAGCCTTCATTCAAAGTTAGCTTCCCACAGCAGTTTTTGATGAAGGCATATTTTATGTTAAGGATTACTTACACAGAAAATAACAAGCAAAAAGGATATTCTACCATTTACTATTTTAAATGGATTTGCAAAGCCAAATTTGCCATTCTTCCTGTTCCTATGATGCAAAGAGATTGTAAAGCCCTCCTAACAAGAAAACGTGCGGATTCTTTTTTTGTGGGATATCTCCTAATACATCCCAATTAACAGGGATTATGCGATTACCTCAAAGGTCAGATATTAATGGTATGAAACAAACCAGACTGATAAAGCTAAGCTCCTTCATGCCAGAATAGGAACATGCCCCAGACTTGCCCACCATGGGAAATGGAAGTGCAAAAGGGATTCTAAACCATCTCTGCTCTTCTGCCAAAAATAATAGCTTAAATGACATCTAAATTTTTCTCCAGGATAAATGGACATGCTCCACTGAAATCAATGTAATTGGTCTCATTATACTTGCAGTACACTTCACTCTATATGTGTTAAAAAAAAAGAAAAGAAAGAAAAAAGAAAAAATCCCGCAACTTTTCCATCCTCTTCTTTAACTCTCTCTACAAAGCTTGACGTCAATGAATTTATATCTTATAAAATCCTATAATTTATTTTTTCTCTATTTTGGAAATGACCTACCATAATTAACTTGGTTATACAAGACAGTACATACACGACCAAATCTAATTTGTAGAAGTTAAAATACATTTTTTACATATTTGAAGTGAAATATTCTATTTCATATTGCACTTTATATTTTTACAGTGAAGGTAGGAAAATAAACACTTATATACAAACTGACACCTTGTAAGGCTAGATCTGTCTTTCCAGGTCTAACCTTATAAAATTGAGACATATTTCACATTCAAACATATGTGTAAAGTTTCTCCTGATTCCTAAGAAGCATGTGTATGTCACAGAAAGCAGAATTTGCCTTCAGGGGGCTTGACTCTTCTTGTACTTTCATTTGTATAAACATTATCTGAATCAAATGATGTATCATTAGTGAAAATAAAGCCTGAGAAGAGAATAAAGTTCCAAGAGTTGTACTGAACAAACTCAGAATCTGGTTCTGGAAATGACTTTTCAGTTGGCTTGTGGAGATTAATATTTAAGCAGCCTAATTAAAGAGCCTTGTCTCATGCACTGGTTGCCAATGGTTACTTCCTACATATGTCTCTGTTAAGTTGCCAATATTCCAATTTCTTTTGAATTAGAACAAATACTCAGAAACACAAGAACAACAGGCTGCTAAGCTAAGCCAGGTAGTAATGGGCCACGAATCTCTTGGCATTAGGAATGAGAATTTCTAACATTAACGCTTAGCAATAGGAATGATGCCACTGCTGGCAACTTTAAATTAAAGCATCTTAACAAAATTGTCTTAAACCACTCAGGATGAACTTTAATTAGTATTTGAGATATTTCAGGAATCGTTGGTGAAAATGTCTTCATTCAGAGTTTACTTATGAGTGGCTGCTTAGAAATCTCATCAGAAACTAACTGTGAAATCTAGACTGAAAGTAATAAGCTGTGAACTTACTTCTCAAAATGCTACTTTTCAAATCCGCTGGAAATGCTTTGCAACACTTCAGAAATAAGCACATCTTCATGAAAATGTGAAACACCTTCATGAAAATGAAATCAGTTTGTTGAAAGGAGGGCTTGTAAGCTAAATGGCAGCATATACACGTGTAGAGAATACTGTGATTGTGATTTCTTCAGAACTGGAAGACAGTCAGCAGAAGAAACACGTTCGTGACTTATGGTATCATTCAAAACCAATCCTTCTGACAGATTCTCTATCTGTAGTCACTCCTACAAAAATACTCGTCCAGAATTTATTAAAACATTACAGTTCATTTATATTAATCATAAAGAGAAACAGACAAATTCTAGAGCACCATGTACTGCTTGTGTTATGTGCACCTATGTGGCTATGCTAACCATGCCATAAGGAAGATCTCCAGCACTCAAAGATCAAATGAACAGCAGAGCATGAGATTAATTCCAACCCCCAGGTCTGCAGATTCTGGGTAATACAGATGGAGAGGCAGCAGTGAGCAGCTGGTCATCTTTCCACAGCATGCTGAGTGCTATGAGGATAGTAGTTAGTTCAGTACTGCTGCATAGTACTCTCCTAAAATGACTATCCCACTTTCAGTACTTCAACCAGTTCACAAAGACCTGGTAGATCATCACCATAATCCATGAAAATTAGCTCTATTTTCTCCCCCACTTTGGTTCCTGAACAAGAGGAGGAGGAGGAAGGGCAGAGTGACAGACACTGTAAGATGCCCCAGCCCTGGCTGCTGGAAGCAGGCTGTTCCTCCTGCTCCTTGGAGCACATCATCCTATTCTAAAGTCAGAAATGACTGAGACAGTAACAGAGTTGCTGAGAGGCCCCAGAGGAACTTTTAAAGTCTTCCTAATATAAAATTGAAGCATATTCTGAATTTTTGAAGAAGCCCTGAATGTCATAAGGCAAAAAAATCATTTGACTAAAAATTTTAGGACCTAGCAGTGTTCCAGCTTTTATGAGAGAAGTGATTAACAATAATTACCATAGGTTGTCTACTCTATTAGGCTAACTTTTTTTTCAGATTTCTTATTTTTCCTAAGAGTATCATTCCACCTGTTTAGAAACAGGAATCATACGCACTTTTATTAACGATATTAAAAGTTATCCACTGTTACTGAAGTTTTCAGAAATGTGTTTATATTCTCTGCTGAAACATGACTTTTTAACTGTGTAAAACACAGTACTGGATAGGCTTCTTACCTAGACTGTAAGTAAATACAAGAAGCGTTTTCCTCCTTTCCAGTCACCAGAAGGAAGTCAGTATGACAGGAAGATCAGCAATTCAATCTTCTGCAGTGACGTGCAAAAACACAGAGTTGATGCTCTGTTTAGGAATGGCTCGCATCAAGCCAGCCCTTCAAGCTGTGAGCTGGCCTACAGAAATAAGGAACACTAAAGAAATTATTTTATTAATGAAAATGCATATCCTACTGAGTGAACTTGTACCTTGGGAGAATGGAGGCCTGGGATATCTGTTCTGAAGGGTTTTGAAAAGCAGAACCAGCGAAGCTAGACAAAGTAAAAAAAAAAGTCTCCAGAACTTCCAGAACCGACAGACCTTTCCACAAGCTCCTGGTTCAGTCCCTATACTGAAAGGCAGCAGTCATAGAGACTTGTTGCTGTTCTATACCTTGTGACTGGACTTTGTGTTACTGCTATCATCCGCCTTACTGCTGTTCCTCTTCACTCAATTACGCAATACATAAAAATACATATTGTATATTATGCAATATATATACGGATGGCTATACATGAAATTATGTTTTGTATTGAATCTATATTTATATTCCTTCTGTATTTCTCCTTTTTCTTGCTTTGCATACTTAAAATTATCTTTGATATTATCTGCTTTTTCCATATCAAAGAAAAAGGACATCCCTTTTATCCTGCAAACCATTGCATCTTTTGAGCCAATAAAGATGAAATCCACATTTCTTGTAACTTGGCAACCTCTCTGACTTTTGACTCAATTTTTATCACAGGTCACAAGAGGACATACATTAAACTTCTGAACAACAGCAGGGATTAAGTATCTGGCTCCCTGAAATTAAATTTTCCAAAGTAAAGGCATTAAAAGAGGAAAAAAACAGTTCGTCATTATTGCCTCTTACCATGTTCCCCAAAAGACAGACACAGTTCTTTTTCTCTCCTGTAGAAATAAAATTATTCACAGGAAAACACAGGAACCATTTGGTGATGTTTATTTACTCTTGGAAAATAAAATACTAACATTTCACAGCATCACAGAATCACAGTGTGGTTGAGGTTGGAAGGGACCTCTAGAGATCACTTAGTCCAACCCCCCTGCTCCAGCAGGGACACCTAGAGCACGGAGCACTGGGTGGCATCCAGGCAGGTTTGGAAGATCTCCAGAGAAGGAGACTCCACAGCCTCTCTGGGCAGCCTGTTCCAGGGCTCTGTCACCCTCATAGGAAAGAAGTTCTTCCTCATATGGAGATGGAACTTGCTGTGTTTCAACTTGCACCCATTACCCCTTGTCCTGTTACGGACCACCACGGAGAAGAGCTTGGCCTCCCTACGTTCACCCCTAAGGTACTTGTACATGTTGATCAGGTCTCTTCTCAATCCTCTCTTCTCTAGGCTAAAGAGGCCCAGCTGGCTTAGTCTTTCCTCATACAATAGATGCTGATTTCTGAGAGAAAATTCAGGAAAATAGAGGAACATTCAAGTTGTCTCTCTAGTGATATGGAGGAAGTTCCTTAAAATCATCTTGCAAATGTCTAGAGCATTCAAGCATTAAAACTTGCATTTATATCAGCAGTTATAAAAATTAAACAGAGGGTATCTATGAATTATCTTTTTAACATTTTTTTCCATTTCATCTAAATTGAAACAACCATACAGAATTTATTTTATATTTTGTAATGTAGAAGTTATTCATTTCAGAACACAGCCTACACTAAGTAAGTAAATCATAAGCCAGTGGTAACAGCAAACTGCTGATGGTGTCAGCTCTCTTATCTGAAGATTGAGAGCTCTTTCATTCTAGAATATTTCTGGAAGCAGGTTTTAAGAGTTGTCTGACTGCTTTGTAGGCAAATCTGACCTAGGAATCGTACCTGCTAAAAACACAGAAAGGCCATTTCGTGTTTCACTACACTGCCAAGGCAAGTCCTTCACTAATTTTGCTGCCGGTTGTCTTGGAGTGTTCTTAGCGGAGGTTTTTCGATAGTAACAAACATCTGAATTTTCCCTCTCCTGGTAAGATGATTAGCAATAAGAAAAAAAATTGAGTTCACAACCTGTGTTTCTAAAAAGCGGCTTCTGCTATCTTTAGATAAACTATATTAACAAATCCTGGCTGTTACAGGGCACCTAATAAATGCATGTAAAAGAACACAAGAAATAAATATCTGCCAGATAATTGGAGCATCATATTTAGTGGAAGAACAGTGCAACGTCCTCCCACCACGGTCCCAACTGTGAGGGAAATTGCCCAGACTCTCACCAACGCAATCAATTCCTTTCACAGCTGGCAATGCCTGCAAATTGCTCTCCAAAGGAGAAGGAGGTTTACTCTGCTGAATGTTGAAGAGGCAGGAAAAAGGGATGAGGTCTTTCAGAATAGCAGTGAGACCCCACACAAAATTCATGCTTAATAGACTATTAGTATTTGTGTTTTATATCTGACAGAGAAACAGACCAAGTAAGTATGCTTACTCTTTTTTTTTTTTCTTTTTTAAATAGAGTGTGCCTAGTTTTTCTCCCCCATTTCTTCCAGGATGATCTGGAATTGTAAGTTTTCCTTAAGAAATAAGGAAACTTTTTTTGCACAACAGCACAGACATGAAAAGATCTCTTTTAGAGAGCCACAGATGTTTTAACCAAATATTACCCACTACCACCCAGCTGACGAAAAGCTTTCATCTTGCCATTAACAGTCTTGGTTTGCTGCTTTTAAACTTCATTATGGAAATCATTCATTTCTGAACAATCACCTCTCTAAATAATTAAATTTCTATCAAATAGCAGTTCCAAAGACCACTTAATGGTAGAATAGAAAAAGAAAAAACTGATTAAAAAACAGCTAAAAATTGCAAGATTATCACATATCACGGTAAATTCTCCTTTAGCTTGCGGTGCTGTTGCCTACTCCCTGTTTTGAAATTACTTGGTTGGATGACTAGTTCTTTTTTGTTAGGTCCTTATTCCAGGTTTCCTCCTAAAGCACCTGACAAACCACAAGCTGCTGGCACCTAACAAACAGCCAATTGCCTCCATCAAAGGTGACACGTCTTTGCAACTTTCCCTGTGGCAGGCCCAGTCCTGCTCAGCTATGGATTTATTACCAGGTATTTCTGCACACTGAATTTAATATGATTGGCGTTACTCTAGATTTAAAGCTGTAGTGGTAAGCGACCGTTATTTGTGGAGAAAGTCTCTTTTCCTGGTTCACACTGCGAAGCACAGCTTATTCCTGTCTTTCTCCTGACAGTGATTTATCAGAAGACACTGAAAAATATCCATCTCGTGAATGGCAGTTGGCAGAAAAGATATATTGTGCTCTTGTTTTGGTTTTGATGTGTTTTTTTCCCAATCTGAACAACAAATAATTTGTATTCTGGATCCCAGAAGGGTCCAAACCAAAAAGAAAGAAAACAGACCGCCACTGTTACTTCTGTTTAGATTCACATAGGAGGATGAAAAAAATGACTGAAGAAAACAAACACTACCCTACATAATAACCATATTCAGATTGATAATAAATATATATAAAAAACAAAAGTAAAATTCACTCAGCTGATCAGAAGCATATGGAGGCACATTCAATTTATATATAAATTACTTAGTTTCCAGAGGAAGGTCATATCCTAAAAATGCTGCCATTTAGAGCCTTGTACAACATTACAAGCATCAGGATTCTTGCTGTGGTCTCATTTTGCCATGGCTGCCACACATATGCTGGCAATTCAGCAGTGGCACCACACAGATCTCAAAAAGCTCATCCCATCCCTGTGACATGAAATTCTATTAACTTCCAAGATGAAAGTATATTAAGAGCTTTGCTCTCTTTTGCCTAGGGGATCTCAGTCTTTAGGGTTTCTAGCAACAATATCTGGAAGTTGATGCATATTCATAGCACCTCCCTAGCCATCAAAGTTTGGAAGCTGACTGGTTCTCAGCTGATATGCTTTGACATTAATTCTGAATATGATTCAGAACATATTTAGGAATAACCCATTTTTTCAGATGTTGTACATCTGAAACATTTATTTATTTTTCCATGCAGGGGTGAGAAACAGAAGGAACTTCACAGACTTGCTTACCCTTATGAAGAGGAGGAGAGCAAGGAAAGCTAGCAAACAAGAAATAATTAAATTGCTTTTCAGCGTAGATGAGCGCTAAACACTATTTTGCCAAATTCAGTAATTTCTAAACTGTGAAAATGTTCTATCACTAATCAGAAATAGTCTGGTTCCCATCAGAAGTGAAAACCACATATCTCTGTGTGTGTGTGTGTATTCTGATTGGGCTAGAGTTATTCTAGCTGCTCTATAATTTCAACCAATGTAAAAATTGCATATTAAAACATTTCTAAAATGTTATGCTATTTAGACTATAAAATAGCAGATCAAAATTAACTTATCAATAATGATGACCACATACATTGTAACTCTATAGAAAGAGGAAAAAAAATCTTGGAAAAGCTGGTGAACATTAATGTTGTCTGCTATTTGAAATTTAGCTGAAAGTATTGATAGCACACACAAGTTCGCTACAGTTTTTAGTGCCAATGACTGCCAAACTCATTCCCCCTCAATTTTATCACATTTACAGAGATAATCTACCGTGAGTCAGCCATTACTTCAACAGTGTCATCCACATGTCTAGACACTATTTGGTGTCCCTCAGACACTGCAGTGTACCGGACAGCCTGCTGGAGAGAGGCCATTCATCAGACCTAAGACGGGAGTTTCTGCAGGTAGAAGTACTAATGGCAGTTCAAAAACTGATGACAATCATGCAAAAATCTGATCACTTACTTGCAAAATGCAAACAGATGCAAAATTTATGGCATCTGTTCTGATGCTAGATTTGCTTTGTTATTATGGCACTTATGAAAAATCTGATTAAGAAATAGCTAAGAATTCCCATCTCAAGCTCCTTTCTCATGCCCAGATGGTAGGGCATAGTGAGGTACTCTAGAGCTACTTTGACGACTAATATTTGTCTATACTCAGAAAACAAAATGATCAAAAAGAGACTTCGCCCGATTCAGTTTATTCACTGTATTACAGAGTGACAATGGCTTCTGTGATGTTCAGGATGTAGGTTCGTATCAGTTACACATAAAGCATTATCTATACTATTACTTTGAAAGAGTTAAAATAGACCATTTTTTGTAATACAGAACAATAGGGCTTTATTACTATTATTATTCTAAGCTTCCAACAGATTCCTACTTAGCAAAACCAACTGCAAGTATATTTGTTGGCAATGCATGCACATCACTGACCTACACTGAAGAGGCATCAGCAAGGGCTAGACATTCATTTATTGGCACTGCTCTATGAGGTCTAGCACAAGCGAACAAGCAGGGGCATAGGGCAGAATTGAAGAGGTGAGGAAATTACAAATTCCAGTTAGGCATTTCCCATTCTTGCGAGGATAGGGAGAGGACAGCAATCTTCTCTGCCTGGTAAAGCGCATATCCTTACCCCAGGCCTGTGAAAGTGCCCTGCTACACCGAGGGACTCGACCAGCTCAACGCACTCCAAAACTGGCCCTTCAGCAATCTCCTCTGGCAAATCCTTCCAACAGCAACAACAACTGGGACAACATTTTGCATGTGCCAGTGAAGCGGTGGTCACAGTTGGCTTCTCCCACTCCTTCCAAATTATCGGGTGGTGACTGCCAGTCTGCATGCAGGAGTCTCTCCTCACTAAATGCAAAAGTTATCTACTCCATCAAATACAGGCAAACAATCTTCAAAGGCCAGGGCTGCTGTGGTAACTTGGCATGTTTTGCTTAAATAGGGCTATTTTACAATCAGAATACCTCTACACTTTACTACAGTCACATCTGTGATCAACTGCTGACACACACAAATTATGTATTTCTGTGCAAAATTCATTAAATTGATTTTTTTACCTAAATCTATGATACCCGGCTTAGGTTATCCCATATAGGTGCCATATTTTTCATGCCAAAAAAAAAAAAATCACCAAATGTGGAATAGCAGCACCAGTTTTCAAGTTTAAACAGGAGAGACAGAGGAAAGCATATTGTTGGCAGCCAAACTTATCTTTTCCTTTCCTTCGTCTGAATGGATTTACCTTCAGCTTAGCACTGCAGGATGGCCATTCTTTGAGAGGGCACAATGTGGAGAGTTCATGAAAGGGAAATATTTAGTTTGGATCAGCAACAAATGTAGAAGAAAAACGCATCTGCTACCCAATGCAGGCATACACTCAAAATAAATAAATGTAAAAAAAAACAGGGACTTTGGAAAGAAATAAACTTCTGAGTTTATAACATAAAGGTTGTCTACCCACTCTTGCTCCTAGTCCATCACACAAGCAGACCTGCACATTCCTAATTTTGAAGATGTTAAATTAAAAAAAAAAAAAAAAACCACTAACAAAACAAACAAACAAAAACTTCTTACACTGATTTGAAGTGCCTTTCCTCCCTAGCAGAGGATAAAATATTTTGCAGTTTCAGGTGAGGGTGATAACTCAAGGCGTTATCTGCTCACCAGAAGGGGCGAGACCAAAATGAAAGATATACAGCGATAGAAAAATGCAGTTTTACAAAAACACTGCAAGAGGTTATTCCGTTAGTAAATAAATATGAGATCAAATTTAGATTAATTTAAGACTGCCGCTCAGTATAATGAAACAAAATTCAAGCAAGTGGTCAAATGACCCGTTTCATGTGATAAACATCATACAATATGGTTTAGAATATTTTCACTATTTAATGTATGAAACTTCTTTTACAGTTAAGATTCCCAAGTACTGACATCCACTGAAATCAGGGGACAAACTCCTACTGATGTTTTATATTTTTAATGAGGATTATTTTACTGGAATACAATGGAAGACACTTTTTCTGGAGCTCGTTATTTCTTATTCTTTTCTCTGATATTCTTGCCACAAGTCCTCTTTAAGCACAGGGAAAGCTGGCTCTCAACTTTTCATATTATTTGTGGTAATCCCACTAGACATCATCACCTCTTTTCTTAAATTATAATGTAGGCATAAAGTATCAGTTCAGCTTTCTAGTAGAGTAGCACAGTTCACTGCATAGTAGGGTTTTGTGTGTGTCTGTGTGAGTTTCCCCTCTAAAGCTCTTTTTGTAATTCAGTAATAAGAAAATTATGCCTGAATGACACTTCATACCAAAGGACATTTTATTTTATTTTTAAATTAAAACCAGTAAGTCAGAAGACAAAGTCAATGCGAGCTAAAGGACTGAAAATAAAACCTCTCTCAATTTTTTTTTTCAAGTGCATAATTCAAAGATAATTCTGACTTCTTTTTGAACTGAGATGGAAATTTTCCATCAATATAGACTAAGAATAGGATACAAAATCAAGAAGACACCCAGCTTTGAGTAGCTACAAAGGGGTGTCTTCAGGCCCAGCAATGCTCTATGCACTGCTTGAGTGCAACTTTCCACTGATGCCTGAGATGTCCTATAACATCTGTATGTGGTTCACAGATGTGAGCTAAGAGCTGTAAGAGACCAATTCTTGTAATGCAGCAGCTGAAGATTAGACAAGAGATCCTGGAACATTCAAATGACACTAAACATCAACATTCAAGCAACTAGAGCACTGGATTTTTAAACTATCACTATAAATGAATAAGAGGTCTCATTAAAGTAAGTCAGTGGAGTTTGGAAACCAATTCTGTTCACTCTAAAGTAGACACCTAGTTGCCAGTTACTTGAATTGCTAAATACAGACATCCACATTTAGTGGTCTTAATCTCAGACTAAGTTCTACCATAGATGTCTTAAAAAAAAAAAAAATCACCCAATCCCAACATTGTTTCAACATTCCAGCAGCCACCGCTGTTTTTCAATTAAGTTGGCAGAAATCACACTCCTCCCCAGTGATTCCCAGGTAAAATATATCCAACCATACTCTTGTTTTCTACCCCAATTAAAAATGCATGTCAATCAAGTAAACATTCGTTTTCTTCACAGGAAAATTAATACAGGCAAGAGGTAACTCACTGTTCATCAAAAGAATTCTCCATCAAGCTTTAGTGCCTCAAAGGGTAAGCAATAAGCAGCTGGATAATGCCCTGGATTACTCCTCACTCCCTTATGTTGTTTCTACACTAGCATTTTAGTACATATCAGAAGTGCAAATTTGATGTGAATCTCCTAATCATTTCCACTATGACACTTCGCCTCACGTTTCAGAGCAGTTTAAGAATGAACAAAACACATTACTTTCAGATAAAGCTCAACTAAGACACATTCTGGAAACTCCCCTGTGCCACCTTGGCCACTAACAAACTTTCAGACCCTGTGAACAGCCTAGAGCTAGTAAAACACACTGAAATGCAAACAGTACATTTCACAGCAAGTCCTTAGATGTTCTGCTGTGCAGACTTACTCGGGTTGAGCTGCAGGACTTCCTAACACAGGCACAGCCTCAGAGCTCCCCCTTGACCACACACCCCAACCCATGGCTTGAACAACTTGGGAAACACAGACTGTCACGAACAAACCCAGTACCAAGACAGGGCATGAGGACGAGGATGCTGAGCTGCCAGTGCCTGCATGCTGCAATGAGAGTAGAGAAATTGCCAGTGAGAGTAGGAAAATTGCTTCAAAGCACTCGAAAAGACTACATCATAAATTGAGTTTGATTTCCAACAATCAAGAAGAAAACAAATTACCTAGTACTGCCAAGCACAAGGGTTTCTTTTCCTCTCATCTTTTGTTTTATCCTATGGGAAAACTCAGGGACCTAAAAACTGGTGATAGTAACACATTAGTCAAGTAGCCCATTTCTTGGATTACATCTGGTAACTGGAACATCCCAAACATTCTATAATCTTGAAATTTTTAACCAGTAAATTGCACTACAAAAAATATATATTCAAAAACTGTTAACATCAATGAGTTACTCTCATGTAGCAACTTCGCTGTTGTATTCTTTTACATTGAAAACCGAATATGCTTTTTTTTTAAAAAAAAAGGTTCACCAGCATTAAAAATACTTCAACTACAGATTGGCTGGCTCTTATCAGTCAGTCTGAGGAAATTTACAGCCTGCCAGTCTGAGGAAATTTCTTACAGAATCCAGTTTATTTTCCCACAGCTGTGTTGCTTTGCAAAGCATTACAAGTATTTTTTTTATCAGAATTTGGAGATAGATTCACAAAAAGTATGTACAATGAATGAAATGATAGTTATGAAAGCTGTAAATTTGAAACATGGATTATTAAAGTTCAGACACGATAAAGGACATTTAAATATATCTCCTAAAATTAAAAGGTGATGGTCATACATCATTCTCAAATGAGTCGGCAAAAGCTGTGGGAACTGAGTCTCAGATCCGAGCAGGGTGGTAAATATGGATTTAAATCTGAAAATGGTAACCTCTAACTAAATGTCCTTTCTTCTCAGTGATATCCCTTCCTGCAGTACCTAATTCTGTCATAAAGGGTCAATGTCTCAAACATACTATGTAAAGATTTTGTAATTTCAGTTATCATCCCCTCTCTGTCCTTATATAATGCTCTTTTTCTGAGAATTGCTGAAGTTTTTATGTTAATATTACATCTTATAACATCCTGGAATTACTAAATTCCACAGATGGAGCTGAAACAGAACTGAAGCGACCCAAATATACAGATTTTCTGAAGTCTTCCTACCCCAGGAAAGAAGGCAGTAACTCTTATTTTCTTTGGAAAATGATTGTGTCCTAAATGAATACTCCTGCAATTTGAAGGCACCTTATTGCTATAATTTGTAACAGGAAAACTGTTACTTTTTTCCTGAATGAGATTTCAGCGATATGTGTCATGTCCAAAACAAGTGAATTACTAATAAGCAATACTATGGAGATAACAGCCATGACTGTAGCTGAGAGTGACTTACATTTCATACTTAAAAAAATGAATTCAAATATATTTCTTTAAAATATACAGCATAAAAGATGAACATAAAGGAGCTGTTTAGATACAAATTTAAATAAAAATTGACTGGTAAGTTAAATAAATTTAAAATCTGATCTCTCGAAGCATTTCTGTCAACTTGACCATTATTCAGAATGATCTGGGGCACCAAGAGGAAGTAGATTCTTCTCATACTGCTAAAACCCATATAAAATTTACAAAAATACTTAATGAAGAAATATGGTAGTAGTGAAACTAGGAACAAGTGTTTCTAGTTGTTGTGACAGATTAGATTATACAGTTAACTCTAAACACACAAGGACTGGTTGTTTTTTGATTTTTTTTTTTTGTAGAAATGGCATTCTCCACTGTAGAATCAATACAAAATAAAGGCATTTTCATCAGTTGTTTTGCCAAAAAAAAAAAAAAGGCCAAACAAACAAACAAACACCTAGCCAGTAGGCTTTGGCTGCTTTATTATAACCAGTGAAGTGATGAATCTGCACAAGTGTTAATAATCAAAAAGTCATTTAAGCCTGCATAACTTCAAAGTATTAAAAATAATTATGCAACAGCACTGTTATAGGCCTGTTCACTTAATATAGCTTAAAGAAATAAGAACTACCCAGTGAAGATGCACATACAACTTTAAGGCTGCCTTGTAGTAAGTTATATATATGTAAGAAGGGAAAAGAGGAGGAGGCCCTTATTCAGGAATAAAAAAAAAAAAACAAAACAAAACAGTATATTATTACATAATTCAGAAAAAAAATCCCTCAAATATTAAGTGGAATGTGCAGTTCTTTACCTGATCTTGGAAACATATACCCATGCCGATAAGACAGTATTAAATGGATCACTGCTGCCTCAAAAATGAAGACAGGTTATCCTTTTGTGCTTAAATAGTCTCTGACAGTTGGCCTTTTATTTTTTTTCCTCCTTTCTCAGCTGAAGATTATTTGGGACTGATGATTCTGCTTTGGAGTAAACAAGATCTTCTCTCTGATAGAGTACTTGAAATGGATACTTAAGACACAGCTAACAGTAGAGTCTGTCAGGCATATTAAATAGCTAGTATGTAAATGCCAGGGACAAGGTATAAAGGTATAGAGCCTAACAGCGTTTATGAATCTGCTATATTTGGAAAGATACCAAGAGAAGAAAATCTTTCCCTCATATAGCAAAAATGATGAGAAGAAGAAAACTCTGCTTCTACATCGTTTGGCTGTTCAGAGAGAAGAACAGAAAGAGAAATCAAGTCTGTGAGCATGGAGTAGCTGAAACACCATTCCAGAGGAAATCACCCAAAGGAAAGCTATAATCCACTGGAAGGAAGAGAGAATTTGCCTTTTTCAAGAAAGGGGTATTCCGCTGGGATCATTAACCAGTATGAGCTACACATGGCATATCAGCATTGCCAGCTGTGATGCAGCCATGTCCACAACTGGGGACAAGCGAAAGTTACAAATGGTCCCCAAGTGCCACACTGCTAATGACCAGCACTGAGACCACTGCCTGTAAGCACAATCTGTGCTTTATGTGCAGCACCAAATGAGGCTTATCACCTTCCCTTTAAGCATCCCTGGCTCTAATTCAGACCAGGATACTTCACTGGGGAGGTAGCACACAGGCACTTCGCACTTCCTTTCAGCACAAGCAGGAGAAGTCGACATCTGCTCTTAGAGAACCAAGTGCACTCCTTTCCCTCAAAGAACACGAGTGGGTCTAGCAGCACTTCTTGAGCCCAGTACGTCAAAGGCGAGCAATAATCACACACACACACACACAAAAAAAAAAAAAGTTCTTGGGAGTCTTTTAGGCACAACAGGACAACAGGCAGCTGTTGTCTGGGAATCAAACTGGATTCCACTGAACCGCAAGGAGGTATAAACTTTTTAGGACTAAAGTTTAGCATTTTTAAAGGGCTTGCATGCACTGTATTTTATGCAACAAATCACCTTTAACAGCTGTTACTCATAGCAGTTGCTGCTACCACACACAAGCAATAACATCACATCTTAGCTTTCCGGGATACATCCTTTTTGTTTCCCCAAAATATATTCCTCAACAAAATAATCCCAAATACATGGGAATATGTGTATTATACTTATGCATATTAATGTGTGTATGTGGACAAGCATTTGAAAATAACAGTGTCTCATAAAATTTACCCATAAATTACTGATAGGCATTTTTGGAGGTGATGCCATTTAACACAGCTTTTCACAAGCTGACAGTATCATTGAACTAAGAATGTCTCCTTTTTACTGCCAAAAATGATGTTTAACTACAAAGAGGCATTCAATTTTTGTTCTGAAAGGGCTGTTTTGTACATGCTCCCACTCTCAATTCAGAGCCCAGACCTGTGGATATCATGTCAATACAGAATTTCTGTCTGAACGCTTGGACTTCTTTCTTTTACCTGGAGTAATGGATAGCTTGATGTCCTGCAATATTAAAATAGAAGTCGGTTGTATGCTTCATCTCATCAGTATGTCCAGAGACTTCAATCCAGTGTGATATTGGGAGGCAGTAAACTCCATCTACTACATTGCTCTGGTCATAAACACTGCTTCGATCATGATGGGGCCCATTTCCTAGAACAGAAGAAAAGAAGAGGCTGTGACTCCAGAAAAGCTTTGAAAGATTTGCAGGAGACGTAAACTTAGTATTTAATGCCCTTGCCTTAAATGGTGGCTGCTATCTGTTTAGACTGCATTTCTCGGAACACATCAACAGCTGAAATAGTTGGAAGAGAACCCCCCTGCCACAAAATAAACATTCAGCACTAAAACCAACTACTGGAAATTATTTTGAAGGCATATTAAAGCCATACAAGATTCACAAACCATGAATAGCAGCACTTATAATTTCAAGAATAATTAATTTCATTTAAGTTCCTGGTTCACCCTCTGATGATATTTGATCTTATGGTTCCACATTTCTGCTTCCTGCCTTCCAGCTGTCATCCTTCTGAGATCCAATCCTAGCTCTGATCCAGTACAGCTGCACAACCTTGCCTCAGACTCCCAAGGAAACTGCTAAGTTCTGAGAAAGACCTCGGGAAAACACACAGAATACAACCCTGCAACATAAGAAAGGTAGAACTGCAAACAGAGGTAGTGGTGATGAGACTTGAATTGTTACCAGATGAAGGATTCAAGAGGAAAAACACTACCACAGAAAGGTATAAAATCCTAATGGAGAAAAATAGGCAGACGGAAGATAGTAACAGAGCAGTAACTAAGGTCTGTTTCAGATCTTCACCTGACTAACAAGTGTGTCGCAGCCAAGACTCTCTTGAGTGTCTTACCGGGGACAGCAATCGCATTAATGACTAGAATAGCAGCTCGCCAAATCCTACCTGTCCCTTGTATGCGCTAACAGTCTTTTTGTGCTCATGAGATGCATGTGTCCTGCTTACAGAGTCTCTTCACACACAGAAAAAGACACCCAAAGATAGACAGGAGGAGACTGTTACAGCTGCAATCCTACGGGACCACTACTACCTACAATGGCTTTCGCTAAAATACATTTTTGTTCCCCACAGTCTTCTGGTATTTAATATCTACTACCTTTACATCTTCTTTATAGCAATAGTGTGAGCATTTAGTGCAAACAAGGCAGCCAAATTTAAACACCATGCCATAATAAGCAATCTGAACTGAATTGGGTCATGTCAGTTATCAAAATGTTTTCTGGCTTCAAAAAATGTTATTTTCATGCATATTCATTCGCTCCCCCCCAAACACATTTTTAAATAGGGTAATACTTACTGCCATGTAGGAATTATTGTACAGATTAGAAGTGACCTAGTCTATGGCTTGATTTAATGTAAACCTGTTACATTTATACATTATTAATGATGCTAGAACATTTCTGAGTAAAATTATGCCTGAAGGAATAGCTTCCATTTCACCCTGCATGTAAATCTAGGCCTGGCTTCCAAGCATGACATTTAGGGATATTTACTGTCTAAAGAGCCTTTTAGGAGCTGTTAGAGAATAAGACTATCACATAAGAGCTCAAGCCATCTTCCTGTTTCCAGGTGACATGGAGCACTTTTTATACTAATTGTGAAGGATTACATTTGTTTTAATAAGTATTATTAACAATTAATTGATGATATTATTAAATATGAATTAACTATTACATATAAATATTTGAATAAAATGTGGCATAAATATTAAATATTATTTAAAATATTTATTAAAAATTAATATGTATGCTATGCCTCTGAACCATGTGTAGCTGAACCATTATGTACCTTATGCAAAGGTATCTTGGATAAATAAAATGAATAAAATCAGTAATATATCCTGAAGCTTCAAATTATATTGTTATATTTTTATTTCATGTTTGAAATTGGTTATATTTTTCTTACCTCTTTTAAACCATAATATTTGAAGACAGCAGTGTACATCCACAAATAGAGTAAAAAAAAGGAGTAAAAATGATTATGACATTATGTACAAGAGTGCATCTTAAAACACAATGATTAGCATTGCTGATTTTATACATCCTTTTACCTTCTTTTTAAGTTATTACTTATTACTTAACCTCGCTCCTTTTTATTTCAAGAAATAAAGAAAAAAGTCACTATTACTTCTTTAATAAAGACTTAGTCTTTTATTTAATAAAGTTTTAGTAGTATCAGTAAGGCTGGAGGATCTAATTTAAACTTGGCACTGATTTACTCATTTTTTATTTGTGATGTCATTTTTCCACTGTTATTTCTTCAGTATTTCCATTAAGAATTATTCCAGATTTAAAAAATAAGAAATTTAGAGCTTGATTTCAGTTAAAATATTCTCACCAGTCAGAACAGAGCTGTTTAAAAAAGGCTTTTAAGTTACATGAAAATGCTTTGCATAGTTCTCTATGCCTGAATTTAAATAGAGAGAAATTGTTCGGTAGTACATCTGCCATATTGTCTACCACCTGCATTTACCTGCATGACAGCTCGACTTCCTAAATTCAGCAAAATCCTTCAAGCCCCAAATTTTACATCTTGCCTTCCGCATTTCACACTCTGACAACCATCTGCAGTAACGCTCAGGAGCTAACGGACTCTATCGTCTTTGACATGACTCATTTTTCTCACGTATAAAACACGTTCCATAGCCATCACGGAAATGAGTATCACTCGCCACCCAAAATACCACGAGCTCTTTTAGAATGCAGTTATTAGCTGACTTCTTCAGCAGCTCTGGCAACCCTCCTGGGTGGTTCTCTGTCCCTTTCCCCTCATGGAGACTCTCGTATCATCTCCACCTCTGCCCTCCTGAGCTCCTGCTCGCTGGTGTCTTGCCTCCCGGTTCCTCTTGTGGTGAGCACAAGCAGCTGCCCCTGCTCTTGCTCCTGCTCCAGCTCCTTTCACCAACACTGCCCCTCTTCTCTCTTTGCTTACTGCTGGTAACGGCCCTGGGGAACTGCCACCACCATAGTGCCCTGACTTTCCCATCCCCAAGTTATTCCTGAGGTACATGTGCTTCTATCATTCACCAATTTTATTGCCCACCCTCCTTTTCTTTCTACTTTTTTGGCCTTAATTCTTATGCCTTTTCTCCCCCTTTCTTTTCTTTCACCTTTTCAAACGCTATCAACGTCCTTGCTTGAGAATCTTTTCACTTTCACCATCGTTCATTTCCTACAGCAATGGATCCACAACCATCCATGAATCTGAGGTCAAGACTAAAATGCCACTAGGCATTTGCTTCATTCATTCCCTCTCAAACTTCATGCTTAAAAACATCTTTCTCCATTCGCTATTTATCACTGCTCACTTTTCTGCACCACTCAGCTTCACATCAGCTCAGTCATAAAAAAAAATCAGAAAGTATGCTCCCATTTTGCTTTTAATACTCAGGTGAATGGTAGAAACCTGCATTTACAGCATTTTTTCATGACAGTAACACAACCCTTTACTCCTGTTTACATTACATACAGATTTATGAATTAACACATCTGTTATTGACATTTCTGCAACACAGCATATGCAAATAAAAAAATAAATACAGCATTATGATTTCACAAGAAGAGAAGAGGGCTACCATACCTAAGAAAAACTAATTCAGAAAACTCACAGGAAAAAAAAAAAGATATTGAACTGTTTAGGGCACTGAATTCTCTATCCCCTCTTCAAGAGTTATAAAGAAAGGGAATCACCAAAAATTATTGGGTTCCCAGCACTACCAGGATAGTATCCAAAATATAGTGGTTCCTTCACAGGTAATTCTTACCACAAGTTTGCTTCATAAGATGCATTTAACAAAGAGGTGAAGAAAAAAAAAAGTGCTAGCTTTTGCTAACACATTTTGTCACAGGTAAACTGTAATTTTTTGAATTCTATAAAATGATAGTGCAAGAAACAGTTTCAGATATACAGAATCACATGGCAAGTGTGGAGGAGCGACGTAGAATTCCTCTATACTTTACAGCTACTCTAAAAAGTTCAACTCCCTTAACTTGTGTCTTCCAGAGTGGGTTAATCAAAAATAAAAATCAGCCAACAAAATCAGCTTTCATTCAAGTTAACTGATCATGAACTATGCTTTGAGCAGAAACCAACTGGCACCACTAATACTACTTTGCTATACATTCGGTTACATCCCTGCATTGTGCAGAATGCACATTGTTAAGATGGCCACAGTTTGGGTGATGAGCAGAAACTCTTCATGGAATAACCCTTCACTTTCTACTCCCTGACTCTATAAAAGTCCTGATTTTCCTTTGTCCAGGGCAAGCTGTGCCAGCCTCACTGTCTTGGTCACCCATCTTGGTGTCACCGCAGCTGCATCATCTCTGTTGGCTCCTTGGGGCTTTCATCACTCTCAGATTCAGAAGAGGTGGCACAGGACTTCTCAGAAGTGCAACAGGAGTTTGTGCCAAGAACAAAATAAACACCAGAACTGCAAAGTAAGCACCTCTCCGACAGGATGGCACCCACAACAACCTGGTACCCCTCTGTACACTGAATGCAATGTTGATTTGATGCTCACCCCGCAGTTGCAAATGAGGTAAATTCCTTTCCGAATCTGCATGACTCGACCACGGGAACTTCCATTAGCAAGACAGTGAGCTGGGCAGGGTACTAGCTACGGGTAGTGATCAAAGAATAACCAAATTAAAGGTTATTCATTTCCTGACTGCCCCTTCAGTCCCATTTTTGCATCTGAAGCTCCAAAAGGCCTCATCAGCCAGGTGGGAACGCCAGCCTGACTGTGCTGGGCAACTGTGTCCATCAATCAGGGTACATCTACATCCCTGAGGGACATAGCACAGGGAGAGACTGCCCCATTATGGTCCCAGGACTACATGTACACACCACGTCTTTACCAGCACCAAAGTCTGCACCACTTGCCAGTCCTACACACATACCATACATACAGACTTGACTATGAGAAGACCTTGTCTCCAGCATTGGGTGCTCTAGACGTGGATTTGCTAGAAGGCAAACAGCTTTAAGCATGCCCTTGCTGAATTTTATTTTTCTATACTCAAGAAAATATTGTGTAGCCTTAGAGATTTGGGGGAGTTTTAGCAGTATTTCAACAGTTCAGCTTTTCCCCTCCTACAGCCAGTAGTAAAGCAAAGAAAATTAAATCTATTTTCCACTCACTCACTCATCTTTGGGGAAAAGAAAGCAAGCACAGATGCACTTTGAGAAAGGGCAATACACAGCAGGAAGGACATGTTTTACAGCACAGACCACTTTTAAATTAATATTTTTCTTGATCTTGTTTTTACTGATTTTTTCCAAGTGGAAAAAATGTTGGTTTAATTATTTATTTTAAGGAAACAAACACAAAACTCATTTGAAAATATGTAAAACTCAGCCATAAAAATAGTAAATATCAGTAAATATCTGAACAACCCTGGATCATCTTTATATCTTACTAATCAGGCATGTGACATCCGTGCTTAAAGAACAAAAGGAACCTGGAAGAGTTTACAAGAGTTACAGGGCCTACTCTAAAGGACAGCATAGCACTCCTTTCCACTCAATGAGCTCCAGAACTATTTTGTTTAAAATCCATTTTTGTAACTCTTCACAGCAAAAATGCTTATCTCTGAAAGGGAAATTTAGGTTTCTATAGGTTAAATTATAAAGTCCCTTTGCTTTTGTAATCTCCTTTCCGCTCTTTTTTCGCTCTTCCTGCTTCTGATAGCTGGTCAGCAGAGCCTACAGATCTAAGGAATTGTTCAAGAATAAAGTAATCAGCAGCCCTACTTACAGTTCAAACTTCACACACAGTGCTCTCCCAAAATCTGCGTGATTGCACACATGGTCTCCAGTTTGATGCGAACAAAGAATGATCAAAGTGCCGGACTAAGTAAGGGGGCTGAGCAAACAAACAAGTTTACAACCAAACACCTCCATGCAACTGAAAATGGTACTGGCAAAAGATTGACACAAGAACAAAACAAAGGAAAAACAGATGCAGATACAAGCGAGAAAAAGATTATCCAGTGATCAAGGACTGGAAGAAGATAAGCACGAACAAGATGACCATCTGAAATTTGAGCTAACCACATGCAGGAACAGAATGCAAAGAAAGGCCTTCAGTAACTATTTTATTACAGCTGTACTGCAGAGATAAAAGAAAACAGTAAAGTTTAAGCCGACACCTTGCCAACTATAAACTCATTGTCACACGGTGCATGCTGAGGGGCTGCAGACATGCCCTACACGGCACAGAGTCCAAGCCACAGGCTTGCCTCTTCCAAACCTGCGAAGCCCAATAGGGGCATGGTGCATGTTTTAAACCACCGTTAGTTCTGGAAAACCACAGGGCTACTTAAATCACTGAATATGCACAGTAGCTACAGTAGCAATCTAAAAATTCAAACAGAGCAGTCAGACAAAAGCAGCTTCTTGCTTTCAAATCATGCTCATTCTTATAATCCTTGTCATCAATTTCCCATGGACCCAGTAGGCCTTATCCATGTTGAATCAGGCTTTAAGTATGTAGAACTATTATAAATACTTGCATTTGAAATATTGAACTAGGTCCTTTAACAGAAAAATGAACATCTGACCCCTGGAAAAGCTTAATAATCCCCTAAGAAATATAAACACTTTGAGGGTGAGGGGGAGGTAAAGAACTAGATAAGGTTTGCTTGTTTGCTTGTAATAGCATAAGAAAAGCAAAAACCAAAACAAAAAATTCCCTAAAGGATGGATTTGAAAGATGAGGCTATTTGCTACCTTTGTTCTCTTTACTAGTTATACTAAATGAAAAAGCCCCAAGGTCTATTTTGATTATTTACTGTGTTACTGCATGACGTTATTATCAGATGTTGTAATCGGACTTCCGCCACCACACCTACAATATTGAAATTTACATCAAATTCTGCCATGAAAGTCTCCCTGCTGCCTGTTAAGAGCGAAATTCAATCTCTGATGCCTTGAAATAGGCTTTGCCTCAGTCAAGGAATTGCTATTGATTGATCAGAAATAAGAGATACGGGAGGTTGAACTTCTCTCACTTGAATTTAGCTAGGACAGATATTTTGGCACGCTGAGTCTGTCACAGAATTCCAGAGTAGAGTCCTACCTTTCTGAAGCCTGAGCCAACTAAGTCCTTGAGGAGTTGAACTTTGCTTCCACACCTCTGACAAATACCATCAAATGACACATTTGAATCCTGTATGTCATGAACTAATCCTTACACATATGCCTAATAAAAATATGATTACTTTTTAATGCTACTTCTCTGTTGCCTCTAAACTGTCTTTCACACACGATCGGAAAGCAGTAAGTGGCTTTCTTAGGTAGACTGACAAATATTTTAGTTCTTCACTTAGTTCACTAATTTCTTACGTGTGGTTGGTTTTCTGAAACGTTTCCTTGCATTTGCCAGACCAAAACAGACATCTAAGAAAAAAAGAGACTCTTTGAAAAACACACTTGCAGATGTGCTTTTTGTCAGTCTTCAAGGTGACTGTTTTGAGTTCTCAATTTGTCGAGCTGATATATTATCAAGGAAGTAACTTTTAAGTCTATTAAAATCCAGTGTGCATTCAAAATTTTTAGCTTCTCGTCTATTAGTGTACTCCTAGCAGTATTCTTTTTCTAGATATTTTTAAATTATCCCAGACTTATTGGAAAGTCTCCACTCAACATTTGACGCAGTTACTCAAAAAAGATTTTGTTTTGTTTCCTTTTTTAACGTTTTAGCTTCTCGTCTATTAGTGTACTCCTAGCAGTATTCTTTTTCTAGATATTTTTAAATTATCTCAGACTTACTGGAAAGTCTCCATTCAACATCTGATGCAGTAACTCAAAAAAGATTTTGTTTTGTTTTGTTTCCTTTTTTAACCATCAGAGTTGAGAATATAAGATCTTCAAAAGCAGCCAGCTTTCAAAAACACCTGTTTTATTTCTTTCTCTAGGTCTGCTGCAGTATAGGTGTTTCTCGAGGGAGCTGCCTCTCTTCTGAGAGCTTTTAGCCAAATGTCCAGTCTAATGACGTAGGTTAGGCCAGAGAAAAGCAACTCAAAGGAAATTAAGCTGATGAAAACAGAGACACTTCTCAGACAAATGGTGAAGAATAAAGGAGATGCAGATGATAGACAAACAGATGATAAAAAAAAAATACTGCCTCTCTATGGCATTGTATTGTATATTACTGATTGCTACTTCCCACCATGCCAGCGGAGGCTACTGAACTACAGGCAGGAAAAAAACTACAGCAAAACACCAACCACGGCAAAATAACCAGTCAACCCAGCTACTTTATTTATTAGTGCTCAGTGCCTCCCACCACTGAGAATAAATTCTTGGTCCACACTGCATGCTGCTATCGCTTGAAATGGTGAAGTAACTGCAAGGAATGAAGTGGGGGACAAGAAAAACACATGTAATGCTATCATTAGAAGCACAAATGTCTTAATCATGCTCTCACAGCAGTTAGATACAGCCCCCGATTATTCCTGCGGGAGGGGACGACACATACGATCAAAATCAAAGAAAATTAATGCGCACATGCTTATTTTTATTCTTCTAATTTTGCAGTTTCACAGGCACCTCTTCAGTTTTACAGATCTCCAGCAGTCTTCTCGTTAAGTTGGTTAATGCTGACATATGGGTAGGAAGTAGTGAAAAACTTGTTCCCAATAATCCATGTTAAGTATATATCTTGAGGGGTTTGAAGAGCAGCGCAGCAGGAGCTATTATACTTGTAAATACAGATTCTCCACATTCACTAAGGACTTACCGGGCGGTAGATCCCTTCGATTTATAATCAAAAGTTTCATTGCGTCTGAAAGATATTAAGGCATCCAGCATTTTCCAGGAAGCAATAGGCCTGCACTACCAAAATGCGTATTATACACAATTATTCAAATATCAACATGCAATTACACTTCATGCTTCCACCTAAACGTTACGTACTTAAAAAGAAGATTGGCACTGGAAAAGCAAGCAACATCTATCTTCAGAAGTGAAACAAATTACACTAAATATTGATGAAATTTTTAAGTGGTTGCAAAAGCTTCAGAAACAGCAACTTTCCACAAGTAAAATGGTGACACCTAGCGGGGAATATTACTAAGGATTGCAGTTAAAAGGACTAAACAGAGGCACAGATCCTCTCCCTTTTTTTCTTTTTTTCTAAACAGCACTGCTATCTAATTTGGGGACCAGTACATTAGCTTTGGGAAAGGCATAAAAGGTGCATCATAATGACAGAAATATCGTGATGCATCCAGCTGAACTTCTTTACAATTATCCCCAAAGATACACATTGCTTTTCCTGTTATAGCTCAGCCCACAATATTTTCTGTTCAGTTTTATTTTTTCCTATTCAAATGGCACCAAGGTATTAACTTCCCACATTGCTTTTAAAACATCTTCACCCTTAAAGGAAAAAATTGTGCCAGTCTTGCTCTACAGAGGTGAGGCCAAGAAGTGTGACCATTTAGGCCTCAGAAGGCAGATACATCACAGTTACCACTGCAGACATGATGCCATATTCAAATTAAATAAATCCTTACTTGCTAAAAAGAGAATGTCCTTCCTCTGCCCAAGAACAGCTGCTGTGAAAGAGTTCTGCTGCTTCCAGGAACATCCCACCAGAGCCACCTGCCGCGACACTGTGACATGCGATGTACTGCGACGCTGTGGGCCCTGCCCCAGACCCACTAACTGGACCCACCCAGCACCGAACCCTGAGGGGACAGATCCAGGAACAAGGTCCTCCAGGAAACAAGTAGCAGAAAGAATGGCAAAGAATAAAAAGCAGGGAGGAACTATGGGCACCCTCTTGCCCAAAGAGGACAAGGATATCCAATTGACCATCAAAAGATGGTCTCTAGGTGGATATATATCGAAGCACATTTCCTGATACTCTTCATCTTTTCTGATTACTCTTCATCTGTTTAATTGCTCACAATAAAGGAAGTCACCTGTAAAATGATTTCTGGAAGCACTTCATACAGAAAGTGAACGGCCAAAGACAAAGTTTAGACAGACTACAGAGTCACCTGGACACAAAAACCTGTAGGCTGGCTGGCTGAGGGACATATTTGTACAATTCAAACAGTGGAGCTTGCACCAATAAATGTGTGGGGGAGGCAACTCACATGAAAACTGTCCAGCTAGAAATGAACACCAAAATCAGGGACACAAATCTGCAGGCTTGGGCACCCTCTTGCCCAAAGAGGACAATGATATCCCATTGACCATCAAAAGATGGTCTCCAAATGGATATATATGGAGGCACATTTCCTGCTAGGTTACTCTTTATCTGTTTAATTGCTCACAATAAAGGAAGTCACCTGTAAAATGATTTCTGGAAGCACTTCATACAGAAAGTGAACGCCCAAAGACAAAGTTTAGAGAGGCTACAGAGTCACCGGGACACAAAAATCTGTAGGCTGGCTGGCTCAGGGACATATTTGTGCAATTCAAACAGTGGGGCTTGCACTACAAAACGTGTGTGGGGGAGGCAACTCACGTGAAAATCATCCAGCTAGAAATGAACACCAAAATCAGGGAGACAAATCTGCAGGCTTTCCAAAGAAGCTGCAGCACCCCTGTCCCATTCAAGACCTCCTGCAGAGTGGCTGTGTAAGCACAAAAAGCAGAGACTCTCACTACTTATCTGTAGAAGAACAGCAGTTAAACCTCCTAGTTCTTTCCTTCCTTGCTTGCATGGAAAAAAAGGAAACAAGCAAAACACTCTTCTCGACTAAAACAAAGTAGTCCACAGTCACACGGCTGCTTTTTTCTTTTCCCCTCATAGTGGGAAGAGAAGCAGAAAGTTGTCAGTCCTGGGCAACTGCATTAAAACTACAGAGGAAAGCTAGAACCGTACAGCAAGATGTGTTGTGTCTGCATCAATTATTACTAGAGCTGAAAGTTCTGAAAGTTTTCATGGGCTTTGGTATCACCCATGTTTTCATCTAATTAGTGCTCAAGATGCTTGAAAGTCACAAACAAATTTAACTTCTGCTAATATTCCCACTAATTATATCACAGCATTATGAACCGTAGTATCACATAAATTTACCAGCCTTTTTGAACTATCTTCAGAGGCACACATTACCCAGCAGAAGGCCTGAATTATAACTGGTGAGTTCACATGAGCAGGAACAGCAACGATGCAAGGATGTACTAAAACAAACTAATCCACAGGCTGTGTAACGTGGCCATTTTTAAACTGAACTGTTGTTTGTTTTGGGTCCCTGAAGAACTACGGCAAATAAGTGACATATGAACATAGACAAAATACAATTTCTTTTCTCTCCTCTCCACCAAATTCATCATTATTTTCTTAAGGAACAAAGCTATGCTCACATGTGCAAATTACTAGCAGGCAGGTTGACCGTGCTTCTCAGCTTCAGCTGGCCCTGCTGCATCATCTGCCAAGCACCAACTCCACCAAACCAAGTTAAGTGACAGGAACATGAGCTTATATAAAAGTAGGGAAGCATTTTAAAATAACACCTTAGATTTGCTTTACAGTGCATTTTTCGCTACTCAGTAATTTTCAGGTGCAATTTTCTTGTAACTTGTCACTTGTACTGTACTCTTATCATTTTAAAATGCAGTTTAAGGCATACCTATAGTATCCCCTGTTCCTTTATGCCATGTCTTGTACAGTATCTGTGGCGCATTACATACATATATATTGCATCATGCGTATAAAGGCAAAAAAGTCTAGATTAAAATCCAAGCAAAAATTCAGAAAAGTGAGTTCAAACACAAGTTCCCCCTTGCATTTACTTAGTTTTGACAGTAGCCATAGCAGACTACAAAGACATAAAGCATACAGTTGCTTTGGAGAAAAAAAAAAAAAAAAAAAAAAAAAAAAAAAAAAAAAAAAAGAAATACATTTCTTTATATTTTATAATAGGTGGAACATTCCCAAATTTTGAAGCTTAACATTATGACCATTTTCCAGGGGCTCAAAATCCACCTGATAACAGACTTCTGAGCTGAGCTCACACTGGATATGTGAAACAACATTCCTGAAGAGAGAAATAAAGAGCACTACTTGGGCTCTTCTGCCTCAGTAATGTTGTTCCTATAAATGTGGCCCAAGAGCTTTAAGTGGCAGCCACTAGATGCAGATCATGATCATAACTGTGGAACAGAGTCTGCAACAGCAGATGTAAAAACTCGCTCATTCAGAGGTACAAGATTTTCTCTCCCATCTTATCCTGTTGGAGAAGCAGACTAGTTCCTACAAAACTCAGGCAACAGGTCAGGAAATCTCCTGCAGGCCAGACCTTGGCGTGAAGTGTTCTTTTTACCAGACCAGCTGCTGGAACTCAAAAGCCAGGGAATCCTGGACCCTGAGTTTGACACTTTCATCCCAACGAGGCAACACCCAGTCTGATTTCCTATTCCCAATTTTGCCATTCCACTGGATTGCTTTGAGGATCAACTAAGTTTATATTTTTTAAATGTTAAATATAATATAAAAATAACATACATTATTGGTAAAAATCTCCCTTAAAGTATACTTACGAAAATTAGTAATTTTCTTAAATACAGCATGTCATCATGATCTATGTTATCTCACATCTTCACCCACAATTAGACAGGACTCCCTCCAGTTGAATATGCCTGTCTCAGCTCAAGTTTGGAGCAAGGAACATTTTGCACTTTCCACTATCCTTCACGACCACGTTCTTCAAAATTGCAGATGTTTTCCTAACTGTCAAACGTCTCCCAAGCACATTCTTAATCTATAGGGCAGTAAACATCCAATGCATAGCATTTATTTTCCACAAAAGTTTTGTTCTTTTCTTCTAAAGAAAAGCAGTTGTGTTTTCAAACACAAAAATTTCTTGATCTACATGAAAAAGAGCATTAAAATGATTGATATAAGCAGTATCATCTGCAGTTGGTGGATATTCCACTTTGTTTTCTAGCTTTCTAGTCAAGCACTGGGCTCAAACTGCTGAACATTCACCAAGACAAGAATAAAATTGCACACATATTAAAACTGTATCCAACAGTAATAAATTTAGTTTATTATTCAGTAAACTACATCATTAAAAGCATCCCCGAGAATGAGTAAACACCTTGATACCATGATTTCCAAACTTCATAGTAACCTTAATATCACAGTTGCAGACTCTTTAAAGCTTGGAACTTTTAAATTACTATATTCTGTGTGCTGAAAGCCTCCTCATGTACCGTTATCATCAAAGTTTTATGTAGAACTTGGATCCTTCAAAAAAGACTCAATTCTGCTTCCTTGAAAAGATTCAAAGATTTTTATTTCATAGATTCACTTTTCATGCATTTCTGCAAAAGAAAAACATTGCTTTATTTAGCAGCTAAAACAAACAGCATACTCTATTTTAACAATTCCTAGTGTGTGCTTCATAGGATAAATAATGTGCTCATGAAAGTTAATATACATATATCCTGTTGTCACTGTAGAAATAAAAATTAATGTGCTCATGAAAGTTAATATACATCACTGTAGAAATAAAAATACAACAACTATAACAACGTCCATGTTTTAGTCTATGTTATGAAAAAAAATATTGCATGCATCTTTATAACGGATGAAATGCAACTGCTCCCTGTATATGGATCGGAAAACTCAGATTTTTTTTTTAAGGGAACCTGTCCTGCTTTCACCTAGTCTGACCCTTTCTCAGTGACAAGAGGTAAATTTCGAGCTTGGTTTGGTTCAGCACACAACTGGAAGCACGCTTTTCTTTATTTAAGACATCTAAGTATCCTAAAACAGTTCACGGAGAATGACTGAAGTTTCACGGCACAGAGCAGGATGAACAACTGGGGTCGCTCACAGATACCAAGAGCTCCAACAGCCTAGAGGTCTAACAGTTCTGTTCCAATACTCTGGCAAGTCTTATGGCAAAACTTACAGTTTACCAGCCCTAAAAGGCCACTCTGGCACTCTGTGGAAAAAAGAGAAAAGGGAAAAAAAGGGAGTTTCCAAGAGCCGCTCCCAAGCCGCGAGCGCGGCC
>NW_010588631.1:287590-308903 GCF_000705375.1 Tinamus guttatus | reverse complement strand
GTTCACTGGAGGTGCTGCAGCCCCCCTGAGAGCCCGGGCTCCATTGAGTGCGGTGCGCGCGTCACTCAGCGCGAAGGGTGCGTGCAGCAGCTCGGAGAGTTCTCCGGGCTTGGCCTGGAGGAAGTGCCGTGATGTTTGTGCCTTCCCTGCAGGTGGGCACCTCGCTGCACGTGCTAAAACCAGAAATGTGGAGGAACAGAAGATAAGAGGTTTTTTTTTTTTTTTTAATATATATATTCATCCACAAGCATTTTGTTTTGCCCTTTTGATTCTAATTTGGCAAGTCTTAGGCATAGCAATACGCAGGACTTGCAAAGAATGACCGAGAGGGAGGATGCAGTCCAAGCCTTCATAGCACAGGCGTTGTCTGAGTATAACCACTTCAGAAGCAGCTAAGGACAGAAACAGAGGATTACTAACTTTATTTAGGTCAAGCTCTGGGAACAGGACGAAGGCCTTTCAATGAGTCAAAAGAAATTCTTCCTCAAAAGATGGCTTCTTATTTCCTGTGTGCAGCAGTGATGACACACTGAAGTCTATGTACTGCCAAACTTGGTTTTTTAAGACTGCTTTTTTTACTGGTCCTGATTGAACCTGTGTAAGTGATACGCCACAACTGTGCCAGACATAACCAGAGCTAGGGGAATCCTGGCTTGCCTCCCTGCCTGTCTGCTAGCACCAGCTCTCATTGAAGCACTGTGATTTTTACAGAACAAAGCAGTGCATTTTAGTTCTTGCCTTACTAAATAGGTCATGGATAACTGGACCTATCTCAAGACTGTCTTTTAAAAATCCACCCTTTTACTATAAACCCTTAATTTTAGTAGTCTTTGCATTACAGTAGACAGTAGAACAGTAGACTTAGTTTTGCCATCCCAAAGTTCAAGCTTGACAGTAGTCCTGAAAGTAATCAAGCAGCCAGCACCTACATAAAACCAATCTTGCTGATTCCTGGCATCACCCCAGGTCAGAAACTGCAAGATCCAGCAATAAATCTATTATTTTGGTAGCTGACTGTTATTTAAACCTCACTATGTAAGAGAACAGCAACAGATACCTATCTTAAGTGTTAGCTTCTTGGTGCCTGTGTATGCCAAATCATCCCTTAGACCTGTAAGTCATGTAGGAATAATAAAAGTAAGTCCTCTAGCTTCAGACATGCCCAATACTATCTTTAAAAATAATTAATACCATATTCTCTGCAGATTCAGTGTCAGTCTGTTTTGTGCCTGTCAGTTCGAAGGACAGGCCGGTAAGGCGAGGTGGAGGAGATGCCCTTTCTGGGAGAAGGGAGTAGGAGCAGCTCTGAGAGCTTGTGGTGCGGATTCTTTAGCTAGCCTGGCCCTAGTTGTTTGCTGCAGGCCATCTGAGCGGGAAGAGGAGGTAGATGAGCCCTTCTACCGACACCAGGAAGCAGCATCCCAATCACAGGGACTGCTGCTCATGGGCAGGCAGCCACCCTGATGGCCTCCTGCCGTCCAGAAATGAGCAATTTCTGGTTACTCATTAGAATCCATCTAGCCAGAGCAATTAGGCAGGAGCTGCAGACCTATACTGTTGATGCTGATAGCTGGTACGAAGCAGCTGGTACATACATAGCGTTGGTGATTCCGCATGTATGATCTCCATCAGCAGTTGACATTGTATTTTCCTACATGTAAAACTTGTGTGAGGTGTTTTGAAACCCGTATCTTCTTTTGCCATGTACTACAGTGTTGCAGAATCACAAAATTTCACAAGGCCCTGCTGAAATAACACTGCTGAGATTCTGTGCTCATAGAGCTCGTGTTGCTGCACATGGTTAACCAGTCAGGAAGGCTGGTCCTTTCTGTGAAGTTCTACCTGCTTTAACACTCTTGCAGTTTACTTACTTGGCTCCCTGCAGTTCCTCTTTGCATGGAATTCCATGATATTTTCATGACGTTTCGGATCTGAAAATTGCATTCAAGAAACTTGAACAGAGAAATTTGCTGACTGAAAATAAAGATACTAATCAAGAAGTTTGACAGTACTGCACACCAATCTAAAATAAAGTTTGTGGGTTTTTTTCCATAATTGTTCATTTCCTTTGCTTTTTTCCTTCTGGTTTGTAAAGTGGCTGCTAGGAAGAGAAATAGCACACAGCTCTCTGAACAATGTGAACACAAATAACAGATCAACTTAATACTTCTATGTGTTAAGGGTGATCTGTGTTCATACCACACATGATCTTTACTCACTGCAAGCTGTTACACCAGGGGCCTGTTTGCTGCTTGGCACTGCTTTATCTGTTGTTGCTGTACAAGGATCTCAAATGATATTTCCAAGTAGGGAAATCTGCAGTGAAGATAGAGGTTGAAAAACAGCCACGCACACAGTTACTGAAACGACTTGGTCAGAAAAGAGATGATAATTAGGTCTTTCCTCATGCTGCTCGCAGGCTTTTGGTGATGTTTGGATTAACTGTGCTCCTTCCTGGATAACCCTTTCTTCCCTTTTTGGTCATTTTCTTTCTTGTAAAGATATGGAAAAAGTGTTATCACGGTTTTCAAATGTTAGCTCTAATTATAGAAATGAGAAAGGCAGCACACTGTACAGCCCCTCGCATAGGGGAAAATACATTTCTCTTATGTGGTAAACTGATTTAGACACATTCATGAGCCAAATGCTATCTGATAGAAAATTTAGACAGTGTATGTTTCTTTAAAGAGAATGGGTTAAATATAAAAATAGTCTAATACAAAGAATTTAAAACTAACATTTTAAGTGCAAGTTGCTGATGTTGTTGATTAATAATCTAAACTAGCTGGTTGTCCATGGATCCAAGCTTTCTAATTGAAATCAAAGCAATCTTCTCCTGATGGTGATGACCAAAGTCCCTTCTTGTCTTGGCAGTACAATAACTAAGAAAGGAAAAATTGAGATTTCCCCTTTCTAGTGGGATGTATAAACAGTCTTAAAAGTAGTTACCACATAATAAACACTGCTGTTCCCTTTTTATAATTGTAGGTGCTGTTTCATAGCACAGATAACTCCAAAAAACTGTTTTAGCTTCTGAGCGTCAGTTTGTGTAGATATATGTGTCTGTAAGCAACAGAAATTCTGGCCTGACTGAAAATTTAGTAATTGCATTGGAAAATTATATTGAAATAATAAGTAGGACACTACAGGAGATAACTTTCACCACTTCTGCATATCGTTTTGTATAGCATTTTTTTCCTGAACTTATAAAGATAGTTTCTTATTTTTAAAAGTAACTAGCCAGCATAAGCATGCAATAATATTACAGTAATACATGCAGGAATAACTATTCTAAGAAGTTTGTTTTTTTTCAAAACCAGTGCTTCTAATAAGAATTCCTCTCTGCATCCTCCCCAGCCAAAGCGCTTTGGGACCTGGAGAAGGTCCCACCGTCTTTCTCCAGAGGGCCCTTTCAGTGCCCCATCAACCTCATCAGTGCCCAGGCACCAGCAACTGCTGCAGCTGAGCCCGAACACGGCCCCTTTCCTGCTTCGGGCAAAGTGACCCGCACAGTTCTCCCAAGAAGGCTCTGTGCCAGCCCGGCAGGTTTCTCATGGAACATCCACACCAGGAAAATAGAGCAGAGCCAGACAAACTTGGAGCTTTCCTGACATTAACGTGCCACTTCTGCCTGGCACAACGAGAAGCCAAGGATTTATGCAGAGAGATTGTGTAAACTCTTGTAGGAGAGCAAATCTTTAATGACTGTAAAGCAACTTGAGACACTTACCAGAAAAATAGTATGTAAATTGTTTCGATGCTAGCCTTCTACTCACCAATAGAACATCAAGATGCTTATTAAATACCCATCTGAGAAGAGGTACAGCCCTTTTGAAATAAGGAAGAGTGTTAGACAAAACACTTGACCATAAAAAATACTGAAACATTATTCCATCAGTTAGAAGAGTGTAGCTGGACCCAAACGGTGTGCCATATGCCATGTGAACTTTGAAGTAGATGATGTACTTTCTTTACAGAGACTCTCGTGTAGTCCTTTTATGTTTAGTTTGTCGACTTCAGAGTATAAATGACTAACGTGCTGATTTTGAGTTCAAGAACAACAGAAATCCCAAGCAGCAGTGGTTGTTTTACAACAGGTGGATGCTTCGAAAGCAACCATGGGAAGGAAAGTGAAACAAGGGGAGTTTGCTCTCAGTGTGCTCTTGAACAACAAATGTAGTACTGCAACACATCTCTAGCGCTAGCTCTCTAACAGGCAATACTAAAAGACATCAATTGCTTTTTCTGGTTGTATTAAAAATAATCACAACTTAAATCCCTTTGTACAGATTGGAGATGGATCAAGCAGTTGTCTTCAAAGTGGAGGCAGTGTGTCAAGAGAAAGAAAAACCCAGTTCCAAAAAGAAACTCTGCCTCTTAGCCAAGAGACCAACTACATGAAAAATAAGAGATCGTATCATCTTCCCAAACAAGTATGGACGTAATTTATTGCTCAAATGCAAAAGAGCACATGGGGTTCTGAAAATCTACTACACTATCTTTACTTGTATTATGTTGCTATATCATTATATAAGTCCAATATATTGCTCTTTCTTAGCTTTTTCTTTTCATATATTTAGCAATTTTTTTTCAGCTGCATACTCTTCATCTTTCTATTAAACAAACAACAAGAGCTTTATCCCAGCTGATTTGGCACGTGCGTCAGCAAGCTCAACTGAATTCACTTCTCTGACAAACAAATAACTTGCTGAAGAACAAACTTCTATTTTCATCCAGCCATAAAGAAACTCTTGAAAATACGCTCTGCGGTCCAGGAGGAGTGAGTAACGGCCTGAATCACAGCAGCCCCGCCAGCCTCCTCAGGCCGTGGCAGCATCTTGCAGCCAGGAGTCAGAAGATGCTTGGGAGACTAGATCACAGGCAGGGCTCCTGTGACTTAATTTAGGACGTGTGTATTGCAGGGCACCATAGTGACCCATTTCCACTGCAGTTGGGTTCCCTGCAGATGCCTTTCCATTAGCACAGCTAGTCCCACAACACAGTCCCACCAGGGAGCCACAACTCACTGCTCAAGAACTGTAGTTGGCCCATAAGCCACCAGGTGGCCACCTTTTTTTTTCTGCTGTATGTATTTTGAAGGAATGGGGTGTCTGGACATCTGCACCTGAAAGCAGATCAGCTGTGTTAATGAACAATATTATAGCCTCTCTAGTACAAGAATGTGCATTTTATTTTAAACATATAAACAGATTTTTTTTTTTGCAAGACAGCAAATTCATTGTCTGGGAAACCTACAGAATAAATCCTGATCTTACGTTTCACTTTTCAAATTCCTACCCATTAAAAAAAAAAAAAGTGGGTTTCTGGAGAGTATATTTCTATGTAAAATGTTGATACCATCTCAAGCACTCATGTTCCTGCCAGCCCACCAGTCATTCTTCCCAGCAGATAGTAGTTCTTTACTGAACTCTTGTGATAGAATATATTAATATAGCTCGTGCATTCCATGTTTAGCAGCTTAATCTTGTTAAAAAAAAAAAAAAAACTGTAGAGAGTATACATTTACAAATATTTTAAGTTACTAATTACAGCTATCCTACTGTTAAGCAAAATATTTTTAAAGAGGAAAAGGGAAGGGAAATAAAGCTGTTAGGCTGGCATGATGGGCTGTTTGGATTTATCGGGGCAGCACAGTGAAGTACTCGCTGAGACGCAGTTATGGGGTAATGTTTACAGGCCCGTAGACATTTTCTCCTAGTGGCTGTCTACAGGTGTTTATTTACCATTGGGCTGTGAGATGGAACTAAGCAGGTTAGCACAGTCCATGCTACCAGATGCTCAAAGCCGCTGCAGATGGGGCAGCAGTCACACACTTGCGTGCATCCATACACAACTGCTGTCTGAAGGAAAAGAGCTTCAGTGTCCTTTCATTCCAGGAAAAGCTCTATTTGAACAAAGCCTTACACCTTTTTAGACTTAATACTGCAAAATCTGGGTCCCCTGGGATGCTGTCTCTTCTCTTGGAACACAAAAACAGACTTAATGTATAATATAATGTCCTTCCCTTTTAAGTAGAGTGCATAAATCAGTATTGATCCCATTCTGGTCTCCATCTCTTCATGTGGCATGGAAAGTTAAACCAATCTGTCTTAACGAATGGCATTCTCAGACATTTTTAGAGCAGTAAACCTTAGTAGAAGATGTTGGGTTATTTCCTTACATTTAAAAAGGGAAAATGCAAATTACTTCACATATAGTAGAAAGATTCAGTGTGACTTTGGCTGAATCATTCTGATCTGGAAGCTGAAAGTTAAGACTTCAAATTATTAGAAGTAATAGATATAACAGGGGCCTTCATTGATTTTATTAGGATGTTAAAGGACTAAGACCCTCTGGAAATCTACTTTTCCTTTTCAGCTGCTTAAGCTACATCTTTGGGTATTTAACATCAGTACAGATTTCAGTTTAAGACTTCTAAAACCAAAATTAACTGATATTTATAAAGCTATTAAATAGTGGTCTTCAATATATGTAATTCAGGCTAGTATATCTGGAAACTAGGAGGCTCACTGGGGAACATCCAGTGAGATATTATTCTTAGAACAATGAAAGTAAAAGAACAGAAAAGAAGTGAATAGGACAAAGGAATTGTTCACTGTCTGGACTATGTAGACCTCAAAGGAGGCAAATCACTTTTTCCATTGCTGCTGCAATATTGTGCTTTGTGCCAAGGTCTATAGATTTCATTAAAATTCACATATAATCAAGCTGGACCTTAAAGGGGCTAATTACATTTCAGCTGCTGATGTGGATACTATATTTTTTTTCTGAACATTGCAATTCCTCTGGTTTTCAGAAATACTTGCAAATATTTTAACTTTGTCTTTAGGGACATAGCCAACCAGAGAAAAATAAAAGGGAAAACTACTGAACTGTTACTTGGCAGCTGACTAGAGTTAGGATTAACTGTACATTATCACCTATGAGAGCTTATTTCAGACTTCTAGAACAAAGTAGTCTCTAATTGAGACATATTCTAAGCATTAGCCAGCATGACCTGGATTATAAGATTACATGAAGTCAATTGATTCCACTCATTTCTGCACAGACAGCTCTTTTCCCTGTAAACCTAATTATCATTACCATGTGCTCAAGCATGAAAGTGTATAATACATATAATCCCCACAGCTAAACAGCAAAAAGACTTTTCTATTGTGACCAAAAATATGCAAAAATAGTATTAAAAAAAAAACAGTAAAACCAGCCAGCATCACCTTTGCTCAATACTTCAAGACAAGTTGCAGATAACATTTCCCAAGTAAACAATTTTGTTAATATTTTTGTCCATAGTGCTGGAGAATGAACGTTTTCATCACAGACTTACTGTTGTGCATTTAGTAGTATTTGCTTTGCTATTGCATTTGTTTAAACATTACTGCGAGCATAAATTTGAGAAAATAAAAACTGAAATATGTTTGATACATTGATCAAACCAAGCATAAAATGGACTCTCCATGAATTTCAAAGAATTAATTTTAGTCACATTCACAGTTTTAGCATCTTACTTCATTCATTTTAATATGATTACATCCATAGGGAGCAATAAAGTGATTACTTTCCCTCCAACCTAAGTTGCATTATGGATGAGTTTGTCAGAACACCTCCATCACAGCAACTTTAAAGGTCTTTAATATTGACTTAAAATGGAATTTTGAAAAATCACTACTTCTACGGTTAATCCCATTTACACTGATGTAAAAACCAACAGAGTAGTGTCTAATGCCACAGATGGAAAGAGAAATGACGGAGCAGGTCTGCCGAGACACCACGTTTGACAGTGATGGGTTTACTGCCAGTACGGGCTACCTCTCTGCTCCTGGTATACCCCATGGCAATTCCCCTATCAAATTATTGTGGAGTAATGATTCATTAGCAGAATTGTGAATGACCACATCAGTTCTCTCAGTCTGTTCCAGCTGTGAACACACGAGCTAAGACTGCCTCCACATCTCGGCTGATTAATGGGCAACTCAGCACATGGCATTAACTTGTGATGATGAACCATGTGGCCACACAGCGCTAGGAGCAGGTGACTCCCTCACTGCTGATGAGTACCTTACCGTGGACAGTCTGCAGCTGGTAATGTCCTTCATCTTTCTTCCATACCTCCTCAGGGTATTTTGAGCTTAATCACAACTCTGAAAAGCACCTAATTAACACATTTTATCTCCATGGACACAAGGAGTCACTCTAAACTGATGTGCCAAAGCAAACGCTGGAGAAAAACACATCCAAATGTTCTCTTCTCTCTCCACGTAACTCTGGGTACTTACCCATGCCCCGACGTAGCACACAGCCCCTGGGCTGGCCTTTTGGCCCACTTTTTCCTGGTCTCTGTTAGATCATCCCAATTCACTGACTGCATTCAACCAGCTTCGTGTCCTTCTTGGGGACTGCCAGAATTAACACACTCATCCAACTTCTGTCACCTAAAAAGGTCTGAAGCAGCATATTCACAGGGCAGGCTGTACTCTACTCTAAGGCTGTACTTCTCAAATTTGTTTGTGCTGGTGTGACCATGGTTGTGGCCAGAGCAAAACTAGAGTCTGCAGTTACCATTTATTTTGATTAACTCTCAAAGAATAATAGAATAATTTTCTCCGTGTATTCCATTTATTTTGAGGATCCTTCACTGATGCCTTATTTCACGTATGTGTGTTTTGTCCAGCTTTAACACAGCTTTGTATAGGTGAGAATTTCCAATAGATTTCTCATTATAGTGTCATTCTGTGACTGTTTAATGTAGTGGACTAATTTAATATCACTTCTATGAAGACAGAAAGAGAATATTTAGGATTATCTCTCTCAGCGACTGCGATGTGAAAAACAACTGCTCATTTCATGTTCCTTCTATGATTGATTTGTAGAAAAGAAAAACTAAATCTTCCGCACATGAAATACCATAACCACTGGACTGTTACTTACTTGCTTTCTTCACGCAATATTAAAAAAAGTTTCATTCCACAGCAGAAGAAAAATACTGCTTAAAACACAAATATTTTTTTTTCCAAGATGGAATTACAGCTTTCTACCTGGCCACCTAAATAATGCTGATTTATCTATAAATGCTGACTCACGTTAAACTACATAACTTTGTTGATACTTCGTCACTAACACAACTCTGATAAATAAAATAAGGCTTCAGCCATTATTTTGGATCAATATCCTGAATCAAAACTGTTTGGTCACCTCAGCAAGAGAAAACAAGAAGGCTATTAGAAAGCAGGATCTTCTGAGTGGTGATATTTTTACACATCCCTACCACACTTACGTGTGTCTCCAGCAATCTGAAAGCAAACACTTCTGAGCCATGTGCTGGGACCTTCCCTCTGGTGCCCACCCGTCTTGCTGCGCCGCAGGACCCAGCAGCCTCCCATCTGGTACGGATGGACACAGCAGAACTCCCCGTGGAGAGAGACAAAGTGTTTTCTACATGTGCACGACCCCTCCTTTTGAACGGAGATGGTCACACGAACAAATTCCCACGGAGACAGAAGACAAACTGCTTCCTAATGGGTTTTTGCTGTGTTTATCTCAAGATAAAGCTGTCCTTGTGGAGGCACTTGCTCGATCCCGTGTAAACATTTGTTATATTGCACCAGGCAGAATAGTCTGATTTCAATGGAAGAATTAGAGAGTCAAGTATTAAAAAGTTAACTACATATGAGGTCGGCAACAATGACCAGCATCTTAGAAGGACCTCCTAGGATCACAACTAAAATCAGTGGTAGAATCTTCTACTTGAAATGGTCTGAGCCCTCTAAGAAAGAAAACACTGAAAACAGTGGGATTTTTCTCTGCCATTCACATACTAGAGCTAGTCAAATAGAACAATGAACATCTGGATATTAAAAATAGTAATTCTGACATCGCCATTTAAGCTTCACTTGAAGACTAAAGGGACAATTAAAAATCACATAACTCTGCTTTGTTCAAATGAAGCTCACCCCACATAGACAAGAAAGTGCATCATTTTCATGCAAAATTACCATTTATATAAAGTTATTTATTTACTTGTCAGGTTCTCCTACAAGCATTAACGAACACACTTTATATATGGAAGCAGGGCAGAAATCCATGAATGATTGTTTTATTTGTTTTTTTAACTCAATCATAAATGCTCCTGTGTTTACCCAAAATGGCAATAGTAGAAAAAATCCGATTGCAAATCGTGACTGCAGCCCGAGCGACGCTGCTCCACCACAGAGGTGCGAGCAGCGGTGCCGGGCGCAGGGCCACGTGCTGCCCAGCGGCTCTTGCTGCCCTGCTCAGCCCAGGCCGCCCGCGCGCCCAGCGAGGCACCGCGCTACAAACTCCTGTTGCTCCCGGAGCGAGGCGGCACCGCATCCGTTCCCCTCTTGGGACATACAACAAAGTGAAATGCCTCAAACAACAGATGTTCATAAATACCTGCCATGCTACCCAACTGCTTCAAATGTTTCAAGCTTAACTACTCACTAAGCAACTATTCTCTCCGTTTGCTGCAGAGGCTTCCAGAGTTAGGTGTTAAACACAGCAGAATGATTCCAATACCAAAGAGCACATTCATGAAAGTATATTCCTAAAGATATATCATATATTAATTAACACTTCTCAACAAAGTCCAACATATATTTATGCCAGGTCCTGGACTGCTCATTTTACCTAAACAGTCATGGAATGGAGCAGACTAGTTTTGTTCTGCAGCCTACCCGTTTGCTGGGATGTTCACATGAAAACAGTTTACCAATGTAACTTAACTTTCATCCTCCTAGGAGGATTTTACCCATTACACTCATAAGATCGAAGATGTATTTTCAAGCATATAACCAAAAAGCTATCTTTAGAGGGTGGGAAAGCTTCTCTTAAAGTCAAAAGCATGTACTTCACTCTGATTTGTTGTGTTCCCTTATTTGAAATTGCAAAATACTCCATTGATACTACATTCTGATACTGTCAAAATGAAGTTCCCCAATAAAGTCATTGCAATGTTTCCTGATACTTCCCCTCCCCATCTTCCCCACTTCAGTTTTTCATTCTTCTGCTTTGGTCCCTTAAGTTTTTGTGACAATTTAGGATGAAGCTAAGTACAAGAAGAGTGGAATATCACTGGGGCAGAAATAATGTTTTTCCGATCAATTCTACAAATCCTGCCTTGTATGACCTTGGGAAATTCTGTTTTTTTTTTTTTTTTTTTCCTGCACTTTGCAGTTAAAACCATGCACAATCATTGTGTATATATTTTGCTATTACATGAGGCTATATATAAGCAGTGTGTAGATCTTCTGCTGCAGGTGTTGCAGAATTTGGTTTATCAGAGTGGCACGTGTGGTGTGAACTTCTGTTGTCCCATTTCACAGCGCATTTATCAGTGATAAAGAACGCCTCCTAGGCTGCTATTCCATTATCAAGATGCATTCAAACCTACCAGTCTATTTTGTGCCTTCCTTCTCTCTCCTCACTTGTTTTTGTTCCCCTTCTTTGGGAAATACTGACGAAATATTCTCTGCATCAGAAGAACCTTATTTTCCTACCAGCCTTCCCACACACAGCCCGACACCCCCAGCACCCAGACTCTGCACCAAACCAGGATCTTGCAGCTCAGTAGCGAGGCCTAAATTTGCTTTACTGCTACAAGATTTACCGTGTGCAGAACAGCTCTCACCACAAAAGCAAAGCACCCAAAATATTCTTTAAACCCTGTCTTTCCTTTAAGTGCCTTAACTTTTATAAGCACTCAGATATGCTATTCTCTCTCAGCACTGTAAAACAACACATAAAGATGATCAAAGACACTTCAACAGATTTCTGACTTAAGGAATTCAAATCAGCCTCCTGGTATCACAGAAAGCAAACTCCTCACTGACCTTAAATCACAGTTTGGTAAGAGCACTTGAAGATAGTTTACCAGTAGTATTCTTAAAAATAATAATTAAAAAGAACAGGCTAAAACATTTGAAAAATAGCAACAGACAAATCCTCTGGAATACTCTGAACATCAAGAAACTTGAAAAGAAAGACACACACACAAAAACTCCTTACACAGCAGAGTATCTAAATCCACTTATGGAGAATGGAAAAGCCAAGGGCCCACTCTGCACATTAGGCATGTCTGTCTAAACACTGTAATAGCCACAAGTTCGTAATGGTGGCTGAAATTAAACTATGAGTCACACCACATTACTCAGTACAGTTTAGACCCATTTATTAGATAACAGATTTATGGACTATAGGTACATTTTTATTTTTAAATACTATCAATACGCTCCCACTAAAAAAAGGCAGAGAAAAAGGTTAATGCCCAGACAATCTTCTGTTGTAACATTTTCTTTCGCATTTTGCAATTCCGCATACAGCCTGAACCACCATTCTCTGAAAACATCTTAAGTTGAAAGCACCTCCTGTTGGGCAATGGCTTTCTACAGAAAACTGGAAGCAATATACTCAGAAAGATTTTCACAAACTGGTAGCATGAGCGTATATTAATTTTTGACCATATTTCCTACTTATCAAGCAGGGAACCTCCCTCCCCCCCAAATCCCCAAGGTACAACTGGAACCCTTAGTGTTGAACACTGAAGGACTGGTGATGAGCTTTAATTAAAAAAAAAAAAAGAAAAAAAAGAAAAAAAAAAAGGTACAACTGTACTAAAAGAGAAACTCCAAAAGTTTTATTAGGATTTTAACAGACATTGCAAAAAATATTGCATAATGATTGAAAACATAATATTTTAAACAAAGTAGCAATGTGGTATCAAGTAAAAGAAAGTCTGGAACAACTGTCTACATATGCTGTAAGGAAGATGTACCAGGAAAGGGATATGACATTTTTAAAATTCAAGGGCAAATATTAACAAGAAGCCACATTTTGATAGACTGACTACACACCACAGATGTTTTACAAACTGCATAGCAGCGTTTTTAAAAAAAAAAAAAAAAAAAGTGTTATCCTACTGTATTTCTGCGTTTGGAGCAGCTTACAAGGCAGAGATTTTGTTTATAACATTGATATTTTAATAGCTCTGGATTCTCATAAAAATAAACTACTTTAACAAAAAAAAAAAAAAAAAAGCCTGTATCTACATTTGAAAACAAAAGTGCATGTTCTGAGAAATAGTGTTATCTCTGAAGAAGAACACCGAGTACTTTAAAGGTTCATTTGAGTAGATGGTCAGTGGATGGTACTTTAGACATCGACCTGCACTGTGCTGCAAGCGCGGTTCTTCCAACACCAGCTCCTACAGCTGGGCACCCTCCTCTCCTAAGCAGCCAGGACACTGCTGCCTGCCCCGAGACAAGCGGGGTCTTGGGCAGCTACCAAAGCCCCCCGCGGCGCTGCCCTCTGGCCCAAGCACTCAAGAAAAGAAAAGGAAAAAAAACAGTAACGCGTGACTGATACTTTGAAGTGGATTTAGTCCTAAAACTTCAACGTCCAGGAGCCTTCCAGTCGGACAACTGCTTTTAAACACGGCAGAGCAGCAGCAAGGAGCCGTTAGAGCTAAGAGACGAGAACTGCTGAAAGCTTCTCTCCTGCCTTGTGCTGAAGGATTTGTGGGTTTATGCATCACGTGTACTCCAGAGCACACGGTGGTTTCTTTATAAATCCACCTAAAATCCAGTTGGCGTGGCCAGCTGTACATAGACCCACATTCTCCTTTCCACATTACTGTGGTGACAGCGAAGAATTACCACCAATGCCAGCAACTTCTGTGGAGGGTTCCCTCCCTTTCTCCCGCCAGCCAGAAAAATGAAATGGTGGGAAGAGGACAGAGAGTTTTAAGATCCAGGCAGAGCTTTGGCTTAAGCTCTCCAGTAATTTCAACTCATGGCACTAAAGAACGAGATTTAATTTCTTTCTGGGCACCCTTAGCACTCTGGATAGAAAAGGCAGTGCATGTTTAGCTGGACCAGCCCCAGGATGGGAAATGCACAGATACCGAAGTTGTGAACTGCAGCCAAACTAACCATAAACAAGTGTCCAGTACAGAAATTACGAGCAATAAATTCAGCTATTTTTGTAAACATCTCCTCCTTACCAATCTCTTTATTTTTTCCTATAATGGAAATATGTGCTGTATTTCTTTGTTCCAAGCACTGGTCTGTTTCTGTTTTAGCTTTGTGGCACAGTTGCTAAGTGCAACAGGCTAGAGACACTAACACTAATACAAACAAGGTGGAAAGTCAGTTCAAGTTACTACAGTCTGCTATACCAGGGCGTTTTTCATAGCTCGTGTGCTCTATTCACAAATGCCTTGTAAGATCTTTCATTATGGAAGACTGGAAGCAAATTGGAGCCGCTTGTTTAAAAAGAAGTGGTTGAATATATATTTGTGATATGCCGTATGCAATTAATGAATCATGCCTCATCTTATGAAGACGATACATTTAATATTCATGTCAGTAATTTAAAATGCTCCTCAAAAAGAGCAGCATTTTTATAGACAAATTAACAGAAAGGAGACAACACATTTCACGATACCATGAAACAAGTAAAGCCCTTTCGTTAGCTGCATTATAAATCCATAACTGTTAATCCCATACTTCAAATTCTGACTGCTCAAGCAATTTAACTCTCAGCCAACTGCAGGACAAGGGAAAAATGTTAAATCAGGTGTCACTGTAGGTGTGAGTAAAAACTAGCTTTCCATGTTTTAACTTTAAAAGTTTTGCTCCCAAAACTGAAATAACTGTTACTCGTTTTTAAAAAAAATAATAATTGTTCATAGGTCAAAAGCAAGTTTTACTAAGAATTAAGCTGCTGTAAATCAGAGTTCACTTAGCTCATGACTAACATTTTTAAATGCTTATCCTGGATCAGCTGTTAACCAGGAAGAGCACTAGAATACTGACTTCATGAGAAAAGATGAATGTTGGTCTGCTTTGACTTTTTCCTAATTTTTCAAATATTTGGATGATAATTTGTAATTAAAAAAAAAAGGACCTAATACAGAGAGCACTTTTGGTCAGGATCTTGTCCCACTGCAACTCAATGTTTTCTGTATAAATGTGCACACCATTAAGAGGTCACTTTTGAAATGCTATCAGTCAACAAAAACATGGGCACCGGTGAATCAGAAAACACACCTTAGGGTTTTGTTTTTAAATTATATAAGTTAGATAAAACTACCCTGTCCAGCAAGTTCTGAATTTTTCAAACGTTAAGGCAATTACTTTCCAGCTAAACAGTATTATAAAAAATAAATGTCACTTCAAACCTTATATACACAGTGACAGAATAGGTTTAGCTAGAAAGTATCTTTAGTACATTAATAAAGTGTCACATAGTATTACCGAGGTTATATCAGGTGCTTGAGTGGATGTGCAACTGGCGTGGCTTCAATGTTTAAAGTACAGGTTTCAAAACGGAGCGCAGGGACCGTCCCTCTTTAGTGAGCTCTCGTGTCACGCACATACAGGGCAGCGGAACAGCCTCCTCTCTCCTCTCCACAGCGTTATAGCTACACTTCTTCAGGTGGTCAGCCATGCTGACGATGTCCGCAAACTTCCACTCCTTCACGGTGCAGAAGGCTGTGCTGAATCGCCAGACCTAGGAAACAAGCCACACTTAGGCTCAAACATACCTAGACAGGTGCAGGATCAGGCAACTAAATGTTTGCTATCACCTTCAGACACACTTCGGGGCCTGCTAGAACTTTTGATGAGATTCAAAATGACAAAGGAACATACAATGCTATTTTCTGCATGGCCCTTTGCAGGCTCATTCCTATTCCATGTTGAAGGCGGGCACTCTTTTTTGTGTCTACAAATTAGATCTGATGAGCAGTTAAATGATAGTGCCACAAGACCATAAAACACAGGGGAAGTCCATTTCTGCAGTGATACATTTGTGCAATTCCAAATTACTGCTGCAGATACCCTGGCACTTCAGGGTGGAGGGCAGGCAATGGTGAAAAACCTGCTACACAGAAGTCACCACCAAAAGATTTAAGAATTATTTACATACTTGACTAAGGCACAGTATCATGTCAAGGGATCTTAGCAGATCATAGAAACAAAAAGAGAAAGAAAACTGCTTTAAACAGTATAAAAGCAAGAAATGCAAACTTTGTAAGTAACTTTCCTGCTTCAGGGAATATTAGCCTTAAAGAAAACCGTGACGTGCATATTGCTAGATAAACCTCCAATTTTCCCAATATTTTAAAATATTATTTTTACATCAAGTAAAAAAAATCTGGACAGACTCCTACTCAACTCCTACTTGTGGAAACACAGAGAAAACTGAATATACCAGTAGCAACTGAAACAACCAGCAAGCATTCTTTGCAAAATGCTTTTCTATGAGACATCCTGTTTCCTGAATTGGTAGTACATCTAAAAACAGTATTACTAGTGGTGACCACACAAAATAATAATGCTCAGGGAAACAGCGGAGACACAGACAATTTAATAGCCTTTCCCTTTCATCTTCAAAGGAAAAAGAAACAGCTTACCTTTTCTTTTATTTGCCAAGAAGAACTTCCATCTGGGTACCTCCTCTTCTCCCAGAGCAGTATCACCATTCCTCGTGCTTGAAGCAAGCTTCCACACACATCTCTCATTAAACGTGACACTCTTGAAAGCTGACATAAGCTGAAGCCATCTAGAAAACTAGCAATATGCTGCAGAACCTCAAAAGGCAGACTACTCAGGTGGTCGTTGTGTAGTCCAATTAAGCAGCTTTTTGCTGGTTCTACTAATACTGTGGATATGCAGGGCTGAACTCCAAATGACCGTAGGTGGCGATCATGAATAATTTTTGCCCCTTGTGTCGAAGGGCAAAACCTACGTTGAGAATACGTGCACCCATAATACGCCAGCGGACACCTCTGCTCCATCCAGCCATTAAGGCCAGCATGAATGTCACCATGCACATTCTTAAAATGTGAAGAAAACTCATTCCTCCTAAACAACTGTCCACAAACAAATGTAAACATTGAACGCTGTTTTGTTTGGTATCTAGCCACATATTCCAAAACCAAATCCAGCCCAAGGGTCTGGAATGGACTTGGATTTGAGAGCTGTGGGTTGGCATGATCACACGCAGAAGCTGAAGCTATCTCCCCCACCATTGTGTTTGTGGCCAATATAGCAGATGGGAGAGAAAATGTTTGGGTCCCAAAGTCAACGTGATACACGTCGACACTGCGACTTTCTGATATCCCCCTGCCTCCGGGAGAGTCTCCTAGACAAAACAGCAAAGCTGCTGTGATTAGATCAATCCCTTGAAGACCCATGGGATCTTCTGTTATCTCCAAATCTGATGTATCAACAGCTTTGTCTTCTTTTGGTGCAGACCAATAGTGATTAACGAGGAATTTGTAGGATCGATGCCGTAAAAGCGAAAAGGGATCTACATTTCTCAATCTTTCTTGCTCCACCTGCCTCTCTAACATTTCTTCTTCATTAGCATGATGTGGTGCTACATGACTAACACTGCCATTAACTAAGTGATCAGATGGTCTTACTTCTCTAGGCTGTGCTGCTGCAGGGAAAGGACTGCAAGGCTGTAACATCTCACCCTCAGGAGACACGGTACATTCACCATTTGCTACACTGGATGGTTCTGAATTAGACACACCAAGATCTTCATCCTGGTCCAACACCTTTGAACTTTCATTTTCTACATGAAAGCCATTACACAAAAGTGAAGAATTACTGAGGTTTAAGTCATGTTTTTGCACTAAATCATAACAATTATCACTAGAACCATTTTGCTCCATTTGTGAGTTTTGACTCAGGCTATCGAAGTTGACTCCACCAACTGCTCCTATGTTATCTTCATCGGAATATTCATGGTCAGACTTTTTATCCTGAATAACTCCATTAGAAGCTTGTTCTTTGCTCTCTGTGTCTTCTCTCCTTTCGTACGGCGAAACGCAGAGCCTGGAACTTAACATACTGATGTCCCGTGTAGCACTGTTCAGGATATCCAGGGCAGCAGCCAAGCTCCTTGTTGTTTCTACAGTAGCCTGATAAAGAGCACCGTAAGAATCTTCATCCACAGGCATCAGGCCGTTTGAATGCACTGCATCGGGGGCACTTGATCTGACAGGAGTTTGCTCTCTGGGTTCAGATATCTGATCTGCTGCTTTTGACATCATGGTTGCTACCTTAAGTGATTCTAGTAACATGCGTTGGTCTTGAAGGGCTAAAGCCATATCTAGCTGCTCCACTTCATCAACATCTTTACTCAGATTTTCATAAGATTTTCGGTCTGCGTAACTGACTGGCCATCTATTCCACTCCATGGTACAACATACCACGCTCGCGGGACAAACTTCTAGATGATCAGCAATTTTATTTCGGGCTACTATGAAGGGACACCCAAAGCCACTGTTCAAACAAGGCACTCTTTCAAGTGGACACAAAATGCGATGCTCCTCGGCTTTGCATGAGTGAAAAACTGCTCCACACACCAAAGGGCATCCAATCAAATCACAGGAGGTGCCAGGCTCTGGTCTGGTCATACAGCGACGACTGACGCAGTTTACACAGTGCAAATGCTGTTGATGCTCCTCCATGACTGTAAATCCAATTCTGAGAGAAGAGAAGGGAGACAGAAAGGGGAAAATATTAACTTAATATATCTCATAGTTACTAACACTTATTTGCAGTTTTGTATTCTCTGTATGAGTGGCAAGATGCACATTAACACAACATGACCTGATCAGTAGCTCTTTTAAGAGAGCAAATATAACATTTTATAATAATAAAAATTATTATAATTATAAAAAGAGTGTTTAAAAGTTCCACTGAAGATTAAGGACACACATTTATACAAGAATTCAAGACGTGCATTCACTAGATATGAAATATGCAACTCAAAAGTGTTCAGTACTTCCCTCTGAAGTGCCTCTTGTGCCCCTTTCCATTTCAAACAGATAACTTCAACTAAAACTGAAGCATCACCACTGACTCCCGTCACTAAGAAATCCTACACTACGTGATTTTACAAAGGAAGGGAAGAAACAGAGGAACTCAAATTCGTTCTCACCCGTATTTCATCTTCAGCTCTCCAAAGAGGCACCCTGATTGACAGGCAGCTTGCGTGGCTGATGCCTCTTGGTCCCTTTTCACACAGTTCCATGTAAGGGAAACTGCAACGTGCACTGTGTGTCTCTAAACCTCCTTGTGTGCCACACTCCATCACACTCGCACACTTGTACACAGGCAGCACTGCTCTGCAATGCTTCTTACTTTTTTTTCCCCCTCTAGTCCATACTCTCTAGTTCCTCTTATTTTTATAGTAGCTATTGTACAAAGGTAGCAATTACAGCATGCATTAAGAAAGAAAAACTTCATTTCACTGAAAGATTTTACACTGAACCCCAGTGCCTGACATGGCTCTACGTGCACCTTCAGCTCTACCTGCAGAAAGACTCCCCCCTACACACTATCTAATACAACAGGGGCTTACAATAGCTCAAAGTATAAGGGTAACATGGCAACTTCACGTAACCAGGCCAAATAGCAATAGGAAGCTAGTTAAAAATCCACGAGTAAACTATTAAAACAAACTGGCGCGCACACACACACACAGAGACACAGAAAAGAGCAATGCTTGTGTCTTTGTACCATACTTCCAGAAGCCCTGATACTCTTTATTAGTCTGAGTGCACAAGTGTCCAAGCTCTCTTCTATGCTCTAATATGATACTACTCTCAGAAATGATTCCACTGGGGAGGACAGTTCAGGGATATCTGAATGAACTACACAGAGGCTGAGCTCAAAACATTTTGCTAAAATACATTGATCAGTTCCTGATTTTGCTTATTGCCTACCTTCCAAAATTACTTTTCTTGAAAAATAAAATACTTGAAGGATTTTAACAGAAATATTTCCTTATTTTATTTTCCTGGCCTTTCCTATTCTCATGCAATGTCTTCAGTACAAACTGAATTAAATGAATTGAAACTTCTTAAACTAAAAATATTCAAAATTGACTGTAAAATAAAACCAATTAGTATCACTCATTTTACTCAAGCTGAAAATATGAAAAAAGAAATAGGATTTTAGTCACTCATCTTTAAAGTTAAATAAATTTCTATGTAATGTAAATGTCTATGTACATACCTCAGATGTATTCTTTTAAAGTTGGCATGAGTTTCAGAATATTAAGTAGCAATCAGACCTCATCCCTCTATCCCTTATAATGTAGATAGCTCAAATGTTTTAGCCACCCACTCTTCTGAACACTTCTAACAAAGAAGCATATGTACTATGCTTAGCAGGCAAAACACAGCTGAATTTATATAGTGAATAGCAAGTAAGTTTCCTCATCACACACTGGCAAGTGTGACACTCACTGAACTCCACGACTGATTTGCTAAAGGTTTTAGCAAATCTTCCTGCACACAACCCACTTTTACCTTCATATTGAGCCAGAGAGCACCTACAGCCAAGAGCTGAACCACAGGGAAAACTACTGGGCTTTTGTAGGAGAGCAATCCTTATCCTAGTTCCTCTACCAAATACCTCCTTTAAACAATTCCTTCAAAATACATACACATCTGCACTAATTAATCTATTTTCTTCTATTAAGAAAATTTCTAATATTATGAAATAATACCCTTTTGCAATAATAAGTTACTTAATGCTAAAGATGTTATTTTATCATATAGACTTTTTTAAAATAAACCGCCAGCTCCTACCTAGGTCCTACAGCCTACATTCAACTTTTAATATTGTATAAACAATCCCACAAAGGACGGGTCTTGCAGATGGCCATACCGACAGTTTAGTTGCAAAGCCAAGAAACCTGCATCTGTTTTTTTTTTTTTTTTTAAACAAGGTAGTCATTGTACACTAGTCATCAAAAGTACATCAAAAGTACAAGATAAGTACTGGCAGAGATATACATTTCATATATGAAAGGTATAAGCCATTTATATATATATATATAAAAAATAAAATTGCTGAGATGATTTGGTTCCTACTGAAAAAAACAGGGAAATTTATGGTGCCCTATACTGAACAGTACAGAGTTATATACTAGTAACTGGGAAAAATGTACTGTCCATTCTGCTTTTATGATGCTTTGGTGGGCAGAATAGCATTGCAAAAAAGGGTTTTGTTAAAACTGCTGTGGAATTGACCACAGAGTATAGTCATGATAATAACACTCATTGAAAGCATGAGATACTTAAGAACACATACCTACAACTCGAACTCATCAACAATCCCAAGAAATTCTAACTAAATTCAAAAGCTTCCTTTTTTCTTTTTAGAGATAGTCCATACAATCCACAACTGAACATCTAGCAGCTCTGAAGGCTCAAAACAGAACAAACAGAACCAAACAAAAATATCAAACA
>NW_010588631.1:257084-279131 GCF_000705375.1 Tinamus guttatus | reverse complement strand
GCTGTTCTGTGTGCGAGCAAAGCCCGGCTGGCTTTGGCGGAGGCCGCGCTGCGCTAAAGCGGTTGCCTCAGCAGAACGCTTCCTGCCAGCCGGCTCAGAAACGCCTTTAACCTTGCTAGCGGAGCCTCGTAATGGCTTTCACAGTGAATCCTTGCCTTATGGTGATCCTGAGGGCTTTTAGAGCACTGCAGCGCTAATTTTTTTGGGTTTTTTCTGGAATCCAGGAGTTGCTCCTAGAGGCGCAGAGTGCTGAGCCTGCCCATGCCAGCCAAGCTGTTCAGATTGGAGCCTAGATGTGCAGGGGGCTAAGGTGGAAACAGTGGTGAAGGTTATGGCTGCAGTAAGGGTTCTTCAAGCGTTATTTCTTCCTGATCAACCTGCCATGCTTTGAGGGGATATAGGGTATCATGTGCTCCTGTGAGAAAAGCAGTTTTAGGTTGACCTTACACCTGGTTCAAAAGGAACATACTGATATAAACATACTTCATAGCTACAAAACAAACAACAACAACAACAAAAAAAAGGTTGTTAATACACGAGCAATAGGGGTATCTAGCTTTAAAGTTCTTTTTAAAAGCTATGTTTTTCTACACCCTGTTTCTGAAGGCCACATTCCTTTGCCGGCTGTGTAGACTTCTCTTTAAGGGCAAGCCTGCTGTTGGCAGGTGCGCTATGTTTCTTAGGGTTTAATACAAGTTCAGTGAAGAGTAAGGAAAAGAAATGTTGACTGCTAAACATCTAGAGTAGTAGAAGATTTACAAGATCTTTTCTTACTCTAGCTTGAAAGCAATATGCACATAAGCCACCATCTTCATGCAAGGCATGTATGAGAAAGCATTAGATGACCTTAATACTAAGCATCTGCTCTTACTATAATAAGTATTTTCAGGTTTGCCCCACCCTTGCATTATAGCCTTGATCTTCCTTGATCTCAAGCAGGTCCATTTCTTCCCTCATAGGTTTGATTATAGGATCAGGACATAATGATCTAGCTAAGGGAGTTCCAGAAGACATTAGGGATTTGCTTCATGACTCACAGAAGCCAAGCAAAAATATTTAATCTGCTCAGCAAGCAATTATACAAATTGCTGGGCAGAATCCATGCAGACGGTCGCTGCTTTCACAACTGCTTATTGGTACTGGCTTCCATGGGGCAAGTGGAGTTTGCTGTGCTCCTTGTTCTCGCCGTGGTAAGGTGTCCTCTGCAGCTGGCAGAGTTCAACCTGCATCAGCAGTATTTATTACACAGGGTGTTGTGCTGATATTTTTTTTCTCTAACCACCTGGGTACAGGGACTGACCTTTTGTGATAGAAGTGTGGTTTCTTATTTAAATTGATTTTTTTTTTAATTAAGAGTGAACTTCTATGGCTCGCACTTTTCTGATACCTCAGTTGATCTCATCTGATCACTGAGTCTTTCAGAGAAGAATCTGCTGCTTCTGTGCCATTAGTGAAGAGGCTTGCATACAGTCCCTGGGTTATCTCCGTCTACCCCACCTGATAATCACCCCACCTGATAATCATCATCCTTCTCATCAGCTGCCATTTAGGGTAATCAGGCAGGGTGGAAGCATGCAATTTGTCATAGTAGCAGTGCCCTACAAGCCAGAAGGCCTTTGAGGATTCAGTGGATGAACAACTGTAGAGACTCTCTTCTACTGGCTGCAGTCCAAGATGAATGAAACTTCATTCTGATTACTCACAAACGGAAAATGAGTATCTGTATCCGCTCCAGTATTGTGCTGTACACGATGCTGTCACTGAAGTCAATGGAAGACTGAAACATAAGTTGATTCTCAATGCATTGCAATTCACTTCTTTCTCCTAGGCTGAAGTAAAGCCTATATCAAATGCCAAGACAGTTCCTGGCGTGTGCAGACAATTTCTTGTTAACTAGTAACTCTAGGTGAAATAAAATGCATATGTTTCTGTTGCTAGAAAAAGGTGTGGTTTGTTGACGCACTTTCTCATAAATGTGAATTATTTAAGCTCTTTCTAGTTTTGAGTCCTAGTGATCGCGGTGGTTTTTGGCTGGTAGGCATTTGTGCCTGGAAATTCTTTGTACATGGAGATAACGGGGAAAAAATTACAAATGTTTCCGAAACACATTTGCGAGTAGATGCATTAATGTGTGAGTGTTCTTATTTAGCAATGTGTAAAAATAAACAGCTGATCTGCCCACAAAGCCGCATGTGCAATTTACACTGCACAGATCTGAGAGCAGAATGTTTCCAAACAACAGAGACCTCAAAAGAAGTTGTTTGCATGCTAGGCTCACATTTTCTACCTCGGCATACCAAGATTTGATGCTTATTTTAAAAATTTTATGGTTATCCTTTTCCAAGCAAAGTCTCTCTTCTCTAACAGGGCACCTCTTCCACCATTAAAAAGTTGTAAATAACCTGGAAACTTGACCAAGGGGGAGTCAGACTGTCTCCTGTAAAGCCTGTGGAAAGTAGTAGCAGCTGAGTGCATCTGGCCCACAGATATTCTAAAAGAATCAGAGAAACTCTTGCATATTTGGGGTTTAGTGTTGTTTTGTCATATTCTACCTTTAATTAAGGGAAGGATTTTTTTGGGAAATGTACACTGACATGGTTCTCAGAGGGTCAGGAGTCTCAACTTCCACATGGTTGCCCACCTATGTACCACTCAGAACCATTCCAACCATCGTGGATGGAACCAGGTTGGTGTCCTAGTACTGCGCTATAATTACCTTCAAGTTCATCTAGTCATAATCTTACCAATCTGGACTTCCTTTATCAGTAATAGCACTATAAAGTAGCAAGATGGAAAGATCAAAGGATAAGCCAAGCTGAAAGCGGAAAAAGTGCATATGAAAACTTCTCTGAAGTGGATTTGTTTGTTGCCATTATGGTCTTTGAAGCTTAATCCTGCTAATGGTTTGAGTCGCTGATCCAAGGCTGCTCAGAGTCACTCAGCAGTGGCTCTGTGCAAAAGCACTTGCTCTTTGTGTTCAAAATTCAAGAGTTACATCTGTCAGTAGTAGCTTTTCATACATTAAAAAAAAAAAGCACAACATAGATGTAATAAATTACAGTATTTACACCTCCTATTCTTCATAAACCAGCCTGGTCTGGAGATAAGCAAAACTGTGACACCATAGTTCTCCTAAGTCTTTATAAATAAAGCTGCTCCTAGTGAGCTATTGGATTGTGAAAGTAGAAGAGAGCCTAGCTAGATTGATTCAGTTGATTCAGAAAACCTGAAGATTCAGTGAACCACCAGTGCTTTTCCCATCATTGCTTTTCAGTATCCAGTTCAAAACCAACCTGATGATAGTGTGATACATGTCACTCCAGTGCTAGAACCTGAGAGGGAGAGGAGCTGTAGGTCAGATCCCTATATCGGGTGATAGAACTGGACAGTGCCATGGAGGGCTGCAAGGGGAAGCAAGGGTCAAAATATCATATACCCCCTATTGCCTGTAGTGCAGCGTTGTCGCTTATTTCTGGCTTTGGCAGTAAGGAGAGGAGCAGCAGCAGCTAACTGGAACACATTTAGAGCTGGTTGCTTCCCCAGTAAACTATCATAAAGTAACCACCATATGAGTAAAAAAACTTCAGTTTCAGTTTCAAGCACAGGTCACTCACAGGACGTGTGCATGGTAGCGCTCTGTAATTGAGCCTGGTCAGGAAGCAGTTTATTTGTAGTCATCCAGAAACATCTGGTTGGGTTGTGCACATACATGCTAAGCCAAAAGAGTACCCTGCAAAAAAGTCCAAACCCTTGAAGGCATGTGTGCATATGTGTGCATTTAAGTTCTCTGATTACAGGAAATTTCAACTTTAATCTCTTCAAACAGTGATTAGAATCAAACTTAAAGGCAGTGTGACATGCTTTGCTTTAAAAACATATCAGTAAGTTGCACCAGGCTATGTAAAACAGTGTTTAAAATGAATCACTTTATGAATCCCTTACTTGGATTTGCTTCCCTGTTGTTTGCTGCCTTTTGCCTGACGGGACCCTAGTAGACCATGTGAGTAGGAAATGCAATTGTGTCTCTCTTATTTTTGGCCATTCTGCCATAGTTACTACAGTTTAATAAAAAGAAGAAGAAGAAAGCAAACTGTAAGAGTTCTATATATTTCTCTAAAAATGGTCAAACAATTTATGGACAACAGTGCTTGCTTAGAAACACAAGGTCACTAGTTAAAAGCAGGAACAGCTCTACCAGCTCTGTGAGGCCCTATGGAGGAACTGTTTTCTTTCTGACATGCATATATGCAAACAAATATATCATTACACCCCAGACACAAGACACAGCTTGTCCTGGAGCCGAAGGAGGAGTATCTGCTACTCGGAGGACTTGTTGTGGAACACTAACCTTTTCTGTATAGCGACTGATTCGGAGTCATCTGAGGTCAACAGTGGCCTGAACCTGCACACAAAGACCAGGAGCTTCTCCTTTTCCTGATGAGCTGTGTAAATAATTCAAAATTTGACCAGGGCTAGTCCTCCAGTAGCTAGTTGATAAACAAATGCAGTTAATTTAGACATCTCCACTTCCTCTACCAGACAAAACAAATCACAAAAATGCAATCCGTTCACTACTGCCAAACTGTTTTGTACTACTATTACTGATTGTCCTTTCAACCACAGAGGTGGGTCCACACAGGAACAAGAGCAACAAGGGAAAGTCACAAAGTTTTTAAAAGTTGGACATGTGACTGTAGCACCATGGGATTTTGACTGATTGCTCCATCCATAGTTATGTTTCAGAGCATTGTTATCAGCAATGCTAAATACATTTGCCAGTCACAATAAAAATGGGAAAGGTTTCTTGTATTTATTTTATATATATATTTATATAATTTTTTATATATATATATTTAGGTATTAGACAGTAGAATGATGAAAGATATACTAGAAAATGCATTAAGAATTAAGCTGAGGTTTGAAACATACACCTTTGTATGCTTGAAAGATTTCTGTTTCTTAGTCTCTAAATTGACAGATACGACAAAAAGAAATGTCCATACTGGTTTATCCATGTCAAATGTAGTTGTTTTGTTACAGTATATTCTCTCATGCATAATGAATATCTACAAATCTCTATGGATTAAGTTTTGGTGCAATAGCTGCTGTGGCTATTAGAAAGAACGGTTAGTTTCTCTTTGGCTCTCCATGGCAAAAGCGAAGCAGACATATCAAAAGCAGATAAATCAGTGGCAGCTTTGCTGTTGCAATGAAAGACACAGTGCTGTCAGTGCAATACTGAGAGAACAATTCTGCTAGGAAAAGGGTGTAGCTAGGAGAGGAATATTACAGAGAATGCTCAGATTTAGAAGCTTGCTGAGAAACAGATTTACATTAACGGTGTGTTTTTATGCTAATTGCAAATTTTGATCTTTTAATTGCCATCTTTCCTCGCCTTCTTTCCCAACAGGCTGACTGAGCCAGTACTGTCTGCAAAGAGAAGCTAGGCTACTTCTCCGTATTTAATACTTCTGACTACAATCCCAGGTCAAATCAGGCATCCTGCACACTCCCTTTTTCCAACAGCAAAACCTTCCCTCTGTCCAAGCCCCATATATAGTATCTAGTTCTTGAGAATGATGCTGGGGAACTCCACTGAGCAATGCCAGTGAATCTTATCATCCTGGTTGGAGTTGGGTAGGGAATTCCCAAAGTGTTCAGTCATCTGGGGAGAGACCTCGCAAAGCGTGGCATCGTCCCAGGACAAACTGGTCCAGGTCTCAAAAAAGAGTGAATTTCAAAAGCAAGGCTGGGGATTAAGGGAAAAACTTTCACCATCCATAATAAAACAGATCAGGATTCAGAAATTCTACCCGTTTCACACCCTTGCAACATACCCAGAACTGGACATCCAGGTCAGCTGCAGAGACAAAAATAAAACCTTGCTTCATTGGTCGGGCACCCAGCCCGTCAGTCACAGCTGTGCAGGGAAGTTACTAGGGCTGCAGCTTCATAAACACATGTACTGGAGGTTTGGGAATGTCCCAGTTAAAGATATTGTGCAATACACGTGGAAGAGGTCTGCAAAAGGAATCGATAGGTAGATCTTTATTTGTCGACATAAAGTTCCTGTGGCAGGCCAGTTTTGTGACTGGGAGTAGGGAACTGCATCCTCTGAGATTTTTGGATGTAGCACATTGTAAACCCTAACAACGGGGTAAGCCACAGAAGGCCTTGTCATGTATTACATTAAGAACACTAAGAACACATATTACTGTTCCAAAACGAAAAAAAAAGGCAAAAATCTATCTTGTTCTATCAAAGAGAAAATGAACATAACTGCAGAAGATAGATGCTGCCCTTAATGAGGCTGCACATTTCAAAGAAGTTCCGAGGCTGGCCATGTATTTTTAAGGCTTTCTTATCCTGCCTCATCATTTTTTCCCATGTGAGTGAGTAAATGCAACAGAGCTATGATTTATACTAACGCATATGAAGGGATTCAAGTCCCTCTTAAAAAACGCCAAAAAACCCGCTGCCGGATGACCCTCTAAGACCAACTGTGCGTGTTTATCCTGTGGGAAAGCTGAGGAGTTCTCCCATGACATCCTGCCCATCGCAGCGGTCACTGTGGTGGTCCTGGCTGTGGCTGTTTGGTCCTGCCTGCCCCCCACCATTAGATGAGATTAGATAAGATTAGGTCTAAACAAAATTCCTAAGAGCATTCAGGGAAAAAAAAATCAGGTGCAGTCATGAGTTATTTATGCTCTTTAAAATATTTTATTGATCTGGTGACATTGGGCTGCCAAGTTTTTGAATCACAAGATAAGCCAGGGGAGTAATTTAATAGGATCACTTGTTGCTTAAGGTTTGGTGCTTTTGTTTGCAAGAGAAGTCTGTGCTGTTGTATGGGCAACTTTCATGATGAGGTCTGAAGCAATAGGTGACACTTGTTTCCAGAATCCAAAGCAAACCCGAACATTGTTTTGACAGACTTTGTTGGGTACATTTGCAGTCTTGTGACTTTCAGACTGAGCATCTGGTTTTGAGGCAGTTTCTGAAATGTCATACTGATTTCTGCTTCCAGGTCTTCCTTTGCTTAATGTCGGTCTGGTGGAATTTCAGAAACTTTCGTTTAAAGAAACAAACTAGTTCACAGAACATGGTTATCAGGAGGCAGTTGCCCTTAATGTCTAAACCTCCTGAAATCATCTGCAACCAGTCAAGTAGATACTGCATTTCATATCCTAATGCCTCACAAGCACTGAGAATATGATGTAATATTTTTCTTCAGATGTAAAACATATTTTTCCTCTTTGTTGTGAATAATAAATCTTCTTCCTATTACCGTAATGCTGTAGGATTCCACATCAGGAACACTTTGAAAGGAATCTCCTCTTCTGGAGGGAATATTATATTGCTCCCATTAGAAAACTTGTCTTCTATTTCAAGAGCCCATAATTCATTAGCTGAATGCTTGTAAATGTCGCCAAGTTACAGGTCCTCTAGGATCAAGTATTATTCCCAGCTTTCTGGTACCACATTACACTGCCTGATCAGGGAGAGACAAATTCTTTGCTATTTGTTTTCCTTCAGGATTACAAATGTGTAATTTAAGATGTAAACTGCCAGCAGCACAGAGTTTTTTTCTTTTTTTTTTTTTCTTATGCATAACACTGGACATGCGGCTCTAAAAATAGTATGAAATATCAGCCCAAACACTGTAGGCCAAACACAGATAGGTTCCAGTGGGACTTTTGCTTCTTCAATCATGATTAAATCCATTTGATTTCTAGCTCTGAGTGCAAGGCGACCACTGTGCCTGGGGATCGTGTCTGCGGGGCCAGGCCGTGGGCTTGCAGGGCGAGTTGTTACTCCTGTTTCGTAGATGGGGATGCGACAGCCCTGTGGTTAAATGCCTCACTCAGGGCTACACATGGATTAAATGAGAGCAATTAGAATTCAGAAGCTCCCAAGAAGGGACCCTGCACTCAGCCTTTTCAGGCTGGCTTCCTCATATCCTGCTTTCAGCTTTATCCTCCTGTTACAGGCTTGCAAAATGCACTGGCTTGCAAGCAGCAAACAGTTCGGTGACAGATCTGAACTGTGCAGCGGAAGAAACTCTAGTTGTAAGAGTCAAGAACAAATCTGAACATCTGCGTCCTACATGTTGCTTCTGCACCTTCTCCACTCAAGAATATAGACTGTTTCATCCTTGGCAACCCATGGCAGTTCTGTAAAATAAAGAGTATAACAGAGGTAGAGCCAAAGGTCACAGGTCTTTACCCTGTGGAACTGACAGTATCAGGCGTCAAAGGGGGCAGGATCTAGTGGCTAGACTTGACATTCAGGCATCCCCTAAAATAATGAAAATGGTTTGATACTGAACTAATCCATTTGAGAAAAGTAGAAGTCAGTGGGCGTGGGCTAATTTCTTAAATAATAAAATTGTTTCCTATTGATAAGGCTATTTAGAAAAGGATACGAGACCATTTCCATATTAAAAGTCCCAGTTAGCACTTCTTTTTTAAATAATATTTTTCATTCTCATAACATTTTAAGTATTTTTAATTTTTACAGACCTTCCAGGGATAGAAAAAATGACAGACTGCATTCTCTTATCCTTTCATCTGTTCTCTATGAGCCTTAGAATTAAGCGGAGAAAAGAGACTTAAGGGAGAAAATGTAAATGCTTTGAAATAAAAATAATAGTTTAATTTCACCAAAAAAGAAAAATCCTGTAAATGTTCAATTTAACTAAATTGTAAGACTGGGCAACACTGCAATTGCCAGAATGCTAATCATGAATGCAAAAATTATTTGAGCATTCCCACCAAGAAGTTACATTAAGGATTGTATGTATTCAGTCCCACTTCCTAAAGGAATGGTCATGGAAAGGGAATTGTATGTGGTAAAGAAATATATTGAGGACAGCCTCTGCTAGCTTACCAGTTTGTGTCTTCAATCATAAACCTGCTTCTGTACAGTGCTCCAAATTAAGGCCACCTATTAAGCTATTTAAAATGTTTGTTTTATTTCTTAACAGAGATTTTTATAGAGTTGTGCCAGGGAGCTCTCAGTTGAGCTGTTAAACCAGCAAAGATGAGGATTTGAAGAGGGAGCAGCTGGGAGAGAGCAAAATCTTAACCTGGATCAAGAGCAGCTGGTAGGATCTCAGCCTACTACCCACATCCCCAGACTCGCAGCCTGCAAACCCAGCTATTTGTCCATCCACAGCTTGTCATGCCATCCATTACTGGCAGATAAACACTTCAGCTTGGTGTTTCCGCTCAAATTATTGCCAGTGGAAAGGTAATTCATTTGAATTATTGTCAACCTTCATTTTACTAATTCATAGAGATGAACTACAAACTCCTTATAGTTGGTATATGGAGATATTACAGTGCAAATCTGTCCTTAGTTAACATGTTTAAGGCTTTTCTTTCCACCTGCATTAATGTTACTGTTTTAATTTAATTAATTTAATTATTGTTTAATGAATTCTTCAATTCTGGAAAAAAATACACAGGACATTAAAGTCATATATAAGGCTGCATATCCTGACTATACCTACAGTTCAGCTAATATACTTTTAATAGCATTGGTCAATATTTAGAATTTCTCTTCTCTGGAAAACTTGCAGTTTAACTGCAGCGGCAAAGAGGCTTCTGGGATGAAGAGGTCCTGGGAGCGCTGGACCCGCACTTGTCTGTGGAGTGAAGGGCAACAGGACATAGGAGATGGTGAAAGAGGGCTCCGTAGGGATGCAGCAAAATCTGAGCCCGTCTGTGCTGGGCCTTCTCCGCTTTGCTCCAGAGGAGCTGCGGGAGCTCTGACCCAGGGCAGCTCTTGCTCGTAGCTCTTGAGCAAGAGAAGACAGAGCCAAGGTGCTTCCACTGACCTAGCCAGGTCCGTCAGGATGGGAAAGTCACAGGGTCCAAACATGACTATGTTTGGCTACGTTGCTCCATCACTCACTGTGCACACCTAAAACACGACTTAATAACCAGCTTTCTTTTGAAAAGGGAAAGCTGGAGGTGCCAGAAAGGCCCATGAACAGGGAAGAAGGAAAGGCCTAGAGGGACCTATGCAATGTGCTCTACGTGCCCCTGCTTGAGCAGGGGGGTTGGACTAGAGTTTTTAAAAAGAATCAATCACAAAACATACTAAATCAACTCAAGCAAAAACGTTGTCTTTCAGAGTTAAAATGAGTATAGTAATCCACCTGTCTTCAAATGTCAGATGTATGCACAACATGGATAGAGAATTTCCCATATTCTGTATTAAATGTGGTTGTTCTGTGAACAATTGAGATGAATCACATAGTTGCAGTGAGACAATTTGCAAACAGATGGTAAGAAGAAGCATGTGTGAACTACTCTTTGCATACCTTATAGCTATTCCTATTTGCATGATTTTAATTTTAATTTTGAATGTCTTTCTTGTGTCTTTGAAGAGCTTTTTCTTTTTGGAAATAAAATCACCACTTTTCAAAGCAGCTTATTTTCTGAAATATGGTGGTGCCAAACACACGGTGCTCCTGATGCTGTTATTTACCAGATGATACATGATGTGGACTTTCTTCCAGGGCCAAGTCCAGTTAAGCCATAAATTAAAACTCAAATCCTACTCAAGTTGCTGGGACACATACTCTTACTTTAACTGTGGCATGCGCTCAGGGCTTTTCTGAATCAGGATCTGTGGTATGAAAAGCAACACCGAACTTTTCACAAAAATATGGAAGTTCGCCCAGGCCTGCCCACACTGTCAGATCTCAGTAGAGTACGGCCAGCCAGTCTCGCTGTCCTCGTGTCACTGCCTGTGCGCACCCAGTAAAGCAGTCCAGTGCACAGGTCCAGCAGTCCCGAAGCATATTAGGACCTCGCCTATTAGGTCATCCTTTATCCAGCAAGTGGCCAGAAGTTCCTTGTTGAACTGCAAGGCACCGGATTATTGCTCAGACGTGGTGGGTGTGCTGAGTGTTTCGGTCTTGGTCATGAGCAGTGTCTAGGGGTGAAGAGAATAGCACAGGGCAATGAAAGTGCCCCTGCAGTGTGGCCCAGCAGCTCAGCCATGTCCGTGTTGAAGGGGTGAGGGAGGTTTGGGGACTTTGGGACTTGTCTCTCCTACCCTAAGGGGGCAGATGTCTGACCAGCAGTTTGTAGATGTTTGTGTCAATCCTTCCAGCAAAATAAAGCATTATTTCAAGATCTTGTCTGGCTGTGAGACCTGGATCTGCAAGATCCCAATAAATGTACTGATAATTTGCAGGATAGATGCCATAACTGAAGCTGGAACCCGCCGTGCGTTAGGCACCAGAAGTACTTAAAGCAATATCATAAAATCTTAAGTATGAAACAGACCAAAACAAATTTGATTAGCATTATACTTTATTATAGCAGATGGGGAGCTGAGTCATAGAATCACAGAGTGGTTGAGGTTGGAAGAGACCTTTAAAGATCAGTCTGCTCCAGGAGGGTCACCTAAAGCGCAGTACTCAGGCCCATGTACTTTTGAGTATCTCCAAGGAAGGAGATGCCACAGCCTCTACCTTCACAGCAAAAAAAAAAAATGTTTTTCCTGATGTTCAGACAGAATTGCCTATGTTTCACTTTCTGCCCATTGCCTTTTGTCCTGTCGCTGAGCACCACTAAGGAGGGTCTGGTCTCACACTCTGCACTCTCGCTTTGTATATTTATACGCACTGATCTCCCCCTCAGTCTTCTCCAGGCTGAATAGCCCCAGTTATCTCAGCCTTTCCTCGCATGAGAGATGCTGCAGCCACTTTATCATCTCTGTGGCCCTTCACTGAACTCTCTCCAGTGGCTCCACGTCCCTCTTGTACTGGGGAGCCCAGCACTGGAGCTCCACCTGTGGCCTCCCCAGGGCTGAGTAGAGGGGAGGGATCCCCTCCTTCAGCGTGTTGGCAACCCTCCTCCTAATGCTGATGAGGATGCCATTGGCAAGCACAGTAAGATTAAGCAATTCATTTTAAGCTAGACAGCAAATCTATAGTAGAGTGCAGACCTGAGACTCCATGCAGGCACTTAGCTGGAAAACTATTAGCCTACTCCAAACAGTATCAGTATATGTGATCTAGCACAAGAAGCTTCACACGGAGGCTGTGTAAAAAAGTACTCTTTTGTTGAGGAATATCCCAGACTTAATTTTGTTGGTGCAATTAGAGTCTTCAAACAGAGCGGTTTAAGAACTCAAGAAAAAAAATATTACCTGGTGTCTACAATGATCTTATTCTTCCCATTAGGCTGTTGCACTGTGTAACTAATGGGATATTGGCGAGCAAATGTCCTTTTGATAAAAGGTTCTTGCAACTATATCGGAAAATTACTTTGTATTGTGTTCACAGAGATGGCATGTGTACCATCAGAAGACCGACCATGCCAGGAGACTTGTCAGCATGTGCTGTTTCTACAAACACAACATAATGGGGACATTTCTGTCATTGTGCACCACATAGCTCCATTAAAAGTCATTATCATTAATAATAGCTGTGTTTATTTGGGTAGCACTGAGACCCTGACAGAGAACTCTCCTCCCATGCACCAGGCACTGTGCAGGCTGCCAGATGGTCCCTGTTCTGGACAGTTTACAGCCTTAGTGTACGGGCCTAGCCATGACACTGCAAATGGAGAGTGAGTTTTGTCTCTCCCATGTTCACAAAAGGCAGTAATTTGAGGGAGGTCTCAGGCAATGGCCTTGCTTTTGCTTTCACACTAATACTTGTGATGGGGAACTTGGGTACATTGCAGTGATGAACCCAGAGATCTGGGCAAGAGCCGTAGGATGTCTCATTACGCTGTGCAAGTCATGCGATCCATCTGCCAACTCAGTCCATACAGCTTTTGAGCTTACAGGCTGGTCTGCCAAACCTGACAGGAGTGGAGGTCCCAGAGACAGTTCAGGTTCCATGGAATAGCGTGTAATAGATGAGAAAAAACACCCTTGTAAATGCTGAGAAGGACCATTATGCTTACGGTTATTAATCCAAGGAATGTAACTGGAGAAATCTGTTGTGCTTTTTTGATTTTTCTCTAAGTTATTCTGAAGGTAAATCTGCTCAATTTGGACTTTTTATAGCTGTGACATTCCTTCTTTAAGGTATATTCTGAAACAGCATATATAGGGTTTTTTCCTTATCTGTGGGAAGATCTTTTCCCATGGAGTTGAAGCAGTGTTAGCTTTTTGATCAAAGTCATCACTTAAAAGAAAATTCACAATTTCACAAAATACACATAACTGCTTTCAATAGCTATTCAAACTATACATTAAGTTTATGCAAACTCTACATTATTGTAAAAATTCTTGGAGACATCAATACTCCTCAGGGATGATCGACTGAATAATGTCTAACTAGTACAGGGCAGCAGTAGCAATAAAAGACAGAAAATACAGAATTGTTTGTTCCACTATCAAACGTGTACTATTCTATGGCACAGCTGCAGCACCAGGAGGAGTAAACATGGCATTTAGGGAAAAAAAAAAAAAAAGGTTCCTTCCCAACAGCAGGCTTTTGTGCACATCACGGCTCAAATTCCAGTCTGTCAAAGTGGTTTCATTGGTTGAAGTGCAAACACTTCCGTCTGCAGCACCCCGGCTCGCAGCGTTGTTCAGATCTAAGATCTGGAGTTAAATAATAATTTTGTTCATCCACATTCATTATGTTTTTAGTGCCAGCTCATTCTGTATGTAGAAAGTCGCTACCCTGTCTAATACGTATTCCAGGCTCTGAAATAGTACACTACATTTCTGAAGACTAAAGCAAACAAGAAGCTGTTAATTTCAGGTATGTGCTAGAGCATAAAAGGCACCTAGCAGCGTCGTGCCAGGCACAGCGGCCTGGCTCTTCCGCTAGGCTCCAGCTCTTGGGATGCAAAACAGAACACGCAGAGCTGGAGGAAGCACCTGAAGGCCAGGGGCCGCATTAGTGAAGACCACTAGGTAGCATTTTTATATCTCTGTTTACCCAGAATTGCTTTGGTAGCTAACTGGGGCGCCCAGTGAGGCGTATGCAGCTCTGTGGTAATGCAGGCAGAAACACCATGGTTTTCTCTTGCTGTTTTACTGTGGAATCACAAAGGGCAAAGTTTTTTCCTTTCTAATCATCTGCTGTGTTGGAAGGCAGCCATAATAAAATCCTCTGAATTTGAGTCAAGGACCTTGATCTTTTTGATCTCCTTTTTTTTTTTTTTTTAAACTGTTTGTTTTATGCTACAAAACACTGTATTCTAACGTAACAGTTTACTTGAGTGTTACCAGTATATTTGGACAAATAAAGTGTTTTTTTTTAATCAATTACCAAGCTTAATAAAGAAAACTCCAAAAAGTTTTGGATAGATAAAATGGATTTTTATCTCTGATAAAATAAGCAGACCAACTGAAAGGAACATTTAGAGTCAATTTCAATGTTGATTTGTTCTTGTAGATCACTTACAACATGGGAAATATGTTTTTAAAAACATCTATTGTTTATTTATGAAGGCATTAGAATATTATTTTTACTTTACTGAAATGAAACAAGTCATCCAAAATGTCAAAGTATTTCAATATTTTCATAATTCTCTTCTCCTTGGTTTTGATTGAAGCACATTGCAAAAGTCAACCCAAACTTGCATATAATCTCTGTATCCTTCTCACACAAAATGGCATTTTTCATCTTGTTTAACATGCCAAGAGATTAATAAATTTCCCATCTCTAGGTAACAGATTTTGCCAGAAATAGGGCTGCAAAAACATTTTTTTTTACCATATTTGTCTTCTTTCTGCATTCTCTCTTCCTGTATCCTAGAATTTAAGTCACTCTATACTACTGACTGTAGGCAGTCAACAAACAGGAACTCGGGTCTTTCATAAGCCAGCAAAATATGTAGTAAAGTGGGAAAACAAGTCTTTTAGTCACCATCACATTGCATTCAGCTGTAGCATGACAGTATGACCGAGTGTTCATTGCAGACTCTCATGTATTTACAGGCTTGCGACATGCTTTCTTTGACATAATTTCCATCAAAATTAACAGCAAGCAAGCCAGGATCACTAACCGATGCTGGAGGGAACTGTGAGGCCCGATGATTCCTCCCTGGTGTTTCAGGAATCCAAACGTGGTTATAGGAATAACCATCATTGGTGCTGGAAGGAGCCCTTAGAATAGAGGTGCCTCACCTGGCTTCACCCCTGGTGTTTCAGGAATCCAAACGTGGTAAATTGGTGCTGGAAGGAGCCCTTAGATTAGAGGTGCCTCACCTGGCTTCACTGGGGTTCTACTCCTTTACACCACATGAGGAATAGCACCTACTGTGTCCTATAAAGTCCTGGGGAAGATCAGATGACATTAAGTTATTTACAGCTGACATTAAAAATGTGACTCTCTTAATTTTTTTATTCTCATATATCCTATTCTTTCACTGAGTTGGTAGCCCAGAGTTGTCGTTTTCTGCTACCATCAGCTATTTTTATTTTCTTTATTACAGAAAAGGGATAATGGTAGAAAGAATCAAAGAGAAAATGGCTTAATTATCTCTGCTTTTTTTTTTCTTTTCTTTTTTGAGCTGAAGTGGTCTATTGAAACATACGAATTCAATTTAAATTTTAGAGAGCTCACTGACTTCAGCAAAATTTATGGTTTAACATTATTTGTCTACTAGAAACTGGAAGTTTTAATTTATTACAGGGATTTGGCAAACGTAATTGTCATTGAGATCAGATGAAATGATATTGACTACAAGAAAAAACACACACACACACACAACTGAAGGCACAAAAATATCTAATTTGTTTTCATGTGCATTAATGTACAAGTACTTACTAGAATTGGAGGATTCTTTTTTAGAAATGAAATACTTTGAATCTTCAGTCAGGTCTTTGGTACAGACAAAGGTTGCTTTGGTTTCTGGGTAGACGTTAAAATTGAGTGTGAAGTTTTACATGGCCTAGTCTAACTTGATTCTTCATCATATTACATCCTAATTTAAATTTAATTAAAAAAAACTAAAGATCAACAAAAGAATGCTTCTTTGAAAGCTATGTGAAAATAAAATGCTCTGTAGCTTGGTCACAAAAAATACTGTGAGATAAGTACCTGCTAAGACAAAAATTCAGAAGTTCCAATTATCATGATGTCCCGATACCTTGATCTTTATCTTCACCCTGAATAACAAATGTGTGGTAGTTTAAACTAATGTGTATAGTTTAAACATCTGTTTTTAGTGTCAAGTGTGACTCAGATAAGCTCATGGATACCAGAACACTTAAGGTTACAAGTATGCATGGCTTTTGATGGGAAGGAAAGTAGTGAAATGTCTACTGCAGCCTCTGCTACCAACGAGCCAGTCTTACCTCTCAATCTGAGGCACTACTTTTGATGAACTGAAGCATGATGGTGACTGGAAGCAGAAGGCGCTGGAGGAGCTTACTGTGGCATCAAATGACTTTCTGGCACTGCTCTGCAGGATTGCACAGAGGCCCTAAACACCATCTTCCATTCACAGTTCACCCTGATTTACAGGTCAACCAGCAGAAAGGCCATCCAGCAGCGGAAGGCCTAATCTGAGAGTAGTCTCCTGAAGCACTACAAAAAAATAACATCCAGATGTTCCTGTCTGCCTGGAGGATACTGGAGGATCCTCCTCCTGTTTGCAAGCTGGGAAGAGTAGCCCCTAAACTGAAAAAATATCTGAGAGGAATTTCCTATTGTGCCTTTTCCCACCCTCGGCCTCTAGGAAGGGCAACCAGGAAACACAGAGTTTTGCGTCAGTAACAGACAGATGATAGTCAGCTTCACGTTGCGGCGATGGCTAATCCAGTTGGTTATGTGGAAGAGATGATGCCCAAATGCAGGTTTGTATTGGATGGTGACTAGTCTGCCACAGCTCAGAGCCAGAGCAAACAAAATAATGCCAGCAGGGTTGGCAAAACAGCATCTACCCTTAGTGAGAATTGCCCTTGTTGACAGGGTCCCAGCAAATACGCTTAGACTCGAGGCTGCTGTTAGCAGCCCAAGACGGCAGTCACAGCAGGGAGAATTTTGTACTGGGCAAGTTGAGGAAAATCTTGTGCTTTGTATAGTGACCTTTGGAATTGTTAATGAAAGCGGTGATATTTTGGAAAATGAAGAGATTATTCCTCGTGCTTGCAGGGTTTGCCCAGGGAGAGTCCCAGCTCTCTGTTTACAGCTGATTCATCAGCTTAGCAGCAGCCTGACCAACCCATGTGAGCTGGGGCCAGCTCATTCCACCTCAGCAGCAGCAGCTCCTTGGAGCTGCCAGCCAACCTCTGGCACAGAGCTGCGAACACGGCCGCCGCAGCGCAGGCAGGGAGGGCCTCCCGGCTTGTGAGCAAGCGCTTACTGTAACTCAAGCAGCTCGCGATGACTTTTTAATGCTAATGGTTCTCCAAAGTGGCACAGTTGTTGCTTGTTTTAAATTTGCATTAGGGAGAGGAAGCAAAAAACAAGCTAACGCTTCTGCTTTGGATGGATGTTGAGTATTTTACATGGTATTTAGGAAAAGGGTCTAGTGGAAGAGTACAAATGTGGTTCTCCCTTTCTAAAAATTCATTGTGTTTATTCTCCATTTCCATAGTACCTCTCTTAGGGTTCCCCCTGAACAGAAGCCACATGTTGGATTATCAAATCATGCATGCTCTGGCTCAGGATAGACAAGAGTCTGGAATTGCCAAAGAAAGGGATGCAGTCACCCAGGTCCCACTGCAATTTCACTGACACCTAGGGAATTAGTGCAATTAGCAAATGCAGGACAGAGGAGGTTCTCAAGCTGGCATTTTTATACAAGAATCAAGGGAAGCTAATTTGCTGTCACGAGGAGAGAACAGAACACTGCAAGCAAATGCTGCCCTGAAGTTCTCAGGTTTTTTTCCTGGAAGAAAGCCTATGCTCCTGAGAAATAGTTACCAAGTACCCAATTCTTCTCTTGTATCTGTAAACAAGCTAGTGCTAACAGCAACATCCCAATGTTAAGTATTGCTGCACCAAATCCAGACATCCTAACACATGCAAAATTTGATGAAATCAATAGGAGTTCTTCTGTGGATAAGGCAAGCTGCAGCTTGCTGGAGAAGCACGTGACCAGACCCAAAGCTTATTTTCTGTTACACTGGCAACAGAAAATTCTGCAGAACTCCAGACAGCAGAATGTGTTCCAAGGCCCTGAAACATGCACGAAGCTACCAACTGCTTCAGACACCTCACTGGAAATGGCCTACTACATATGCTAACTTTCGACCTTTCCTTCAAGCTGTCATTTCTGTTCAGCTTTTATCTCCATCATATTAAAAAAAAAATAAAATAGCCTCTATTTTTTATTATACACATTATGTAAATTATTAAAGTATTTAAAATTAAAAGGGACTCCCTCTGACATGTGAGAAAGAAATTAGTCAAAAAAAGAAAAAAAAAGGGAAAATAAAAGCTTATCCCAAGAAGACCATTATACAATACTGTCATGCTAAGACATTTTCTTTAAAGCTTGTGCACGACTCACCAGCTGTTTTTTTGATTCAAGGTTACCCCGCTGCAAACTTTCTGTGAGATCATTTTTTTTTAGGAACTAGAATTCCCAAAGCCTTCATGCCTTCCTCGGAGGTAGCCCTGCTATCTGTTTATTCCAGAGTACAAGATGTCTGTAAAAACTTACTATCCTTCCAGGTTTTTGCTTGGATTAGTGCCTCTTGAGGAAGATTCAGTAGTCCCTGTGACCAGAGAGTTTATAGATATCCAAAGTCGTAAGCCAAGGGGTGGAGGACAACCCGAATGACCACCTTGTTCTGCCCGCGTGAGACACTCGGTAACGGGAAGCGTTGCGAGAAACAACCGCGCGAGTCACAAGCGCCTTTGTGGAGCGTCCTCAATGAACAATTCCGCCGGGAGCAGGCGGAGCGGGATCCCGTTGTTGTGCGGCCGCGCGGGCCGGTGTCAGCCCGTCAGCCCGCTTTGCCACGGGAGCGACTCGGTAACGCAGGCGTGCGGGTTCCGGCCACCCGTGAGCGGACGGGACGCGGGAGGCCCCGGGTCCGGGCTCCTCTTTGCCAGTGACTGACTCCTGGCAAGCGCCTCCGCCATCCTCACGTCCTTTGCAGCTTGTGTGCAGCTTCTCTTACTGGATAACTCATCCGCAGATTACTTAATTCAACAGAAAATATCTTTTTTGAGGTTTTGGACTCTGGGTTATATCCCAAGCACATTAAAAGTGTCCAGGAAAATAAGGCACCTTGCCGTGCATCTTGAGTGCTGACAATACTAGTATTTAAAATATTTTATTTTTAATAGATTTTCTCATGCTTTGCCTTTTGCGACATATTAGCAATTTCCTCTTTGGAACTGGGGATTACAGTGAAAAAATATTATAGACTATTACAGACTAGTGCTAGTTATTTGCAGAGGACAACAGTTTGTGAGCTGGGTTCAGCCTCCTGAAAGAGTCATTACAGACACCTAGGCCTCTGCATATACTATAAATGTAGTTTTGAATAACATTATTTTACACAGGCAGAGCATTTGTATTCTTTGAAATGACTTATGAGATATGTCTTTAGCAGTGACATGCTAAAGAAAATGACTCAGATCACAAATTATTAAGGACGGGCTCTCAGAATAGGTACCAACTATTTTTTCGAAAAAACAGGAAGACATAAAATAAAGGGTTATTTAATGAATATTAAAAAAAAAAACAGCATTACCTCAGTAGCAACATAATGCATTAAGACAAAAGTCTGTGTTCTCAAAGACTATGAAGTAGTTGCAAATCTTAAAGAGATAACGTAATGTAATTCTAAAAGCTAAGCGTGAATGCAAAATTAAAACTATTGTCAGGAACACTAAGTTATTTGGAGACCAGCAGAAAATTTAGTACATTTATCCATCCCCAGTAATTTTCAAATAATAATTTCTAGATACCTTATTTCATTGAAATGGCACAGTCTGTATGATGTGAGGGAACAAAGCAGGTAACCACAGTAATCTTTCCTGCTTGATAAACGTTGAATTTCAGTTTTGAAACATGATTGAAAAATGCTGTTTTTCTCTCCCATGGGTTACTTTTTAAAAGTCATTAGCTTGTCACTGCATAAGCTGATTAGTTTCACTATTACATTAACAGAGCGATTCAATTATCTTCTATTTCCACACTGAAATCTATCATTAAATTATATTATGAAGCATCAGCAAATAGCTGATGAAGTATTTTATAGTATCTATTTATTTAGAAGAAAACATTTCCTATCAAAACAGTGAGTGATTTATTAACTTTATAGTAATTCAATGATTAAAGCAATATTTAAAACAAATGTAAACAAAATAAACATTAAAATAGATTCAGGGATCCACTTGCAGATTAATCTGCAAACAAGTTTTAAATGTGACAGTAAAATAAGTGAGGAAACTGAGCAGCTGACAATAAGGCAACTGATCATGGCATTTTAAAATCTATATCTATTTAGATTTAAAACATTACAAAGGCTAACATTCCTTTTTATAAGCAGCAAAGTTATAGTTTAAAAAAAAAAAAAAAAGAAAAGGAAAACACACACACACACCCCACAGAGGTTACCCGATAATTTTTTTTGAAAAGATCTAAAATTATTCTGTATTACATTGCACATCAGCTTGATGCCACAGATGTACAACTTTCCTCTATTACATATATACAAAACATTCTGATCTGAGATTAAGTTTTAAAGCTAATGATTTCACCAGCATTCACAAAGAATTAGGCTTGCACAGCTTTCGTGCAAGCTTCTCCTCAGCGGAAACACCCTTTTCCAACAATAGCATTTTCCTCAAGGGAAAATGTACACTTCATCCTCTCCCTGGTCAGCAGCATCCACTGAAGTTAAAGAAAGCAGCTGAGAAACAACCAGTAATTGACCACACAACTTGTTGCAAAGCACAATTAGAACTGAAATTCCCTCTGTGGTTCAAAGTCTGAAGACCTCTCTTGGTATCTTTGCCCACTTAAATGCTTTCCTCAGCAGGAGAAGATATTTTCAGATTTTTTCAATGGTGATTGCAAGGATCCCTCTGGATGTTAAACCTAGGGTCACGGTTTTGAGCTTTATGGTCTCTCCGCAGACACAAGTTCCTGTCCTCAAAAAGAACAAATTGTGCCCTGTGCCCCATGAAAGTATCGTCAAAGCACAGAGTCAGTGCAGGCCAGGATTACTCACAAAACCTTTTCTAACAATCACAGACTCACAGAATGGTTGAGGTTGGAAGGGACCTCTAGAGATCACCTAGTCCAACCCCCTGATCCAGCAGGGACACCCAGAGCACGGAGCACAGGGTGGCATCCAGGCGGGTTTTGAAGATCTCCAGAGAAGGAGACTCCACAGCCTCTCTGGGCAGCCTGTTCCAGGGCTCTGCCACCCTCAAATCTCGGAACGATTCCCCAGGGAGAAGGTCCCACGCTCACCATGAGCGCACTCGCGCACTTTCCTCTTGTGCAACAGCAGCAGCACAGTGAATTTTTATTAGGCAGACGTTAAGTGCAGAACTTCCTCAAGAAGTGCCAGCTGCAAGGCCACACATACCGTATCCCATCAGAGACATTTGTGCACCTACAGTGAAAAGTGATTTCCTTTCCCTTTTCAAGAAATACTGTATTGCTTTTTTTAGTACATCAATATTGTAAGACCCTCTCCTTATTGAGCAATACTTGCCAGTTTGACACGTCTATAAATTTACACCATAGGAGTTTCAATTGTTATCCTTCACAGATCTCCAGTATAAATTCAGCTAATGAGTCCTACAACTTCAGGTAATTTACTGCAGGTGCACGTTAAAGCATGTACATTAATGCATGTATCGTGGTGCTAAAATTTCCCTCTTTCCTCAGCTACTATAGATTCAAACCCTGTGATTTTAATAACAAAGCAACTCTCCTCCCAAACCTTGAACACACCAACACAAAAGTACCACTGTATCTAGGTGAACATTAATATCCAATGAATCAGTTGCACTTCCAATCTTTCACCCATTGTTTATTCACTGCTTGTATCGGTGACTCATTTCTCCCACAGGAAAGCCAGCAGAAGGGCACTCAGGGAAAGGTTATTGCCAGCTATTCCCCACTCTTCTGCTGC
>NW_010588631.1:236199-256312 GCF_000705375.1 Tinamus guttatus | reverse complement strand
AAAAAATCACAGCGCCAAGAGCATTAATTCTGCTAGTTCACCAGGCCCTTAACATGCTAAGAGGAAAAGGTCAGCCAGCCTACATTAAAGCTTCATTTCAAGAGACCCTCAAAGCAGTCAGACCTTAGACTTGATGAAATTTGGAAAGACAATTTCTACCTGATGTGAACGTTTCTATCTAACCAAGAGATTAGGTGATTTCATGGAAACAATAGCATGTTTCAAAATTGACAGCATTTGGTAGGTGTCCAGCTGAACAAATGGGGCTGGACACTGTTTATGTGAAATCTGTAACTACTACACAAAACAAGAGAGACTTGAAATTTAACACGTGGAAGGCTGACATCTTGTATATACAAGGAACTAGAGCTGGAGTTTTACAGAAATCTCACACTGCCAATTTTCTAAGCAGATCTATTGTAGTACTTAGAAGCCCTGCTTCATTTACTTTCTCCCCTGACAACTTAATTCCTTAGCTACATTTGAAAGTTAAAAGCTCAACTAAACTGTCCTCTTTACAATGTAATATGCAGCACAACTACTTAGCATTTGAATTTAATAGTGCAGAGACATAACAGCTACCTCCCTCCTGCTTCTTCTTTACAGAGAAGGCAAGAAAGGACATTGGATGTAAGGACTTGTACTGGTGGTTCATGCATATTTTAGGAATCCCAAAGCTATATACTTTGCAACTAAAAACCTGGGGGGGCGGGAATGACAGAGCGAGGCAGACACACATGAACAGGAAAAGATTTCTTGGATCTCCCAGCATGAAATTCCTTTAATTTACATTTATAGCACACAATCTTGCAGAGGGCTTACTATTCTCAGACAACCAAAAAAGGAAGAAGAAAAGGCAGGCATGGTGGCTTTGCAACCAGCCTTTCAGTCTATAAAGACGTTCATCATAAAGAGCTCAAGCACTAAGTGTTTTGGTTAAACTTCAAAACCAGGTCCCACTCATAGCTGGAATAACAGATTTTTCTTCAGAAAGTCATCCAATTCCATACCTTGGGGGAGCAAAAATATCTTTTTTTTTTCCCCTTTATATATATTGGTCAATTCAAGAATGGTAAACACAAATTCTTTCTGATTCAGCTGAATCCTTGGTTACCTAAATGAATAATCCTCAGGCTCCTGGAAAGTATAAGGACTGCAGGAAGGCATGGAAAGAGGAAACCATATATTCTGTCAAGGCTCTGCATTGTTCGTGTCAGAAGAGACAGTCCTGGAGACCGAGCACTCAGTCCTTGCCCACTAATCCAGAATTTTACAGAAGGAAATAGGTCTATTTACAGTTATAACCAGAAACAACTTTGCATTCTTCCTTTCCTAAGATCTCACTTCTGAGCAAGTGCAGCTACTTTTAGAGCAGAGGGCACCCTGCTGGCAGATAACTTGAGCACATCTACAGATACTGGCCAAAAAAAAAAAAGGGGGGGGGTCCTGCCAGACCCATCTAACGAGAAAAAAAGGGAAAGAAAGAAAAAAAAAGGTCATCAGCTCTTCTCCACACTCTATCGCTGTCTTCACTACATAAAACAGTTGTTCCTTGGATGGGAAGAAGAACCATGGAGCAATGATAACTTTAATATGCACGAGGTAAATATTCTTTTGTAGCATTTGACTTGCATGAAAAACAGACTATCATGGGTTTCCATCACATGCTGCTAACCTGTTAAGATGTAGCCTCGTGTAGCCTGATTTAGAGAGCAGAGGACTTCATATTACGAACTTATCTTAAAGATCCAAAGTATAATTCACAGGAGTCAATTCAACATCCTGATGGGATGCACAGCTTGCTGAGTTTCCAACATTTTTGCATATTGCATGGTTCAAGGAAGACTATTATTTGCATCAAGCCTTTACAGATGCCTCCTTGACATGACAGCTCTGTCATGTCATATTATTGCTGTTCAAATAGATATGAAAGTTTGACTTTCCAGCTTCAAATACTTTAACACAACTTGTGTCCACATTTCAATGTTTCTGTATCAGTTAAAACTAATTCTAGAGGTAGTCTAGGTATTCGTCTTCCAGTGAAAAACAAACCTGCACAGGACTAAAGTCTTGAGCACCACTTGATGAGAAATTATGCTCTTGTTTAAGAATCCTAAAGCTGAATTTTTGTAAATATATAATGTAACCTCCATTTTTAGATCAACAAGCTAAAACTTTGCAGATCTGGAGAAAGTTCTCCTAGCAGATATTTTCCGCTTTGCTTCTCTGTCTTTACATTCACTGACAATCATTATTCCCACATCCAATTATTTAAAATGGGAGCTATGAATGGAAACACTAGTTGCTTCCAAACCTTATTCAACACAGATATGTAATTTCTTATAATGAACAGCAGATCCTTGTTCAGTCGCATTACACTGTAAAATATCAAAATTCTCTGCTGATGACCAAAAATCTGGAATGTTGCTGCCCTCTAAGTTCCAGGAGCGTTTGTACAGCATGATCTCCACTATCACTATAGAATAATTTAGGCTGGAAGGGATCCATGGAAGCCATCTGGTCCAAGAAACTGCTCATAGCAGGGCCAACTCTGAAGCTAGATCTTGCTGCTCAGAGTCATATTCAATGGAGTTAGAAATACATTTAAGGATGGAGCTTTCGGGGTCTCACTACACAAACGGTTTCATCACACTCGCCATGAAAAAAATTTCTACTACCTACCCAGAATTTCCCTTATTGCAAACTGCAATCAACCAAAAAAAGAAAATCAAACATCCCCAAAGCAAAGTATAAAATTCAAATTAACACATGTGACAAGAACAGGAAATAAAGATGTATGTCTGTAAACTTACTCAAATACTTTAGAATGAAGTATCTAATTGATCCAGAAGGCCCCAAAAATATAAATGCCAAAGAAACCTTTCTTTTGATACATTATGCAGGTAAATTATATTCATATTTGCTATTAGCAGTAGGAAAAAAAAAGTCTCCCATGCAGATACACTTAATACAAACAGCTGTATGATGCAACTCTAATGTAGCATGCTTGAAAACGGAAAGCAAGCACAAGAACCACATGACAAGTCAATACAGCGGACTAAGAAATCTCAGGGTATTAGAATTTTTATTCCTGGAAAGGGCACATTTTAGTTAATCTCAATTCCAAGTAAGATTTCCAAAATATAAAAAAATACATTTTCTGCTGAAATAGTAAATGCTGTGACTTAAGGGGAATAATTTATTGCTTAGTACACCATTGCCTAGTGTTTAAATGCAAAATTGTGTTTCACATCAAGTAACTGAGCTTGTCCATAATACCATTAGAAATGGCAGTAATGAAAGGTCCATCAATTACCTGTTCCAGCAGACTGAAAATCCATCTTCAGCAGTCAAAAGGTTACCCTAAGTTGATTTTCTAGACACTCTCTCTACAGTCAACAAACAGAGGCAACGTGATGCATCTCATGCATGTAAGGATGGAAAATTTCACAAAAGCTTCCTCCCTCTCCACTAACTTTGATTAGGTGCCTAATATTTACACTGCCTACCTTAATCTGATCTAGTTTGAATATTGCGGTACTTTTGAGGTGGGAAAGTAGATTTAAATAAAAGGTAGAAAATGTACAAAAACAAATGACTACAGTGATCAGCAGCCTAGCCAATTGCTTTAAAAGAAAAAAAAAACCCACTTTAACACATTATTCTCCCAGTCTTTCCTACCCCATCCCAATTAAGCATCAATTTAATTATAGGTTCAAGAATAACTTAAAACATGTGGCATGTTTAACTCAAGTGTTTACCTGTGATTAAGAGCAACACATATACAAAACCCATTAATTTAATTTATCATCATTTTGCAGTAAGTGAACATTACCAATGACATTTAATTGTTACCTAAGTCTTATGAATAGCTAAACACCTAATACAAATATCCAAATGATTATTAAAGATGAAGCATTTAAAGTGTTAGCAATAAGATGCTCAGCAATGCTAACAAGCCTAGTAGCCCTTTCTAGAAGAATATTAATTTACACTTGTTCTTTCTGAACAATGCTTTGTACAGTAAAAAACCCTAGATTTGTGTTTTTTGTGCTTCCCTTGCCCCACCTCAGTTACACCTCCCCGCCCCCCAGATAGCTTTGCTCTCAGACTGAACTACTAGACTGCCAAACTTGACGGTAGAAATCCCACCGACTTCAAGGGTCCATGATCTCAGCTTCAGAGTCCTGCTCAAATTCTCTTTGGGAATAAAATCCTTTTTTTTTGTGTAATGTGCAATGTGCAAGCTTTCTCCAGTGCTATCAAAAATGTGTGCGGCTAAGAACTTCACAGAATAAAATGCTAGCAATTGAAAGACTTTCTGATTTCCAAAAGCTCTAATAAGGACAGATGTTAGATAATTTTTACAGGAATTACAGTTGAAATGTGTTAAGTACAGATGCTGATTAGGTCAGGTAGCCTCCAATTTCACTAGGCATAACCAGTGTTTTTATTCAAGTTCTTCCACTTCATCTGTAAAAAGGTCAGCCAGATCTGCCACCGTCAGAACTGAGGCTTCTGACTGTTTCATGGAGGAGCTCGTGTGGCTATGGGGAAAAAGTTGAAATCAAGCATCAGCAAGAGAATGAACTTAAGCAATATGCTATATGCAGTGAAGACAGACATCAAATTGCATCAAACAACTGCTCAGCTCCAAAGCTCAGCAGAGAAAACACACTTTCTACTAGGCAAAACACAAACATTGACCACATCCATCTCTTGCACAGCCTGAGCAAGATACAAAGTTTATCCCCTGTTCCTAGCAGTACTCCACCCCAGAGACTTCAGAGGCAGCACAACAAGGGGCAATCAGCTTTGTCCATTAACATTTAAGGGATTATCTTCAGACTCCAAGAACCAGGTTTGATGTTGCTTTCGAGATTAAGTTTCGCTAGCTCATTCACCCACTGCACCTTTTATTGGAATTGAACATGCAAAAGTAGTGCTGCTTTACAGATGTGGAAACAAGCAAGACCATTCTTTCAATTTTAAGCTGAAATCCTTTGTAACTACAGCCAAAGACATGGAAGTAAATGTTAATTTCTTAAAAATTAACAGTCATAAAAAACTGTGGAAAAATAACTAGTTTTCCTTAAATATTGCCTCTTCCTAGACTTGTTGTGTGGATACAGTGTAGTTAGAGGAAGAGAACTCTTGCACTTTCTGCACAAAGAATCTAAATATCACTTTAGTTCCAAGCCCCGTCTTTTTATTGCTTATAGTTTTTGGCAAGGAGAAACACAATGAAAACTGCTTTCTGTTTCCTCACACCAGACTGACTTATGAGCTGGCATCTGGACAGCTTTTACATTGACTGCAAAAACAACCAGTGTGACGCAGAAGCTACGCATCATATTTATGGAATTTAAAAATAATTAAGAAAGAACAAAAATCTTACAGTACTGCTTAAAACCCTCACTCTCTGGTGACAAACTCCGTTAATCTCAGTCCTTATATGCTAGTGGATACTAAAGGAAATGTGTGAACTGAAAGGTTTGATCAAGCCCCATGTTCATGCCCCTAAAGCATAATTTGTTATTTGGGTTTTCATATAATAACATAATTTGTTATTTGTTATTTTGGGTTATTGGGTTTGAAATAAAATATCTACAACATAGGCAAAATATTTCCCCGAAAATTAAAATTCTTAACCTGGCTCAAGTGTGTTGAAGGTTAAGAGATTCATTTTCAAGTCCTAAAGTTTTTTTTTTCCAGTGCAAATAATTTGAAGCATAGCAAAAAACATTACATATAAGATACTTTCACTTAGTTGTAAAAAAAGTGTAGTTGAAGCCCACCTTTTCATTTTGATTGCAATACTAATGTTTTAAAAAATTCAACACATACCTTCTGTCTACAGTTTTCAGCATAGTCTGCATTTTCTCTTCTATTGTTGCTTTTATCAGGAACCGGTGAACAATGGTAGGCCTGAATGGATTTGAAAAAAGAAAACCAAAAGTGAGCAGAAGAAATGTCACTGTCAGAAGACCAAGAGCAAACTTTGTCTTGTACTAATCAATTTCGTATTACTGAAAAACACCACCTCTGGATTTTAAGAGGAAAAATCTCCCCAGGTGACTAGCAGTTTGCATTGGCATTTACTGGTGTTTAGTATGTCCACACATGTCCATGCAGGATCACATGCTAAATGAATATAAGCCTTAGCAAGTAAAATCCTGAAGCAGATGCTAAGCAAAGTTCAGCCTTCTGTATCCTTACTATAAACAAAAAGTCCTCAAGTGCCCAGCATGTGGTTTACAGTAACAACTTTGGTCCACTGATTGTATGCAATGTTTTATGCTGCATTGTCACAAGCTGATCCAAGATACAATGCTCAGCATAATGGGTAACAGAAGCTCAGAGTTTAAATAATATTGTTTTCAAAGATGGCAAATGCTATAAGGCTTTAAAAGTCTTTTTTGACATAAAAAAACAACAAAAATCCAGTCGCAAAATAAAAATTAACAAAAGAAAGCTAAAGTGAAAAGATAAAATGCTAGCCATTAAGAAAGTGAAACCGAAAACAGTCACCTTCAAGGCTGCCCCATATGCATATTTTTCAATGGTGTGAACCTTGAAGAACTTGGATACCTTTCAAATCTTGAATTGAAATTTTCTGGGTAACAGTAGCAAACTTTTAAGTGTCCAGTACTACCCACTTAGCTCCTGTTAAGTGCAAAATGATTTTAAAGAGTTTCTCTAGACAACCTCATGTCAAGCAACCATTCAAACTGCAGGGACTATATAAATGTGTGTGTGTGTGTGTATATATATATATATATGTATGAAAAAAATGTGTGTATATATAGCATTTATATGTACATAATGCATAAAATATATATAGTACATATAAATACAGTCTTTTTAAAACAGTCAGAGCTTTTTCTCTAACCATAATAGATAGAGAACAGTACTCTGATCAAATGCAGCATGACACAAGAACAGCCCAAGTGAGTTAGACCAAAGGTCCATCTAAGAATAGTAGCAACAGAGTGTTAAAAAAAAAATCAGTTCAGTCACCTAGACTGACAATTCATTCAGATTTTCAGATAACAACATACAGCTCTCTTCTGGGCCATATCTGAACAAGCTACAGTCATTTTAACTCTTACTTCGTTTGGCCAATACGATGAACTCTGCCAATAGCCTGAAGCTCGTGTGCAGGATTCAGAATGGGCTCCACAAGCAGAACGTGAGTTGCTTCAATTATGTTTAATCCATTGGAACCAGTGTGAAGGGGCAGCAGCAAAATATTGATCTTGGGATCATATTTAAATGCAGACAGATTTTCCTAAGAGACAAACATCACAGCAGCATGACAAAATTTCCTCAGTAAAGAATGTGGTGGACATCTGAGACACGACCATCCACTGGACAGACATCAGGAAGTCACAGACTTCTTGCAACATCAGGTCAGCATGCTTCATTCTTATCATCCATACCAACAGTTCTTTCTTAAAACTGTTTATCTCCAGGGGTTTCATAATACTGACTTTAACTGGTTAGGATTTTTTAAGAATTACTGAATACAGAGATCAAAAATTATGCCAAATTTGCTGCTCTTTCACTTTCTCAAATGAAGCAAAAAAAGGAAGAAATTAACTTCTGTTAATTTTAACTTTCTCCGGCTACAATAGTTCAGATAAAAATATCCTTTACGTACCTGAAATTTATTAATTCCATTGATTTGAGAAAAAACCATGTTGTTGTCATACAATGCTTTTGAAATTATGTCCAATACATCTTGCCACTGCAAAACAAACACAATATAAGTCTATTAGAAATAGCAATGAAAAATAAAATGCACAAATAATGCACAAATAAATGTCTCAGCAGATAAAAAAGTGTTTTATAATATTAGCACTTCAAGTGACTGCACAGAGCTACTCAACATTTTGGTAGCTAAGCCAAATTTCTGAAATTATTACGATAGTCTTAAACTCACAGAACACACACACAAAAGACAGAAAATGGTGATAAATACCGTTGAGAAAACTAAGGATTTAGCTCCTGGATCTTTAAATTGAATTCTCTTCAGTGTTCGGACCACAGCTTCTACTTTGGTGGAATGACTTCCCTTCAAAAAGTAAAAGAAAATCAGTAGATTATTATACAACAATCCCTTTCAAATTCATTTTTTTTATATATAGCATTATATTAGGACTTATTTTATACATCTTTAAAGAGATCAGTAAAAACATTACACAACTGTCATGCTTCTTAAAAAAGAAGACAAAATTATACTTAGAGACTTGAAGAATCTTACCCTATTTAGATGGCAGCTTCCCACGCAGAGAGTAGGAACAAAACCCCCTAAGTGGCAACCGAAGGGAGGATGCGCTGCGGATCCCCCAGCTGCTTTTCTACCTCCCTGCTGTAGCACCCGTGCGGCACTGCAGGCTGCCAGCACCACACCCGGGCACCCATCTAGTGCTGCCAGGAGCTGTCCAGGCGCCTGCAGCAGCTGCAGCAGCTGCAGCGCGGTTGCAGCAAATGCGGCAGTTGGATCTGCAGAGGTTTAACTGCTCAGCAGCACAATCTCCAAAGAACCTTCCAGGTGCGTAGTTACCTTCCCCTCCCTTCACGATTCTTGAAAGGGGATGAAAAAAGCTACCTGAAGCCTTGCATTTTTGCTCGTTTTCCCAGTTTGACAACACTAAACCTAAGCTCATACTGTTGCACTCGTGCTATTGAGTTGAGCTTGTTTAGTGTATCCAGTTAATTATCTTCAAAATCTTTAGATATTGATAAATGTAATTAATTTAATCCTTGCAGGATTCTGCACTGTAGTGAAAATGTCTGTACATTCTGTCCATCTTCCACTCATCTGAAAGTATTTCACTGAAGTGCTTAATGAATTATCTCACATACAGAAACTGCAACAGACTCAAGGAAAAAGAAAAAAGAAAAAAGAAAAGATAAAAAACTGGTCTGCTTGTACATTTTGATTTCTGTATTCCTCTCCACTTTCCTCTTAATTCAGGGAGATGGTTCTGAGAAACAGTTCTTTACTATCTGCCTCTAATCCCTTCAGTATGCACTTTGTGTTACAATAATTTTACCTAACGTGTTCTTCCGCGAAGCCATTATTTAATTGCTTACTTGTTCTTACATGTTCAGTAATTTCATGCTGCAGTACTTTCAGCTGGACAAATATTGTTTTATTTCTGTCTGCACCTGTCCTCCAAATGCTGAATTAACTCTGTTGGCTTGCATCAATGCTGGATCAAATTTACAGAAGTTATGCTGCTTGCGGAGTTGGCAGAGGGGGACACCACCAGCCTAAGCACGAGCTGGGACCGAGGCCGGGCAGCTCAATCACTCCTGTTATGCAGCTGCATGAATGCCCCAGCAGAGCCATGCAGGAGACCTTCTGTAGCCTCCTTTATTAAAGGCTGCACTAGGCAGCACCATTTCCCCCCCCCACTTCAGGTCTTCTACAGTTATTCCAATTCTATCATGGATTCAAAAGTAAAACATTTTTTTCATGACATCTCTGTTGCACCTGGTGGACATCAATGCCCTGTTTGCAAAAGTCAGATAGGCTATTAAAAATGCCTCAGTCAGGAGGACTTAGAATCTGCAAGGATGAATGTGACACATTTGCAATTTTGTGGCAGCTCATAACCATATGTAATATGGCACTCATAACCATCTTCAGTTAGACCCGCGACTGATTTTCAGCACTTCCTATGTATTCCCCAGGTCATCTTCCATGGTTATTTTTGTGTTTTCCCGATACCACTCCCCTCCAAATCAGACACAATTCCTGCTCATGTGTTCTGATGAGCTTTTCCTCTGAAACATTTTGCAAAAAGAGGACAAAAACAGGCACTCTGTCTGTGGATAGAGCACTGTCTTCTCAGGCTAACATTTTTTGAAAGCATGTAAAGAAAATTTTTTCAGAAAAAAGAAAATTAAAAAAAAGCAAACTACATGTTCCTTGTTATCTGCCCAGAGGTGGTAACTGCCCAGATCATTCATAAACTGTGTTCACACAAAGGTATTTTGGCTACTATGTGCTCTGGGTTTTCAATTTGTCTTTAAAAAAGGTTGGTTGCCTGGTACCCATGCACCTTCATATTGTCTTTCTATTGAAGACCCAGACATTGCATTTATAAACAGAGCAGCGAGTTCCAATTAATTACAGAACAGCCCACACCAGAACCAGAACTCTCCAGCGAGCGGCTTCGCTCCGATGACAGGCTCGCCGGAGCCCCTGTAACACTAACCAGACACTGGAAGCTTTTACAGAGGCAACGTATACAGGGATGCCATTAATCTCTCTCCTAGTATAAAATGCTCCCTTTTACAGTAGTCCTTTTGTATCCAACTGAAGCATAAACTTAGCATAGATAATGCTGGTACAATAAAGAGCAGGAGGTATTCAATACAAGAGGAAGAACAACAAAAACACGCACATACACGGGACAAAAAGAGACCAGAGCGACTGAGAAACACAGTTGCCCACAGAGACTGCAAAATGTTGCTGTTAACCTCAGTATTCTACAAAAACTATGAAGTTGGTTAACTTTTGTTAACAACCATCCCTAAAGGAAGGAGATGAAAGACTTCACCTCCATTTTTAACACTCATGCTTTTTTTTTGACAGCACACAGGACAAAGCTGCAATATAAAGTGGATGAGAATGGACACAACTCTAGATGATATGCAAATTCATACTGAATTCATATTTTTGCTTAAAACTACAAGTTACTGACTTGATGCTGAAATCCAAGGCAACACTACAGCCCTTTATGCAGGTCAGCAGATGACAAGGCCCTTCTGTGTTTAAAACTTACGAAAGGGTTGTTTATATTTGTTAGAAAACCGCATGACATCTCCTCTAAATCCTGAGGAAATAATCTGTTAAAAACTCCTGTAAAGTGTGGTCCCAATAAGTAGCATTTCGGAAGTACAGCCCATTTACTCCCCCTTGTGTCAAACGCTGTCAACTACTTTGAATTTGATAGATTTACGATGCATCTGCACTTGAAATGCAATTGTGCGGGGAGGCTGATCTAGCTAGTGCAAATGTGGCAACCTCAGCTCCAGCAGAGGCCAGCAAACCTGTACAGAGACACAAGTCTCTACCTTTGTGCTTTGGGCCAAACCCCCCCTTTTTTTCCTCCTTCCCTCCACAACTACGGTGACCATGGATTAAAAATGTTTAAAATACAGGTGGGCAAGGAGCACTAATCAGTTTTCCAAAAAATATTCTTCTGATTTTTCAAGGAAAAAAAACCAAACTCCCAGAGACAATAGGGTCCTGAACACGAAAAGAAAACGGGTTACACTCTGAAACTGGATCAAAACCACAAGAGAGGAACTCAAAGTAAGTGGTCTCATAATAACATTATAACAACATTACACATTCATATAGGTGAAAATAAGGGGAACATCTTCTTTCCATACCATGGAAATCTTTCCTCATTCACATATTCACATATATTCCAACAAAAAGCCCTGTTTTTAACAAATGTTGTTTTATGAGATAAACATTCTATTTTCTCTACCATGATATATTCCTGAATCAATCTCTTATTTAAAACAGTGTGTTTCTTTCCCAATTATAATTTGTCCAGGGAACAATATCTCATATATTTGCAAACTGCAGGTATGTGGAAAGCTAGAGAAGCATTTATTTTGAATAGAAGTTGAGAATCAGGATTTGTGTGGCTAAAAATGCAGATTTATCAATTTAAAATACTTATGTTACACTAACAATTTAGCTTGATGGTATATGTAGTTTTCTCAGACTTTACTCATTTTAGCCAAGGTAGCAAAACTAGACCTTTTAAAAAACCCCTCAGCACTGCACTCCTATAAAAAAGCACAGCAAACAACAAAACGAACAAAGAGCACCCTCCAAAATCACCATAGCCAAAACCAAACCTCCTACATAAGCAGTTTACCTTGACAGGAATATCATCCTCCTGATTTGCAGTTTCTGCAGTAAAGACATAGGATATTTCTTTATGCGACGTCGTCTGCCTGCAGATGGCACATTTAATGGAGCTGCGGCGGGTGCCCACGCTGTACTGCTCGATGATGATGGCTATGCACTCGTTACAGAAGCAGTGTCCGCATGTCAGCACTGCCCACTACGCAAGGAATTAGGAAAAACACAACCAAAATTCCACTATCACTTTCACATGAACACAAAAGAACAGTGTGCTTATGCAGCATTAACTTACATTTTCACAGAAACATTATTTCATTAAACTCAGATTAAAATGAAGAATTTTAGAAATGTTTTCACCACTACAGCTGTTAAGAAGCCTAGATTTCAAAATTTACCAAGTGAAAGGGAGTAATCATCTGTAGAAGTTCTCTGCATTTATTGTTCATTTTTTGTTCATTTTTTTCCATTTTTGCAAACAAGAATTACAGCCATTTATATATGAACGCAGTCTTAATGCACAGGTCAAATGCACAGCAAATATTTGCAATGTATTTTTAAACAAAATAATACAAATATTTGCACTGGCCACTTGTAAACACTCAGATTCAATCTTTATAAAAATTTCTGAAAGAAAATGCCTTAATTTTTTGCATATTAAGTCCTATGCACTACCTTTGAAATTAAAAATGAATTGAAGAAGATATTATACAGAGAATCTTATTTTCCCCCCACAGAACACAAGCAAATGCAAAAACTGTGTTGCAGAAGCTGTCCTTCCTTCAACGTGCTAGCCCACCTACGGTGCACTTGTAAAGCGTGGTTTTGCAGTTAGAAATGGTCTTTATCCTGTACTACACACTGCTGTACGTAACCAACAGACAAAAAGCCTGATAAAACTTCCTTGCAACAGGATGACTATTATCATCAAGTGGCAATCTCAGCCTTATTTAAAAAAAAAAAAAAAAGTTTTCCTTTTAGGAAGCTTCTCCACCTCTGAGATGGCACAGGGCAAACAACTGCTCTGTAAAAGAACCTGCGTGGCAGGAGAGGTTTAGAAATGCGGCAGGAAACCAGCTCATGTGTCATGCCTGGAACGCTAGCTAAAGTGAAAATACCTTAAATAGTTTTTTTTTAAAAAATGCCTAAAAAGAGCCAGATTAGTTTGACTGCACAGGAAACCTTGCATGTTTTTTAACTAATTGATAATCAAGTGTTAACTACAGTACATTACAGAAAGAGTCTTACTTTCTTTTACTATAAAGCTCAGGCTTATGTCAAGAAAATTTAACATAGAAATGGCTCAGATCTAGGTAAAGACTCTACAAAAGTGAAAAATGTTGACTGAACATCTTACCTGTTTTCCCAGTTGACGTGCACAGATTGGGCATGGTTCTGGATTAACTCCTCCAGTAGTTTTATCTTGAGACTATAAAGTAGGAAAAAAAAATAGCACCATTTTTATTTCAACAAATAAAATGTTATTCTCTTTAAAAGAAGCTACTTGGAAAATGAATGCTGAAGTCAAAAACGATGGGAGAAGAGACCTGCAAATTTCTAAAATATTACGCAGGAAGAAATAAGGGAATTTAGGAGCTACTAAATATTTAACCTGAAGTCGTTATATAAAAGGATTGCTGTTCATACTGCAGTCCTTCAGACAGTATCTGCATCTTTATGCTTTATTTAAGCATTGACGCACTTACTTGGACACTATGATTAAGTAATGTAACATAGAATTTAACCTATAATCCTATTCATGTGTGTTTCAGAAGCCAAGTTCTTTGTATACACATATCAAGGTCTATCATTTTACAAGGCATCTACTGAATGCAGACCAGTCACTTTAATGAAGATTTTCACCATCTAAAACTATTCCATAGTTTTATAACTAAAGAAATGGACAAAACATGTAAGGTAATAATACTGACTATGCAATAAACCCAAAAAACACACTGAATTTCAACATGTAGTGAATCTTTATAGAAAAAAACATTTTCTTGAAAAAAATCTATTTTAAGTGAAAACATAGGCAGTTTTCTTCCACTTCAGTTTAGCAAACATCAAGAAACAATAAATCTCACCTTCTCCAAATTAGTGAGATACAGAAGTTGTCCTAATTTCTTCTGAAGCTGCGATTTGGCAACTGCCTTGTCATTCAAAAGTTTCACTCGATTTTGCTCTACCTATCAAAACAGCATTAAACGAATACATACAAACAAGAAATGAATACTTAAGTTTCTAAGTGAGGCTTAAATACATTTTTTTTTCCAAATTTAAACCAAATAATATACTGGGAACAGCTCATTCTGTAAATTCAGCCTGAGTATTTCCCCCAGCAAAATGTCTATGAACTCCTTTTCTGTATCCAGTAGAAATACAGAACAGAGAAGGGACTGAGGCAAGAAATACCCATACAGCTACTTCCCTAGAGAAAAGCAGTATTTTGGTCTAACAGACAATCTCATAGAAAAAAAAATAGAAAACTTTTGTTTTTGTTGAAAACATGTTTTTCTATCATTGAGAAGGGAAAAAAAAAATCTCTAAGGCTGCTAAGGAATTCAAAAGTGCTGAAAAATGCTTTTCTTTCTTAGTTTTCACTGCTGCTTGAATCCTTAGAGAGGACAAAACAGGTGAGAAGTCATGTCAATTTAATCTTCCACCAGCTTGGAAAATTGAAGTCATAGAGAGGAGTCCCACTGCTCCTTGTTTAGTGTGGAACAGAATAGCCTTTTGGAAACATGTTGCTCTCACAGCCAGAAGACAGAGAAAATATATCAAGGTAGTAGTTCTAAGCTCCAAAAGGCCCGGACACTACATGTAAAAGTACATAAGAACTGTTCTGTCACCTAGACTTTCAGCAAATAAAACAGACATGCTGCATATGAACAGATACAGATATTTATTTTACTTTTGTAGGACGCAGGAATCTAAAAAAAGCTGCTTTATTCTTTCAGAACAAAAAACCACCTCTTTCTCGCCAAGTACTCTACCTCGTGTGGTTCTATAATGTGGAGAAGTGGCGGGTTTGGTTTGGGCTCATCAGGATGACGCACTCTCAGCCGCTCTGTAGCCATTGCTAGTTCATCAATAGCAGACACATGATCCCTCAGCACCATCCAATATTCATGAAGCAACTAAAAGGAAAGCCTAGACTAATTAGTAGCAGAATTCTTGAGTTAGCCTTATTTGCCCCCTACTTAGACAGCATAATGTGAAGATTCTTTTGGAGTAAGGGATAAGGTTGTAGCAATTCAGCAATAAGAAAAATTATGAAGGAAAACTAGACCAGTACCTAAATGATCTTACCTGCTGTCTTTTCCAGCATCTCTTTATGAAAAAATAGTTGTTTCTCACATTTTTTCCTACAGCTATTGGAGCAAGAAATTTAAAGTTCAGAAATCAAAATGCCCAGGACTAAGCACCAGGAACAAAGACTATACATTTTTTAAACACCTAATTAACATGACAGTAAGGCGGCAGCTTGAAGGTGATGTATTAGCTCACTTCTTTCTTTAAAAAGATTTTTTTTCTGATATTAACAGTTGTATGTTGAGTGTTCTTGATGACAAAGGAACAGACAGGAGTGACGTGATTAAATTCTCTGAACAAAAGTAATTGCTGGCATAAAAGAAATGGCTAAGACTGGAAGTATGCTATACATATAAATTGACAAATCTTGGTATTATTTTAAAAACTGATAATACTATATCATACTTCTTCCCAAGGAAGTTTTCTACATTTTTTAAGTATTGCACCTAAATACAGTCTTACTGAAATTTTAAGACCTTTTGCAAACTGTTTTGCAAAGGCCAAAAGTTATTGATGATGAAAATACTTGTTCCCTAATTGCAGCAGAAATATCCCCACCATGTAGTCTAAGCATCAGTAGCTGTTTACCTTGCATTATTTTCTTCCACGCAACAAGCCCAGGACGCAAAATACTGAAGCTCAGGAGCAGCAAGGGTTAATATTTTTCAATCAGCATTTTGGTACCATAATCAAATAACTTACATTTTTGCTGCTTTCAGAAGGTCATTATCTATTTAATAATTTTAACTATCAGATATCTAAACATTGATTAATGTCAATTTATTTACAAGGTTTTTACATTGTGTCAACCTTTTCTAAAAAAAAATAAGAAAAAAGGTAGCTGTAGTTTCACATTTAAAAGCAGCACCCCAGCCCCATTCCAATTTGAGGCACATAGGTGATCAGTAAATAAGTTTGCTAAAAAACAAAGATGGCCTGAGTTCAGTTAGTTTAGCTATCTTGGACTAGGTGAGTATCTTTTTCTCTAGAATATCTTTTCTTCTTCCATGGACTAGATATAGTGCCAAAAACTTCGTTCCTGGATGGCAAACTTCTTACAGAAGTAGCTCTCCTTTTTCCAAAGTCTCCTATGAATAATGACAACTCTCTTGACTCATGAAACAAAACGCTTGGGAGAAAGGCCACAGAGACAAAAAAAAAAAAAAAAAAAAAAAAAAACAAAAAAAAAAACAACAACTTGCAAGGAGCAGGGGTTTGCTCAGATGTCAGCCCACAGAAGATGAGTGCATAAAGGAACCACAAAGGAGATAATCCTGACAGCAGTGTAGCAAGAGTAACATACTGAAGTGGAAATATATGTAAATCAAAAAGAAGGAGAAGGATTTAAGAGAAACCATTTCTGATTACATTTATGTATAAAACAGGATGAGACCCTGTGCCCCAGTTCCTCTCCCTTCTCCATCACTGTTACTTGCAAAAATGAAGCCTGGCATACACCTTCATATTCCCAGGCCAGAAGAGACTAATGATTTCAGGTTACATTGTGTAGCACAGTTTGTTGTGCTGCAGTCTACTGGAAGTGAAAAAATCTTTACCTAGCCCAAGACAGAACGTGAACTAATTAAAGAACAGACCAGAATTGAACTGAATTAAAGAACAGCACTGGATTTGTTGATTCCTGTCACATTCTGATAAAACTAGGACCAGGAAAACAGATCTAATTATATCAGTATACTTTCCTAATAGATTAATTTATAGTACTTATGAATTTGCTTAACAATCACTAAAAGAGCTCTACTGGCTACTAAACCTTTTTTTTTTTTTTTTACTAAATTGTTTAAAGGACTGTGTAAACGCTTTGCATAAGTAAACCCCAATTTCAGACAACAACTTAGATTTGTTCATACATAAAATGCACCACGCAAATGTTTTTCCACAGCCTCATTTGCTGTACCTTATATTCCTTTTTCCACGCCTCGAAGAGCTCCAGAAAGAGGCTGCCTTCCTCAGTGAGCCTGGCGTCCATCCGGTGCGCTTTGGCAAAGGAGAGAACGGCTTTCAAGGCACGTTCCGTTTCACTGGTTGCCCACAGCCCTCGACTTGTGGTCGGTAGACGGTCATCAACGAGACCTTCTTCATCTTCTATCATCTCTTCAAATATAGCCATCTGGCCTTTAACACTTGGAAATAAGCCCAACATAGTTTTCATTACTTATTTTATACTTTCTTATCCATTTCTACATATTCATCATATACTTCAGTCTTCTAGCATTTCATTAAAGGAAAAAGGAAAACAAAACAAGACACACACACATACCATTCATAGAGCTGTTCTATTACTTGATATTCTGAAACTTGCTTAGAACACAGTGAATTTGCTACCAGAAATCTCTGTACAAGACATTTTGTCAGCTCAAAGTCATCAACTTTTGCAAAGGCTTATGCATTTTTTTTCCAGTGGTTATAAAGGATTCTGCAACTATCACATACATTAAAACACTTTGCAAGTCTGACTTCTTAAATGAACATGAGAGTTGCAGTCAAAATCTGATGCAAAGACTGCTGCTGAGCATTAGACCATTTAAGAAATCTACAGCTTCCCAGTTCCCTTTTGACAAACCACACCAATTCAATCATTTTAGACATATTGGTCTTTAATTCTGTAATAAGATTGTTCTAAACAATCTGAAGTAGAAAATATAAAACAGTAACTTTCATTTTTAGTTTTCTAGTATGAAAAGTTTATAAAACTATGAACTTACGTGTGAGAAAAGAGCTTTGACTCATATTCTGTGAACAACTCGTCAGCTTTACAAAAGACACAACTGCAATACAGAAGAAAACAGAAGCACTCAGAATTTGACCAGAAAACAAAGCGATTCCTAAAAAGCGCTACTTCAACAACTATAAACACAAACCAAGTCCTTAAAAAAAGTCTCATACATAACACTTGATACAAATGACTGCCAAAGATTTTATAAAAATAAGGTCATGTGTCTTAACAACTGCATCTGTCATGGCTGTCCAAATATAAATCTTTACTCTAGATTAAGGATACTATTCTTTTCTTTCTTCTCCTATTTCAAAGGAAAATACACCTTTAAAATACATTTCATTTTCTAGACATACTTGTTAAGTGGAAGCCTCACAGGTCGCAAGTGGCAGATAGTGGCAGCCTCAATGACCTGCTTAGAGGGAGGGCCTTCTAAATTTTTCACTGCTTCTCTTACAGTCTTCTGGAACTTCTTCACTTCATCCAGCTGGGTTGTGAGCAGGTACTGAAGGCCTCTGCAGTCACGGAATCTGATTTAAAGAAAGAGCGAAGTCACAGCGCATTGAATCACCGGGACAAAATTGAAAGAGTAGAGAAACAACTTTATATTGTCCTTTAATTTATACCTTGAAAATGCTTACTATGACATGCCATGTTAGCTGGTAGAGATCAGTCCCATGTACATGTGTACAGAGATTTTGCCTGATATTCATAGAAAACAAGGACAATCCAAGAGCTGAGAGCCACAACTGTGTAAACAACCAGCAACATTATGACCCACAAGGATAATCTCCCTAAGTTCAACAAACCCTTAGCCTTATTTAATCTCTTGGACATCAAATTGACTTTCAAAGCACCCATGCAATTCATAGCAGACATGTGTAGCCACTGGGGAAAAAAAAAAAAAAAGAAAGCTATTGCATTTTGCATCTTAGCTTTCAGCTTAAAAATGATTAAATTAATATGAAAGTGAACTATTTCCCTAAAACCTCATTGTGTCTCTCAAGTAGGACTTGGAACATGGACACCAGTAAGAGCGTCTTCTATTGTACTTTTCCGGTGAACAGAGGTCTCACTGAAAACATGGTTCAGGATCTCATCTTTACAGAGTCTTATCATATACAAGACAATGTGTTGCAGGATGAGGTGGTTCTACCTCATAGAAAAAGCTTGATCTGAAACATCCCTTTTGTAAAATGAAATAAAGTTAGAAAAAAGCAAGTTCAACAAGTTCAAATTTTAAAAAGACAGAGTCAAGCAATATAAATTTTGAAATAAAATAGACAAGTTTGCTTAACATGGAAGTCTGAAAATACATGAACTACAAGTAAAAGTCTGTTGTTAATACAATCAGTTGTCAAATATTCACACATTATACTCTGGTTAATCATTTCCAATACTCATCTAGCACTGGCTCTTTCTATCACTGGCTGATAAGCTAAATTAAAGAGAAAATAACCTCAAATTTAAACAAAAAGGGCATCATTCTCAAATGGTAGTTCACAATTTCAGCCAAATTAAATACATAAAATATCTAGTTAAATCTAATAGTTGGCAAAGGCTTCCCATCTTTTGAGGTCATGGTAGCAGAGTAAGCAAATTGGAGTCTTTACATGACTTTATTTCTGCACACACACACGCAGACTCTCCCCCAGTAATATGTATCTCACTGAAATAAGGGCAAGAGGCAATGGAGACAAGATACAGGATACACTGATTTAACAAAAGGAAAAATTCTTCACCGAGTGTGGGTCAAAGTTTGGAAAATGGAAGTATTTGGGTAATACCAGAGAGCAGCAGTTCCAATAGAATTTGGTAGTACTGTTGTTTCCAATACAGAATTCTTTGGTCAGAAAAAACAGTAACACTATATTATGTTGTATCCAAGGATGTACTATAGCTTGATCATTTCCTATATATGTAAGTCAGTTTATTTTAGAGGTTACTCAATCATAATGCAATAAACTTTGAATTATTTTTTGCTCAGCAGTTGCACAGATGCAGAAAATCATGAAACCATCATAGATAATTCATAGGAGAGCATCCTAAAGAAAGCTTGTCTAGACAAAAACTGAAATTTCTCTTGCTTTTAAAGTTTCCTATTTAATTATCTCTCCTCTTTTTTGGAGTGCTTTTGAAACTAATTGCAGCCCAGATGGTCTGAA
>NW_010588631.1:211456-235814 GCF_000705375.1 Tinamus guttatus | reverse complement strand
TAGTTGCAGTTTATCTCATTTTGCACACGCTGAACAAGCTCCTCATCGATGGCATACTGTATTGCTGTCTGGATGACATCCAGCCACCAAGGGGAACCGGAACGTATCTGCATGCCAAAGAACAGATTTATTTGTGAACATTCAATAAATAACCAGTTTACTCATTGCAGCAGAGACTTGTGTTGCTCTTTAGGCCTCAAACACAGAATATTGAATTCCATAGGAAGTTACCAGGCCATGGGGATATACTCATAACCTACCCCTTTTCCTAACAAGAGGATACATGAAGAAGGTGAATTAATATAGAAAAGACAATTTTGGTCATGCATTTTAATACAAATAACATTTAATCACATGCCTTCATCAAATCATTAATATTTTATAACTTCCCATTGAACCTGACTTGTCCCAAAGACTAAATGCAGTTAAGCATTAAGCCCAATGACTAAATGCATGTTAGAACAAACAACAAAAAAAGAACTTTTTTTTTTTTAAATAACTGAAATCCTATCTGAAATATTTCAGAAATATTTCAAGGCCAAAACCTGTAACTTCTAGAACTAAACTATATATGAAAAATAGATAATATAAAGCTAAAAATTATCTTAAACTCTATCAGAATCATCCCACCATGACTCTGTACTTATCTTTCTAGACATCTGTTCATCATGTATTGTAGGTTCTTTTAAGTAAGGAACACAGAATACAATTTTAGGCTCTGTGTGCTTGCACTGTCCAACTCCCATTACCACTGAGGCTTGAAGGAATTGTTAGAGATCAATACTTGAAGTTCAGGATAAACAGATGAAAATTATTAAAAAAAAAAACCACAAGCTAAATATGCAAGAGATACCTGCCTTTCTCTGGAGATCCCGAATCGTCTGCAGAACTGGCTGTAAGGCCTGATGGGCTTCAGCAACTTCTGCATTGGATTTACTCATATAATGCTTCCGAAGTTGTTCTGCCTATATGAAGATGGCAATATAAGTCTTGCATAACTTATTTATATTTATAGTGCCTAATTAAATATATAAAAATTCCTCAGCTACCATGCAATTTTAGAACGGCTAGTGACCTAAAGTGCATAATCTAGCTACCTATATTTCTGAGCAAAATATAGCACTATTTTTTTTTCCTCTAGAATCTGGCATTTATTAAGCCTAAAAAACTTTTAGGCTATTATTAAGCCTAACAAAAAAACTTGTGAAGATAAACTATTACAAAGACATTAACTATACAGTTTTAAAGTATACGTTACATTGAACCTGCAAAGTAAAAACATACTGGAATAATCTGAGTGCAGCATGATTTAACTATATATGCTACATGCCTATACACTAACAAGAAAAGCTGAAATTAAATTTAATTTTTTTAGGTGAAAGTATATTTAACAAAAATTACTTCTGACAGTGAAAATCCCTTGTGGCATCTGATGCTATAAAAGATTTAAATCACTACCAGTTCATCTGATATTTTAACATCTGCTGAACAAACAAATTATGCCTCAGATGTGATAGGTATGTACGTCTTCACCATTACGTTCATTAGATTTTGTGCTTTCAAGGGTGTGTTAAACGTTTCATTTTGTTTGGTTCATTTTTCATTTTGCTTGCCAAAATCAAAATAATTATATTATTGTTATGGATGAAGCTTAGTTACTGAAAACAGAGAAGACTCAAGTATTAGATGAGCTGTTTGTGACAGATGGCTCTGAAGAGCTATCTCCATTTTTCATGTTTAAATAAAACACAAAATTTTCAACCCTGTTCCCCATAACCTCAGGAGAAGATGTAAATAAGTTGCTATGACTGCAGGACATAAAAAATTGACAGTCTTTCTACAAAGGCTGATAGAAACCTATTTAAATCTACCTATCCAAAGGGTTTAAATCAGTTTTTTGAGATGCTCAAACATAATTTTATCAATCTCTCCCTAAATACTCAGGATATTCCTATACCTGGAGATGTGCATTTGAAATAGTCATTCTTTACTCATGCAGATGACATTTGTAAGAACAATCTGTTAACATTTAACTATAGAAACTAGTTCAAAGAAAAGTTTTAACTACTTGTTACTATATTGAGACAAAAAGGAAGGGGAATTTGGGCCAAAAATGGCCTAAAATCTTGTCTATTTGGGGCGACTAGTGTGCAGTAAATTAGGATGCAATTTAACAAAGTAGCTAATTCAGATGAAATTCCTCTGTCACACCTCCTCACACAAAAGAAGTGCACAGCAGGCACAAAGAGATTCAACACTAAGTTAGGAGACAGCAGCCAATATGTCAGTAATTTGCATACCTATAATTACAGCACATAAGTAATTTCTAGGGGGAAGGACCACCAATCATGATCTTGGTGATGAAAGTTTCAGGAAATAAAAATGCCATATGTTTTCAGGTTTTATTATTTTTTATTCTGTACACAAAGAAAATCCCCAAAGAAGATCTTAAAAAGTCAAGTGTTCAACCACTTTTGTCATTGCTGGATCGGTAAAAACTCACCCCCATTCATCAACTTAAGCAACTTGGGACTAGACACAAAGATCTATTAGAATGTTTCTGGGAGAAAAAAAATGCTGCCTAAACACAGAATTTGCATTAAAAAATATAACAAGATACCAATGAAACAAGACACAAACTGATCCCTACCACACAAGTGGAGAGGCTAGGAGAAATGGATTTGTCCAGTCTGCGAAACAGAAGATTTTAGAGCACAAAAAACAACTTTCCAGCAGCTAAGAGAAGGTTACTGAGAAGCCAGGCACTTTTCTGAAGTGCATGGCTAGAGAACAAGTAACAAAGGTTATAAATTGGAATGGGAGGTTCCCAAAGGGAAATTTTTCTTTCGCTGTAAGGTTAATTAAGTATGGGAACAGCATGTCCATAGAAGCTGCAAAGCTTCTGTACTAGCAGATTTCAAAGTCCCAGCTGGAACAAAGGCCAGAGCTACACAGCCAGAAATCAGCACTGAGCCTGCACTGAGTAGGAAGCTGGACTAGAGACCTCCCCAAGGTCCTTTCCTGCCTTAATGACTCCACAATAACAATGATCTTTTGCAAACATGGGCCCTATGTCCACCAGAAGTAACCAGTGGGGAACAACGATACCAGCTATCTTAAAGAGATTTCATTGTTGAGGATATAGCTATACAGCCTGATGTAACCAGGAACTTATAGTGACTTGCTTTTCAAACTTTCCAGACACACAGGAAGTCAGAGAGTCAATGGGAAGAATCAGTTGCAACAGGGCATGTGACTGAGTAACACATGGAGGGACTGGGTAGACCCCAAGGATGAGATTCAGGTGATGAAAGAAACTGAAAATAAGACCTGAAACATGAAAGTTATTTATTGCTGTTTCTTTATGTAGATAAAACAATCAAGTATTTTTTTCTGAGATGTATTTATACAAAAATTGAGCAATACTTACCTCTTCTGCAAGTCGGCTATCACGCAAAGTTGGTGGAATTCCTGGGTGCTTTGCCAGCAACAATTCCATCAAATTGTGTGTAGAATGAAGTCTCTGAAAAAACAAAGTCAGCCATAATCATGAAAAAATATTCCATCACTTGTGACAGGAAAAGATTAATCAGCAACAAAATTCTATACCAAGAAATTAACATTCATTTAAAATAAGATTTTTTCTCAAACTGAAGGGACCATAGTCCTCATTGTAGGTGGGGAAATAAAACACAGAACAACAACAACACAGTCTTCTAAGATCTGACAGCAAATCACCAGCAAAATCTGATATGAAGTCTTCTGATTCTGTTCTATAATCATCCTCTAATTGAAGCTGCCCTTGACTATTACAGGAAATAGTTATTTCCCTTAAGGCATATTCTTTTGTAATAATTTTCAGAATGTAATGCAAAAATAAGTCACTTAGGCCATCTAAAGCAAACTAAAATATAAGGAAAAGACAGCTCCCAAAGCTTCAAGCATCTTTATATTTTTCATTTTTCTGAAATAAAAGATAATTTGAAAACAAAAGACTTTTTGTTTATTTTTAGGGAGAATAAATTTGATCACTAATTATGCATATATTGGCTCATTCTCTCTATGGGTATGTATACAAATATATATAAATATATGCATGTCAGTGTATCACACCAAATCATACTGGATGTCTCCACCATTGGGATCTAGTACCCTTTTTACCTCCCTAATTCAACTTTGTCCTGTTACTGTGTCACCCCCCGAACAGCATTAACCAGTACTGGCTTTCTATGTTCTAAAACAGTCAGCGCTACACAACCAAGAAGCGCTCAACAACAGCTGAGTCTTACCACACAACAGCAATACACATTTTCAGGAAAAAAAAAAAAAAAAGCTTTATATTCAATTCAGTATAATGGCGTCCTCATAATTAAAAAACTTATGCTGGTATAGGTAACCTGAGTGGAAAAATGCCTCTAGAATTCAAAAAGGAGAAGCGTGGGTAAAAGAACAGAATGGAATTATGAAAACGTAATGATCATGTAGAAGAATATTTTACTCCACTTAGTGAAGGAAAGAAAAAAAAACAGAAAACTGCTAACTTCTTATTTCTCTATCTAAATAACTACTACTAAGAAACCTAAAATATCTTGCTATGCTGAAAAATGCTAATTTTAATCATTTTAGAACTGATACTTCTTTGAAGAAATATAAAGATGCTGGTTACAGCATCATTATTTCTTCATTCATCTCATTTTTATTAAAGCACTCAAAAATATACAAGCTTCAGTTCTTTTTCACGTTTTGATGTGCCTTCAGGAACATCTTCTGCCGTGTGACACCTTTTACTTCTTCAATGTGACATACTTGTATCATTCTGAATGCCACTCCAGCATCCTCTATTTGCACTAGTCTGTAACAAAGTGCTATTAATGTGAGTAGTCGCACAGGGAAGTCTAGGGATGCAGCTTGCTAAGTTTTATTACAGAACAGCAGGTGGAGATCATACACTGCTTCTGAGGTAGCATCAAGAATGACACGGAAAAGCTTTTTAGAAATAGCATGATTCGCAAAAAGAAGAAATGTGAAGGTCACAGAATACTATTTAAATATTGTGATGATGATAACAGCCTGAAAAAGTCATCTGGCATGCGCTAAGGGGAGGAATAAAAGACTAACCTGACAAAAAAATCTAGAGTATTCCAACTCTTAATTGTGTCTTTATATTTGGATTTTCACTCACTTGTAAGGAATCAGTTTTGAGCTTTTCTTTGTGTTCTTCAGAAGAACGCAACACTTCTCTGTACAGCTCTGCAGCCAGTGCATATTCTCCTGAATAAAATAAGTAAAAATTTTTAAAGCGCACACACATACACATTGTGTTGGTCTTTAAATACCCAAGCAGGCAGCACTCATACTTGCTATGTACTAAAATGTTTCTGGAAGGGCTGTTCTGTATATGCTTATCTCCACAAAATGTGTTACAAGTATTCTATTTACAAGAACTAAATCATCTTCCAAGATCAGTTGTCCATGGCTAATTTGCTTTACTTGTTTATCTTTGTGTGGTACGAATAAGGTTTTATGTAAGTAGCACTAACAAGTTATTCTATGTAAAATGAGATATTTAGGACTAACACACAGCGAAGTGAAACGTAGGCGCAGCACAAATAGCAGAGGCCTTGAGAAAAGGGGAGACACAGGATGAATTAAAGAGGTGTATGAGCTATGAGATAGCGCACAGGCTTTGCACTGAAGACCCTGCAGCTATAAAAACTCACCCATAATCAGGTAATGAAATACAAAAATGGAGTTGAATAAAATTGGTTTTAGGAGTAACAAAGAGAACAAATAAATAGTATCTGACACATGCAAAAGCATCCTATGACAGTAAATTTGACTGTAACGCAGAACTGTGGACAAATGAAGACAGAAATGGGTAAAAGCATCTCAAACACACAAACGACTCCAGGTGAATCACTGAGTGAGGAAGAAGAAACCATAAACACAAGCATCATTTTCCTCCTGGCAAAAAAAAACCTTCGGATATTGACAACTCACATTCCCACCACTGGAATGAACCTGCCAACTCAAAAGATTACTGAAAGGGTGAACATAACACCAAGAAAAGGCAGAGCAACAAATTCTTAGCTTAAGGTGTGCTTCATCCTAGCTCATTAACAAGATCTTGCATGTAACAAATAGGCAGAGATACAGGCAGCTCTTCTGGGAGCCTTACAGCATTTTAGGGGACAACCTTTATGGCAAGTTGGGGCAGTCCTTTTGTATATAGTCTAGAGATAAGTAATTGCTCTCCTGGTATTCTGTGAACATGAATTCCTTTGATCCTGGCAGTATTTCATTTGAAGTAAAACTGATTTATTGGCAACCTTGACAGAGCTTTTTACACTAATGCAAAATCTGAAGAGTGAATTAGAAGCTTTGAGCTATAATAACCAGAGGTGCAGAGTTCTCTACCTCTGTCAGGGAGGAGAGGCAGTTCAAACCGGAACAGTGGGAAGCAAGTCTGCCAGATTTGTGTTTGTATTTATATAAGAGTGATAATATATTTGTAGAAGAAGTGTTTGTATTTATTGCCTTTCATTAAGGTAAGTAACAAAAGCAGTTTGTTCGTTACAGTCTTTCATGTTTATGATTAGGTCATGTAAATATAGTTTGCTTAGCAGGACATTTAAGTTTCACGTAATTATTTTTGTTTTCCTGTTCAGAGCTTTTTTTTTCCCCAGTTCAATCCAAATACATATTGAGAGATTTGGATAGCAAAAAGCACTAATACAAGTGCTAGGCAAAAGCAAAGCCCCTCAGAACGCAGCCAACAGACAGATTGGAGTCAACATGGCAAGAGAATACATATTGAGAGATTTGGATAGCAAGAAGCACTAATACAAAAGCAAAGCCCCTCAGAACACAGCCAACAGACAGACTGGAGTCAGCATGGCAAGAAGTATGAAGGAAACCCAGAAAGTAACACTGATTCAACACAAGTACTTTAAGTAGAATTAGAGTGTCATTTTTTATCTTCTCAGTACACAGGAAAACTGGAAATACTATGAGACATCTCGAGGATGCAACAAACCACATCTATTATTTTCTCCCTCATTCAAGAGGGAGAAAGATCCTCTCTAGTTTCCCAAGATTTCATTATAAGATTTTTCTTGAATGTAGAATGTCAACCACTTTTATGTGGTGTCCTCGAAGCCATAATTAGTCTCCTAGAAGGTGTGACGAGCAGGCTAAGCAGTCCAGTCTCACCTTTGATGATATGGATGCCTGCTAAGCCATTAAGAGCGCACACCAGCTGCCGGTGAGCTTCCTCGCACTCTGTTCGACACTTCTTCTGCAACGAAGTTAACAATTCCTCCATGGTCATGGTGCTGAAATACAGATCAAATGGCTAAAACTTGAAACAAAAAGACAGCAGCACACAAGTAAGACTATCATACTGTGCAGTATGACTGTTACAACAAACATATTGTGCAAATGTTTACTAGACATTTTTAGAAACAACATAGTTCTGTCAGCTTCTGTTCCACCTGCAGCTATGCCCTATCTAACCTGAAAGAGTATTTCAAAAGGACGAAATCTCCTAAAAATAGAAACCAAAAAGCAACAAGGACAAAAAAAAAGTTAAGAAAAATCTCTTCACGGTGCAGAATACTTTGCTCAATTTATTACAAGAAACAACTGAGAATAGATCTCATATTGCTAGAAGCTGTTCAAATGAAAACAGCAAGACAGCCTATATACTTTCCCTCTCAATGTAAACATGAAAAAGTGATGACTTAGAGAGGTAGAGAGAAATGTGTGGAGAATGAGAACAGTGAAATTACCAAGCATCCCTTAAAGATACTGTTTTTCTACATTCATTATTATTTGTAATTCTACAGAGAAATTTAATTAGGAGAGAATTAGTTGGAAAGGAAGACATAAGAAACACAAGCAGGAACAGGGATGAGAAGAAAGAACGAAGATAGAAGAATGCCTTGGATAAGGCAAATGGGCGCAGAGGTCAAGCAGGAAGATGACTGATGCAAAGGGACAGGACATCAGTCTTCAACACCTGACCTGAGGCTGCTTTATGACCCACTGCTGCTTTGAGACCAGAGACTACCACTTTCCAGAGAGCTATTTACTATTTGAGATTTAGTGCTCTGAAATCAAGTGACATCACCCCCAAGCAGGATATCTTTGAAAAGGGCTTTATTGCCCCCTCTCATAACACGATTCTATGCACAGGAACTGGTCTCTGAGTTAGTGTTATACTAGAGCAGGCTTTTAATTAATAGCATCACTGTTTGAAATTAGCTCAATTCTGCAGATGCACTGGCAGATACACACACGTCACCTGCTGTTCGTACTTCAGTATTTCCACTCATTGCTCTTTATCTTTCATTTTCAAAGCCCTCAGCAGTTTCAAGGAAAAGTCTCTGCACATCCTTTTACAAACGACACAATTTGCTTTACTTAAAATCCGAGATTAGCAATTAAGACAAAAAGTTTTTGACTCGGTTTAACTATGGAACCTAAAAAATGCCCTTATGAGGACTGTATTTTTGCCAAGTAGATGTTCTCACTTCTTTCACTAAGCAGGCAGGAAAAAGATCATCTAGTATAGAACATGTTCCAAGGTCTGTGTTTCTCACTAAGCAGGCAGGAAAAAGATCATCATCTAGTATAGAACATGTTCCAAGTCCAATTTCTTTTATCCCCATGTTCCAACACCATCTTTGTAGTTTCAGCTCAGTTCCTCTTATTCATCAGAGTTCCTGGTACTGAATTTCTTGATTATTCTCACACACAACCACATTCAGGAGCCAAAATTTCTGCCTATTCTGGAAATGTCCATTACTGCAGTCAGGCTTGGTTCATGAGAAAGATATATCAAGAGTGCTTGGAAACAGCTTTTCCTTGCATGTATCTTTTTAAGAAAAAATAATTTTTACTGCTGTTATTCTTTTCACCAAAGTTACTATGCTGCCGTCCCCCTTGCAGGCATTCCAGTGAAATCGATGCAGTACTAAGACATCCCCAACATACTCATACTCAGCTTAACTCATGTTTCACTTGTACTCTGCTGGATCACTCTGCTGCAAAGGGTAATACTGTATGGGTGAATACTGATGTTTTTCCATGTTTCAGTCATTTCTTCCACATTAGTGGAAGATTTTCTGCCCGTCAGGCACAAAATGCTCCAGCATGATGCCTGTTATTGGTCCCTGCTGTAGTAGCTGCAAAGTTAGTTACGACTGCTTAGGCACATTCAAGGTGTCCTATAAGGAAAAGAAGGAGTAGGACACAAAACTTCATAAAAGGATAGAAGAAAAATGGACAGCATGGGCAATTAAGAGCAGGAAACAATAGAAACAGTAAGTGTAGTATGTATTAAGGTTAAGTTCTTCCCTGCCTGCTACTTAAACAAGAGAGGCAATGCTCTGAGAGCCTGGAATAGGCTTTCACTTTAAAGGCTTTCAAGGGTGGATCTCGATAAAAAATCTGTAACCTGATATTACATTTGATTTAATTCGAATTACTCTGTTCTATTTACCCTTTGTTCATTGTTCTCATTTTTTTAACTGAATCTGTTTTGTTTAATGCTATAAATATAAGCTGCAACATTTTAGAATCCATCAGCATCATGAGGTTAAAATACTAATGCACAAAAAGATGTCTTCTCTAACACAAGAATTATCCTAACCGCAATACTGCCTCCTATTAAATTCTAATATCCCATACCTTGGTGTGACATAGTTGCACATGTTTTGCTGAACAAGCTTAAAATTAAGACTTACTTTAAATTGCACAAGATCTTGCCCCAGCAGCAATAATTGGACATTTGCTTTGAATAAGCACACCATTTAGGATGTGAAAAATAATCACCTTTTCTGTAACGGCAAAAACTCTCCCCGAACAGCTTGGGGATGACAGCAGGCCTGCCTCAGCCGCAGCAAAGGGTACAGAATAGAAGTCACGGTCCTTCTATCTAGGCTGCTGAGCTTAAGGGTCCAATCTGAAATCTTCCTCAGTTTTGCCAGGGCATCCTGGCAGCACACATCGTGCTGGCGATGATAGAAGTGTCTCTCCACAGGAGAAAAGTGAAGCCAGTGTACGTTTTCTGTCTGGGGGGGGATTTGAATCTGTAAGTAAGAAAGAAAATAAGTAATTTGCAAATAAAACTATCGATTCAACATACTAAGAAACTTAAAAAACAACAACAACAAAAAAAAAACAAAAAAAACATTTACTTGATCAATCACATCCTCCTTTGCTGATCTCCACATTATCTTGGCAATTAGGCTGTAGAGAGGCCGAGAATTTTTTCTACAGTAAGGTCGATATAACAGTTGGTCCCACCAATGTTTGACCCAGTAAGGATCAACTCCAAGAAAAAGGACTAAGCCATAGAGATCTGCCAAGAAAAGAAGCTCTTTTAATACAACACTGTAATGTTTTAAAACTGCAGGACATGCCTCCAAAAGATAACTTTTCACAGAAAGGTTATCAGACAAAGTAGCTACTATTTAGCCATCTTTTCCATTTGTTTTCCAATCATTTCCTCATCTAAGAGTAGCTGGAGGCAGGGGAATGGGGTGGGGAGAAGTTATCTCCTTCGGTTAGGTACTGATTTTCCCAGAATTTTTAGAAATATGACTGTTCTTGAGATTTTCTTTTTAAAAAAAATAGTTTAGCTGAACTAAATAATTCTAAACCTAACTGGAACAAGGACATGAGGCAGAAATTGCATGATTACATATGGTTAGCTTGGGGTGCCAGGTTTTTGTAAAATTATATTGCTCAGTATCATTGCTTTGCAGCCTGCTGTGTGCCAACTGTCTACTGTTCACTATCCTAAAAGTGATTGCAATTCAGAAGGTTTCACTTCTCTATCACGGCAGAAGAAATTAATTTAAAAAAAAAAATCACTTTTATTCTTTACTTACCAACTGAGGGAATACAGCTTACCAATTCTCCCCAATTCAGAAGGCCACCATTTTTCAGGGACTAAATTTAAAGAATAAAGCTAACCTTAAGTTTGTACCTAAAACTCATTAGAAGTCTACAAAAACACATGTTTAAGTGCTGCATGTGAATGGTGCAAAAATAGATGGCAACATATGATGGTATCCTCAAGGCCTTAATGATCTCAGGCATAAACTCTGTTAGCTTTATGTTGATTCTGGCAATCAGCTGAGAGCTACTAAACATAATACCACACAAAACTGAGCCCAGAGAGAAGGAAAATCCTGACAGTTTTTTTCATATGCAGGAAGCACAAGTTCCTGCAGAGGTCCTATCCCACTTCACTATAGCAGCTCAGAAATCAGTCAGTGGTTCCCTTGTCCCGCATATGAAGGGGACTGCCTCTGTACAGCCTGAGAGGCTGACCAATGTGTACTACTGAAAACAAGGCATTTTAGAGTTAGCACTACCACAGGTAAGGACTTCAACAAGTTGATCACGATAATCAACTCAATCTCTTCTTCCCACAGTATTTCTTTATGACTATGTATTCTGACACCTCTTGTACGTAAAACTATAAATTCATACTCAATTCCATAACGGTTTAATCCACAGTACTGACTTTTATAATAATTTGGATCTGAACAGCAGTTCACAAATGTACACAGATTCATCCCCTTTCAAAACTATGGCCTCAGTTTGATGCCCTTTCCTTTCTCTCACCTGTCTGGAAACTGCTTACAGAAATGGGGCACCTCATGAAAATGACAAGATAAATGAGGTCTGCTTACATACATTCCCCTGCTTCACACCAGCATCTCAATTTATCAAGTCCTCAAATAAGGATTTATAACAGTTTCATAAAGCTTTAATATGATTTTTAGGATTTTTTAATCACTGTTGGTAAGTACATGGAAATTGACGGCCACAGCAGTTTTAGAAGGCTATGCAAGATATAGCAGCACATCTGTATTTGATAGTTAGAAGGTTTCTGCAAAAGGAGCCTGTTGTCTTAAGCTGCAAGAGAAGGGGATAATATTTTCCCACTCTGCTGTAGAAAGGCAAAGGACAGAGTTGAGTCAGCTGTTCAACACAGATCTCCACTCCTGCAAGCATTTGCTTAATTCGGATAGAAGAGAAAATTTCAGGCCTGCAATTTTTGTATCAGTGACATTTATTGATGACTGTCTTCAAAGCAAAATAACGTGCCAGTAATTTGCAGTTCTATAAGTACATCTTCAGCTAGGAGATGTAGGCCACAAAATCAGCTACATTAACATCACTCAAAGGAAACTCTGCTATGCTGAAAAGATATAGTCAACATTTTGTATAGAAAGTTAAAATAAGTGAAAACAGACTATCTTTTTGAACCTGCTTACACTGCATTTACTTGAATTTACTTGCATTTACTTTACTGAATTTTTCTGTTCTTAAAAAAGGCCTAAGTGAATGCAGTCCACAGTATTTTAAGTGCTGTAACCTAAGTTACTAGACTTTTTAACTCCTCCAAAGCAGCTGCCTAATCATCAGCACCAATGAAAACCCAAGGCTTACCTTCTAATCCTCGCTGCACAGGAGTGCCACTCACACACCAACGATTGACTCCACTTAAACGGAGTGCCATTTCAGCAGCCTAGCACAAGAAGACAGAACCAGTGGTAGGAAAATGAAAAAGACGACAGCGAAACAGACTCTAAAACAATATATATATGTTTTTCTGAGTTCTAATATCTTTCAGTATAAAAGACTAGCAAACTTATAGACAGTAATTTCGCAATACATTTTAAGTATGTATATAAAGGTATTGGACTTTCTTGAAGGCAACTGAAAGCTGCTAAAATCATATCTACCTTCAAATACATCTGCAAAAAAGCACACATAATAAAAAAATAAAAAAAAAAAGAAGAGAGAGAGAGAGAGACACTAATTAAAATAAACTCTACAGACTGCCGACTTAGAGACATTTTGGACTATTTTAGCTTCTAGACCCAAAGGCTATATGCATGCCTCTGAACCATGCCACTGAACAGGGCAGCATCTTGTTTGAAACTATCAAACACCATACACAACATGCTGACCTATGTCCTTAAGCTGTCAGTATAGATTATGTTAAGTATTTTTTGAGCTGAATATACTTCAGTTTGCCAAAATTTCAACAGGAGAAACACATGATAGTAAATATCTCCAAGGGAAAATAGACTACTAGTCACTTCTAAAGAACAAGCTACAAGGACAAGTTACACAAGTACATCCAATGTTAAGAGGAGTATTTCTAAAGAACAAGCTACAAGGACAAGTAAGAGGAGGAAAAAAAAATAGCAGCTCTATTTTCTTTTACTATTTACAACAAGCTTGTCAAAAGCTTTTCCAGTTCAATAAAGGCATGACTGGGAACAGCAAACCTTTGCAGTAGTGCACTCAACCATCTGTGCCTCGTCAAGGCAGATCCTCCACCACTCCACTGCTACCAAGGGGCTGGGGATGGCCATGTACCGCTTCTGGTTCCTGAAGCGGCGCCCGTCCTCGCTGTTACTGTGCGGGATGTCCACGTAGTTGAGCTCGGTGCGCAGAACATCGTACGTGGTGATGACCACCTCCTGTTCTGCCAGCATGTGGGGCTGCAGAAAGCCATGCTTCTTCACGCCTTGATACACCTGCACAGGCGACAGGGCAACAGGAAAGGGGGAACTTGAGAAACGCTCGTATGAAATGCAAAAATTTCCAGACAGCCTATTATGGCGTGCACTTTCAAAAGTGCCCCTAATATAATATTAAATAATTCAGACAACCTACATTTGTGTAATAACACAGGGGGAAATCCAAATAAGTAATACAGTTGATAAGTACAATAGATATTGATGTAAAATGTATATATGTATTTAACTCTATACAAAATATCAAATACTGATTTTTTCTTCTCTGAAGGTGTCTTTAGTATTTGCCACAACAGGTATATGTGATATTAAGTGTTCTGTAAAGCTGTACGGGGCAACATTACAGAAGTCAGTGTTACATGTTGACACTTCCATTGCACATTACCTTCCTTTTTTGTTTTATTCCCCCTAATAATCTCATCAAATATTACACAAGGATAGGAATATATATAGAAATAATTAAAAGCAAAAGCATTAACCAGATTATCATTTTTATTTGCAACTTAGTGACAAAAAATCCACATCTACCAACAGAATACATACGCCTTTCATAATGATATTCATTGCAATATCTAAAGTATTTTTATCTGCCTCCTCACTTCAAACATAATGGAAACACATAACAGTTTAATACTAAAAAAATTACAAGCTAAACTTTTTACTGTATTTCCCCACGTTAGCATGTGATATCTCAATAGAATGGAGCAAATGCAAATTATGAGTTCAACTAATACTTTTTAAAAGATCAAACAGGGTGTGATACAGGCATAATTTAACCAATAACATCCACTGAAAAAGGGGCATTTTGCCACCACTAGGATTTTTAGCTACTAAGGACAATTGCTACCAGAGCAATATGCCAAACATCTTTTTCCCCTCTCTCATACAAATTAATTTCCCTGCCTCCCAGTTTACCTCTGGAACTAGTTTCAAAATTACACACATTCTTGCTTACTTACATTTTTTTTTTTTAAATCACAGGCTACTTCTTATCGCTCACCCATATGAATGTCAATGTTAAAATGGATACGATTTATTTCTAAAGATTGGGATATTCATATATGCCACCAAAGAAATCTATATTCCAGTCTTATTTTCAAATATCTGGACTTTTTTCCCCTATTCTTCTCTCACTCTATTATTTTCTGCTCTATTATAGGAACAGTCTAGATCTTTAAGGATAAGAACAGACCAACAAATTTTTGTTTTGGCTATAAACACTTCTTTTTAATCATTTAAGAAAAAAACACACTATCCTACTCTGAATCAGAGTGTCAAAACCTTTAACATTCACTTTCATGGTTAACATCCCTGTTACTGTACTTTTTCTCTGTTGATGTCCTTACTTTATATTTCTCGTTATGGTAATATAGCATTTTTTAATCAATTGAAAGAAACATTTACTTACAATTCCTGCTCTGCCCTAGAACGTGTGACAACAGAGCACATGCAACCAGGTTACTGCACAAGAGCTGGAAGAGCAGAGAGAGGGAAAGCAGCTCAGTGAAGCAACTGAAAAATAGCTCTTGAAGTCTAATGATCTCTTGCAAGTATTTGTGAACAGATTTTCTGGAGGTTTATAACTCAGCCAAGTATGGGTTGTTCTCACATCAGCACAAAAAGACAACCTGCTACACAGAAAGCTCTATTGATAAATTCCTTGTTTTAAAACACAAAAGAGTTAGAATCTCCCACGGGTCATAAGCAGTTGAAAGAATTAAAAAACCACGCTCACATGCAAAACCTGCTAACGGAGGACATTGATTCTTTGAAGCTTCTAAACTATTTTCATTTCACTGAAAGTCAGTCTGGATGACTCACAGTTGGCAGTGAAAAAGAAAAAATCAAAATGGTGCCTTAGACTGGAACGTGTCACACAGTCTCAAGTGCTGACATCAGTTTTTAAGCTATTTTTACCATTATCATGTAAATTTATTTCTGACAGTTTTCACCAAAGCTGGTAAAAGCTGAATAAGGTCCTATGAAAACAGTGCAAGTTTTACACATCTGTGAGCTGTTCCACTGAACCTAGGGAGATTACCAACACAAATGCTTAGCAGGGAAACTGGGATTCATGTGTGTGTTTTACTTCCATGCAAGATAGAAGAAAATATAAGATATACTTCTGAATGCAAAGATTTCCCACTTTCGCTCTCACTATTACTGCTGCTGCTCTTTCCTCAGAATATACACAACCTAGAATTTACGAATCTCAGAGCACTCTGTCCTTACTAAGGTCCTTTCTTCCCAAAGGTAAAAAGGACAAGACTCGAGTATGTTATTAATAAGACAACAGTGGCCACCCTTCATTCCTAAAGTAATAGATATATGGCTATCCTGGAATTTTTAAAACATTTACTGTATTTATAATCAGGTTTGATTTAGTTACAGAGCTGTTCAGAACAAAGTAGGAGGTCAATATGTGATCTCCAGATAAAATCTTCTGCATTTATCAGGATGCTGCTTACCTAGACCCCAACCCAAGTTTTTAAAATGTTCCTTTAAGTCAACAGCAAGGCCTAGCCTAAGATTTCTTAGGTACATTCTGAAAAGAAGAAATTCAGCAGCACACTTTTAATCTATTTAAACATTCATTTTATCTAGAAAGAGTTGAAAGGCAACTGTGAGGAAGTTGTTAAAACACAGATGAACAGACAGATGGGACCTGCTAAGGTATCTATAGTTAGGCTTTCCCAAGATTCTCGATAATCTTTTTGAAGGGAAGAGACCTTTACTTCTCAGAAATCATGCTTTGCTGCTACTGCTCAAAACATATTGCCCTTTCATAAACATATCCAAGTCCACTATGTTGTCTCCTGATAAGCTCATAAGACAAAACAAAAACTGAAGTATTAAATTGAGATAACCCTTTGGGGGAATCAGTGAACAACTGAGTCCAAAGCGTAAGTGCTGGTCTACCAGTCAGAAAAGTGAAATTCTGTAACAGTGAATGAAAAGGCCTCAGAATTTCATGCGAGGCAGAGAGACTCTGACAGGAATCCCAGAACCCTGAAGAATAATTATAATATGAAGCAATACAATCATACCAGAACTCGAAGAGAAGACGATCTCACATGCCTGTTGATCTCATCTACCCACTGATGACAAATAGAACTTGGAGAAATTATCAGTGTTGCTCCTGTGGAAACAGGTTTCATTGCCACAAGGCAATGGGGACAGTAAAACGGCTTGATCTTCAGATTTTCCTCTTTGTAGTTAACACACTCTGCATGCTGCCATAAATAACACTTCAGGCACTGCACACGGGCTTTGCAGTCCACTAAGCCAAGCTCACCACAGATGCATTCAAAACGATATTCAGAGGTGTTGAATGGAAACACAGAACTGGTATGTTGCACACTATTGCCAGCATGTTCCTGGGAATCTGAGGACTGCTCCTTTCGAATGTCCTGTTGGGCATCAGCTGTACTTTTAGAAACCTCAAAATCAGGCTGACTCTTAATATCAGTGGAAACAGGGTTACCATACATGTCGGGATTCTTTGTTCTCACAGATTCTTGCTGAGTAGCATTCTCTTTTACACAGTTGCTGCGATCTGTTGTTGACTTCCTTCTACTTTTGCTAGTTGCACAATAATCATGTTCTTCTGTGGTGATATCCACCTGTAAAGGGGTTTTAATGACATTTTCGGAAGTAAGACCACTATTTCTTGATTCTTTGGTTTCAGTTTTAGCATCGGTCAAATACTTCTGAATCCTTTCTGAAGACGTTGCTATCTACAAAACAAAATTAACCAAGATAGTCAGACTTCCTCTCACCTTTTTTGAAAGGAAGCATAAATACCTCAAGACAGATAACATTTTATAAAATTTTGGTTTAGGTATTTAGTTACTGTTTACCAGCGTTTAAAACACCACTTCATTGTAACATGAAAACATGTGTCAGCTCCTGCAGCAGTATTTTAAAAGATTTATGACAGAGTTAATGTTTCAGTCCTAAGATTTGACCTACTTTTGTCATCTTCTGCTTTGTGAAGCTCAAAGCAAATGCTGAAGTTCTGTTTTCTGTAAGCCAGCCAGCACCCACTAAAGCAGCATGCACAAACATGTGCAAACTGCACACCTGGCAGTAACATGCATTTAGCATAAGACCTGCTTTTTCAACACACTCACAATTAGCCCTGGCAGTAACATGCATTTAGCATAAGTAAGGCCTGCTTTTTCAATACACTCACAATTAGTTAATGAAGCAAATTTTACCTGCTCTTTGGGTCTTTCTCGCTTCTTCTTTTCCTTGTAATTCTTTCCCAGCTTGAAAGAACCAGCCAGACCATGGCCTTTGACTTGCTCCACTACTTGTTCTGCAATTAGTTTTTCCAGAGTTCTTTTGAGAAGCCGTCTATTTCTCTGTACGTCATACCTATATATAGCACTGATATACTTAAATATTGCAATAATGGAAGCTCCTTTCTTCACATTCATCTCCTTTATAGCCGCTAATATCATAACTCGCAAGCCTATATGCAGAACAGCAAGAAAAAAAACAGCTCAGATCTAATAGAAATTACTTGGAGAAAGCACATTAGAGAATCTCTAAACAAAAGCACTCCCCATCTCCATCCAAAAAATGCAGAAAAATACAGCCAATAGTTTTGGTGATATATTACTTCAGTTAGCCCTACAAATCACTACAATCTACCAGTTTTCAGTGAAGAAGAGTAACAAAAGAAATAAGTCACTCAATTCTCTTACTGGAATGTATATAAATACATTATATTTCAGCCTGACAGAAATCTCTCCCACAAAACTACCTTCAATGACACAGAGCCCTGCAGGACAAGTACTGGTCTGGTGACTTCACATTGAAAACTGATCACCTGTTTCCAGCATGGAGTCCTACACTCTCGCACTCACCTCTGATGCGGGGCCAGCACCATGGTTATCAAAAGCATCAGCCCGTGCTATGGCAGTGAGGCCCAGCCTTCAACTCAGTCAGTGGCCAACACAAGCCACAAGTACTGTTTCTTGGACTTCTGCTGAAAGCAAAATATAAAATAAAATACTTACTGGGATATTGTATTTTTTCCTTCAATTTAAGCTCCAATTTCTTTGTTTTTTTCTTTTTATTTCCTTCTAAAGGCTGAGGTGGAACAAAGAAGTTCACAAGTTTACCCTAGTACAGACAACATTAAATAGCATTAGAAGTTCACATCTCTTCAATGCAATTCTGCAGTTCTTTAATAATCTTTTCACATTTGAAAATAAGCATGAACTGCTACAGAAATGTGCAATCTAATTATAAAAAAAACACTAAGAAAAAAAAATCCAGCATTTTACAATCTGAAGCCGCCAGTTACCCATTGACTTTTGTAGGATATGTTACCTAGATACCTCATTTTGGGGGTACAGAATGATGCCTATACAGCTCAGCTTCTTGACCACTGGTGTTCAGCACTACGCTTATAACAGAAAGCAAAGAGCAGCTAAACAAGCTGCTTCACAGGACGTGTGAGGAGGAAAGTGAAGACATGATGAAAAATTGTTGTTAAATATATTCTAAACAAGCCAATAAACAAATGTATTCCTAACATGAAATAAACGGTGAGTAAAAGCTTCTATTCACAGAGTAATCTTCCCTATTTTGGTATAGAAGGTTTGTCTAATGGATATTTGGCATTCTCCAATAACATGACAGGGGAAAACAGTTTCCAATATGTTAGACTAAGGCACAGATTTATACACTCAGGGAGGGTATCCAAACTACCAAGAGCCTACTGACAGCATATTGGCCTCCCAGCCCCATATAACAGTGGTAAACAATATCAGTTGCTACTTGAGTATATGTGACAAATATCACACATGAGAAAGCAGAATATTTCATTGTAATTTTAGTCCAATTTAAATTCTGGACTTCTATAAAACAGAGAGCAATAAACTCACTAGGAGAAATACATTTCACTATTTTCTATGGAAAATACTTTCTTCATATTAAATCTTACTTTAGTTTTCTTACCTCTGGTAATGACAGAACATCCTGTTTAATGTCTTGTCGGGTGTGAGTCAGAATAAGAGCCAGCACCTCTACTGTCTTCCCAAGACCCATCTCATCTGCCAAAATACCTCCAGGCCACTGAGGTCCAGCAATTGGATATTCACGGATAATACTAGAATTCAAGCACAGTTGCAAACCAAAATCAGTGAGTGTAGAATAGCATGGCAGAGTAGCACGCGTTCAGGGACACACAGTTTCAGCAAGGCAAAGGTTTGAGGAAAAGGCAGTGCCTTTGATATCAGCTAAGCTTGATAATAAAACAGCAAGCACTTGCATGTACAATCCTGGTTTGAAGAGCAATGTGCACGCCAGCAAGTTCTGGGGTCTCTGCACCTCTTAACTTGCTGTCACTTGCTAATCTTTGGCCATCACAGATACTTGCCTTTCAGAGACTAGTGTCTCTATTTATAGTTTCATGAAAAAGAACTGAAATTTATGTTTGTTAAAAACAGGGAAAAAATAAAGAGCAAAACAGAAATCGAAAGATTCTGTTCTAACCAACTTCATGAGACAACTGAAGCAAAACTAGTGCATGCAGACAGCTAGTATTCATGAAAAGGTGCCTCCTTTCTTTAGCTTTTAAAAACCTTAGAACAAAAAGACAAAACTGTCAAGGATCTAATTTAAAAAGAACGTTAATCCTAATCTTAAAAACAAAAATTTGTATTGAATAATAAAAATTAATTTTAAAAAGCTTAAGAATTAAATCTTACATTCAAAATTTATGTATTTACTTCTACATTGGATATTTGTTTCACTTTCTGTTCAGTCATATATATCCCTTTTCAAACTCTTTAGTTGCTAACTGAAAAACTACAATTATGGATTACTTTACATTCTCCAGGTAAAAGATGCTAATAAGGCTTCACAAAGTACAACTTTGAGATGTTGTCAGAAAGAGATAACCACAGAACCATACCAGCCAGTATATGGATTATAGTAGATTTTTGCTCCATCTGGCGTGATGATCTCTCGCCATAAGAAGTGCAGTGCGTTTTCTACGGAGAAAGAGGTTATATTATTAGCTTTCTCTATAAAGAGCACAATACTTAGAATTGCTCCATCTCACTGTGACATTTAAAGAGAAAACAAAACCAAATCAACAAAATAAATGCATTAAAAAACACCCACGGACCTCTACCTTCACAGAATTTCATGACCAACAAGCTAGACAACCAGCTGATCAAAGTTTGTTTAATTTATCATTTATTCGACAAACAACTTTTACAAAACAAGAAATGAAGTGACTAACAAAGCTTCTAAAGGAACAGCAAGGAAGTGTTACTGCTGACAATGCAACAGCACCTTCTTCCCAATTTTGAGCAGTATTTTTATTGGGAAATAAATTTTCCAGACACATAATACTTGCCATTGCTAGGAGAGTTTATGAAGTTCTCCCGTCGAAGCATCCAGTTTACAGCCTCCCTTTGGTATGGCCTCAGAACAGGAATTAATGCAGGATGCTGCACATCCTCTCTCAGTAATGGGATGTCCTGCTGATGAGTACGCCTTACAAAGTCATAAAGTTCTTCGATATTTTGTCGCTCTAATTCCATGTCAGATTCTTCATCATCTTCATTCAGCACATCTATATACACCAAGTTATATATATGAAACTGTCTTAATCACTGCACCTGACATTTTTTTGTACATACCTAGGAATAATTGCACAACATTACAGTCAAAGAATATTAACCATAACTAATAATGTAGAAAGAAACAGCTTGCAGCATTTTTCCCAAACAGAAGTGCCAAATCGTTTCCATAAGAAAAGGCATGATACAATGTGCCTGTATAAAACAGGCATCAATACCTTCCCTAATGATTTTTAGTCAATGGACCAATTTTAATACATTCTACAAGGGGGCAGAGAATTCTGAAAGACATTAAATTCCTATCAATTCAAGAGAATAGGCAACTAGATCTAACACCTGTAAGGCAAGTGAGGCAACTAGAGTGCACGTCATGTTATTAATGCCCAGCCAAGGTAAAAATCACTAGATGAGCATGCAGCTTTAGATATCACAGAAGCCAGGCAGAGAGGCCCACTCACACAGATTCCTTGCAGAAACTACAGTTTCTGGTCTATCATTTTGAACAACTAAGTTCATCAGTAATGACATCTGTGGTAACATTCAGTGATATGTAACAGTTGAAGTCTCACATTTCAGAGCATAATAAATTGACTTTTGTATAAATTAAGCCTATCTGTAATTTTATGGGGAAACAAAGACAAAAAAATAATAAAAAAAAGGTACTTTAATTTCTCTTTTAAACAACTGGGTATATCCTGTCCACCCCTGTCCTGCTTTTATCATACCTTCACTGCTTTCAATCATACTCTCGTTTCAAACATTTTTTTTTCCTGATTAAGTAACTCTATACACCACAGAGAATTTTAAAAGGATGCTAAAGAAGTTAACCTCTCTCCCAATTGCTTATTAAGTATCAAATATTATGTTTTCAATTTCAAAAATGTAATTCAATTATAAAGCTTTCACCCCTGTACTCTTTACCTTTCAGAAACAGATGGCATCTTCATTGTTCAATTCAATTGTTCTAATTGTGTTTCAGAAGCAAGTATTCTAATTAGTTCTTTTAATTACTGAAAGCTGCTATTGCATCTGTAGTATAACTTTTTAATATCATATGTAGTTTGCTGGTTCTTTTAACACTGAAAATACCTTTAAGTTGAATGTAAAATACTGACATCAATAACAATTTAATATTGCCTTTATTCTAGATTAAATGAAAACCTGTTGGCTTTCATTTCAGAGTTAAAAAAGCAATAAAAATATTAAAAACTTCAGCTTAAGAAGAATTTCTCTCTTTTTTAATTAAAAAAAAGAAAAAGGCAAAACAAAACAAAGCAAGACTCAATCTACTAACTTATTTATCAGCATTCAACTGAACGTGATTCAACTGAATCACATTACCTGGAATTATAAAACTATAGAACTTTTCCATGAGTTTCTGAATCAGCTGATTTGCTTTTTTGGGTCTTCCACCTCCATCACTGAGAAACTCTGGTTTGCTTAATCCAGCTTCCAGAAGGTAAATTCCAACCTGTGAAACGTTTGTAGACATAATTACTTAATTTATTGAAGTACTAAGAACACTATAAACAGAAAAACACGAAAATGGACAGTGTTTTTATACCAAAAAAAAACATAATCACCATGTTTTGAAAATTATCAGTTACTAAATCTGCAAATATCACCATGCAGAACATCCAGTATGTTGCAAGCAAGACTTCGATTCCTTCTAATAATGCATCAGTAACAGAGCAACAGTAAAGGGTCTTTGTTTAGAAAAAAAAATACACACTGAAAGCATTTGCACAGTCATGTGGAAACTGTGTTGTGAACTGCTGTTCACAAAAATTATTTTAGAATTCATAAAAAAGAAGAACTTTAAAATACGTAGCAAAGAAAATAAAACACACAAACAAATACCTTTAGAGTCTGACCCTCTCTCGGGCATTGATAAAGTCCAATTATCCTTTTCTTCTGCAGCCACCTCAAGCCTTCCAATATCTCACCACCCAAAGATGGTTCCACCAAAATGCTTTGTTCGTAAGCACCCAAGTATTCTTTTGTATCATTATTGGTTGCTTCTTCACTTCTTGCATGGACACAGATCTGCAGCTGATCATCAGATTCTCCTCTCATCAAAGTAAAACTCCTTTCATGGAAGTCCTCAGTTAGACTTTGCTCAGGAGGAAGATGAAGCGCAAGTTCTCCTAGCAAAACTTTCCAGGAAGCATCCTCGCGGTACGGCAAGACTATGATATTTAGCTGCACTGTTAGAGGAGTCAAGACAGAACACGAGTCTTCCTCATCATTAGCTGTCAAAAACGTAACGGATTTTGAACCATTCTGCTTTTTCTGAACAAGCTCTTCATCAACACTATCATCATTTATAACAATGAAGGATGCTGAAGAAGTGCTTGTACCGGGAAGGGGATCCTCATCAGTCATATCATCATCTAATGTTATCACCTCAAATCTCCGGTCTTCATGCATGTTCCAGCAAAGCTGCTTCTTCTTCTCATCATCTACTTTGGATGGAGGCGCACGTTTTCGACGACTACTCATTTTGTCCTGTCTCAACAGTATTTCTAGTCTCTGTAAAACAGGCTCACATTAGTCAATGATAAATGTTACAAAAAGTAAACACCCACATTTTTTTTTTTTGCTGTGCAGTAGCTGCTGAACTTGCAAAAGTTTTGGACACAACCTATATATGCCAAGAAATCTAAATGCTGAGTAGCCACATAGTTTTACAGATCAATTTCTGTCTTAATGGAAAAGCATTATGCAAAGCTAGTCTTGGAGCACTTGTCTCAAACTGTATCTTCCCATTTTGTCAGACAGCTAGATGGAGAACAACAAGAACACTGCATGTCATAGCTGTTGCTCAGAAGAGACCTCCTGATTCTGGGCACTTCACAGGTGAGAGCTTAAACCACTGGTCTCCAGAGCCAGCCCAACCCCATGAATATGTGATATTTATAAGTGAAACAACTCTAGCAGAGACATTAATGGACAAACTGCACATGGGCACTAACAGCTCACAAATGGAGTCAGGTCAGGTCCACATTGTAGGTATGGAGCTTTTGTATGGTTCTTGCACTTAATTGTTTTTTTTTTCAACAGTATCATTAGCAGAACTCATTATAGCTCGTAGAAAACATGCTAATTTCACACAACTGCAAACAACAACAACAACAAATCCCTCTGCCAATCAGGTCTGCACGTGCAGAGATTACAACT
>NW_010588631.1:168799-194801 GCF_000705375.1 Tinamus guttatus | reverse complement strand
CGGGGCTTGGCCGCGGTTGCTGTAGTAACTCGCCGGTGTCTGCCCGGTTCTGCCCCCCGCCCCGGCCGCACCGCAGCTTTGCCCCGTGCGCGGGGATGCCATGCGAAGGGCAGGGAAGCCCTTTCCTGCTACCCTCCGCCGCCCTTCAATGACATCTCCCCGCGAGGATGCTCGCCCTCTCCCGTCGGGAAGGGCAGCTCTGCAGCATGGAAAGGGGCCTCTGGAGCACGCAAAGGCACCAGGAGAAGGGAGTGCTTCTGGCCACCACCCCACGAAACTTCCCAAACTTCTGAGTCGGGTCGTGGTGGGGTGGTTGGTAGCAAGGAGAGCATGGGCTGCAAGCGCCTTGCTGCGCAAAGCCGACCTGCGTGCCCCAAAAGGAGCCCGTGAGCTGGCATGGCAAGACAAGCAAGCAGGCATTTTTAATTGTGAATCCCTCTTGAAACTTCCTCTTGAGAGCCTTTGCTGGAGCAAACTGACTCGGGCATTTGCAAAAGTAAAAACTGTGTGCTTCTGTTTCTTTTTTTTCCCCCTTAATTTTATTTTTATATCTCATTTGATGCCGATTCCCTGACCAGCGCCTTCTCTCCCTTATTCCCATGCCAGCACGCTAGCGGGCGCCCTTTGCCCCCGCGCCGGTGCCATGGGCCGGCCGGGGGAGCCTGCAGGGTGCCGGGGCGGCTGGCGCGGCGCCGCGCTGCCCGCGCTGCTCGCCCTCGTCCCCGCCGTGCTCATGGAGCTTGCAGCAGCCTCGTCGGCGCGCTCCGTGGCGCGCACGGACGGCGATGTCATCATCGGCGCCCTCTTCTCCGTCCACCACCAGCCGCCGGCCGAGAAGGTGCCCGAGAGGAAGTGCGGAGAGGTGCGCGAGCAGTACGGCATCCAGAGGGTCGAGGCCATGTTCCACACCCTGGATAAAATCAACGCCGACCCCGTGCTGCTGCCCAATATCACCCTGGGCAGCGAGATCAGGGACTCGTGCTGGCACTCCTCCGTGGCCCTGGAGCAGAGCATCGAGTTCATCCGTGACTCCCTCATCTCCATCCGGGACGACAGGGAGGGTGGCAGCCGCTGCGTGTCCGACCCGCAAGCGCAGCCGCCGGGCCGGGCCAAGAAGCCCATTGCGGGTGTCATCGGCCCTGGCTCCAGCTCCGTGGCCATCCAAGTGCAGAACCTGCTGCAGCTCTTCGACATCCCGCAGATCGCCTACTCGGCCACGAGCATCGACCTGAGCGACAAGACGCTCTACAAGTACTTCCTCAGGGTGGTCCCCTCCGACACGCTGCAGGCCCGCGCCATGCTCGACATCGTCAAGCGCTACAACTGGACCTACGTCTCCGCCGTGCACACGGAAGGTAGGGAAGGAAACAGGGAAGCAGGAAGGGAAGCAAGGGTGGAGGCAAGGAAGGAAGCAGGGAGGGAAGCTGGCCCTTGGGGCTTCCATTCAGCTTGAACAATCCTAAAAAAAAAAAAAAAGAAAAAAATATTGCTCTGTTCAGTTTGCTTATAATCAACTGTTTTTTATCAATTTTAATTTATTTAATTTAAAATTAAATAAGAGAATGTGCCTTGGCTTAGAACCTTGATTTACAACAAGCTAGATGAACCGACATAAATTATGGGAGTAATTGCATTTGAGAGAAGGTGCACTCCTGTGATATATTGCTGTGACATTTCTATAGTCCAGTTATGGTTTGGAAAATGGGTGTTTTAAGTTCAGAATTACACACCTGATCATATTATTGCTGTATCTTTGCAGTTACTCTATCTGACTACATTTTTTTTTTTATTAAATTTGATTTATGATTCCCTCTAGTAACTGAGCTGACTCTGCTCCTTTTTTAAAAAGAGATGGCTAAGTAAAAAGTGTTAGGAATACACACTGGTATGAATAATATAAAAGAATCTTCAGTAAGCATCGCAAATGCAACATTCAAAGGGGAATTGAATTAAACTGGACTTTTAAAACATGAATGTGCTGCAATTTGGAAAGAAAATGTTTAAGAATGGAAGCAATGACCTGGCTCTGGCAGTTCATTTTCTGCCCTGTCACAGAGGAAAAACGACCTGCTCTAAAGAGTTAAACTTGAGCTATTGAGATTCTTTGCTGCTGACACAAGTGATCAGGTCTTGTGGCAAGCCAGGGTGGAAAATAAGCATCAAAGGGGTGAATTTTCTATTGAGGTAAATTGCTGTATCTTCCTCCAAGCTGTATCTCCCTTCAATGCACTTCCGGGGAGCTCTGCTAATTCGCACCGGTTGGGGGTCTGCCTTAGGGGATCTGCGCTCTCTGCTCTCTGTGTGTAGATGCAACTCTCATTACCATTAGTGAGACTTATCTCTTTTGGAAAAGACAATAGATTATGAGGGATTTTGTTCATTTTTAAAAGGTCATTGTAAGGAGCAATTTGTAAGTAACATTGCTTGTGAGAAATTTTGGTTAATTATCCATTTTTACAAATACGTTGCTGAGTGACAAGGAATGCTGGTTGCAATGTATTCTTCTACTATTCAGCCTGATGCTTTTGAAAATAATAGCTCAGTTCTATCCTGCAAGACAGTCTCCTCATGCTGCAGATCATGCAGCTCCAGTTTCATATATATGCATATATATATATATATATTTAAATCTGTACCTACCAAAAACATCTACCAAAACATCTGCTAAGATGCAAACTGTCCTGGAAATATGTAGTAAATATACATATTTGCTTTCCAAAAGAATAAGCTAATGACTCCACCGCAACGGCTATTGCACGGATTCCAAGGACTCTTTTTTTTTCTTTTTAAAGTGAAAATAGTGCTTGTGAAAATCGGTCTAAGTTGTTTATATTTCTGTTGTTTAAAATCTCATGCAATCTCAGTGAGGGACCTGCTTGCTGGTGTATTAACGGTGGACTCATTCTAGGTAGACAATTCAAAAGCACGCTGAATAAATAATCTGTGTGAGCAGGGGCTGCTCCATCCATGCTGTGTTTGCCATTACAGGTATTAAGTGTGGTTAGAGACATGTCCCTGTTCCTCCACCGTACTCACTCGTAGGCCTCTTCATCGTCTTTGTGGTGAGCTGCAAAATGTGCTGGGAGGAATCCTACAGTGTCATGGGCTTGGAGAACTGCTTTGGATGTGAAAAATGGGCATATTTCTAGGAAATGCAGTTTTTCACTGAGAAAAAAAAGTTATTTTTTCCACCTTTTGAATGTTTCAGATCTTGCCTGATTGCTTCCTGGGAAGAGAACCGCTGTTCGGTTTCTACCCAATCCCTAGTTCTTCTGGGCATGGACAAACCTCAGCTCCTGTAGCCGCCCAACCACAAGGGGATGCAATGAGACCACTAACTAACCTGGCTACCTGTGTCGGGTAGCCGAGCTCCCTCCTTAACACTGACCCACAGGGGGGATCTTGGAAATAGCCCAAAGGTGATAATGTCTATCTCAGACAGTCCCATGCCTCCATTCCCCTTCCAACTATATCCTAGTTGGAATTATTGGAATCTGAAAAACAACACCACTACGCAAGATTTCACTTTTAATAAAATTCAGAAATAAATCCCACGCAGTTCAGTGCCCATGTTCCTTAATCTGAAGTCTAAACCTGCAGTCAGAATACAGTGAATAAAAGTCACCCTGTCTGCAGCATAGTGTTTTTGATTAGTTCTGAGCACTCATCTTCACATTTAACAACAAAAAAATCATCCTCCATGTGTTCATGCCATTAGTGGTGACAGCTACATACAATCTTTGCACGCAGGTTCATGAAGTTGCATGGAAGCATGCCATGCCTGTATTTTGCACTGTTAGTTACTGAGATGTAAAGACATTGTGCTTGGGTAGGAACTTCTATGCTAGTGAAGAAAATGTGTTTTTCAAAGGCCAACATTGTTCTTTTTAGAATAAAATTGGCGTGTAAAGCTATGCATGCAAGGCTCCTATGGCAAGCTACTATGTTTGATTACGATATATCTCAGCTGAGCATAGTTGCACATCGCGAAAGTGCATTTTTTAAGCACTCATGAAATGTTGTGAGAAAACTGTCCTTGCGGAAATCAGTGTGACTGTAGAGTAGCTGCAAGGCATTTTCAAGGCCACATTTTTAAGCACTCTTTAAAAATAATTCAGTGATGGAGTTCTTGGCATGTGTTCATCTTCTCAGCTCTTGTAATGAGAAGTCATTCTTATCCAGAAGTGTGTGCAAGTGGATACCTAGCTCTAAGCAGAGACATCCTACTGAAATCAAAAGCACCAAAAGCACATGCATTAAACTGCACACAATCTGCTGTGTTTTCCCCATGTTTAGGTCTGATTGACCTCTACTGGGTGTGGTGAATATTCAGGGCATATTTTGCCACCCTTACTAAGGGCTATTTTCCAAGAGAGATATTTTGGTCTTCAGTGAGACAGCATCTGAGTCAGACATTGATGAGAACCTATTCCTCATGTTTAGCCATTCCCTTATGCAAAAAACAGCAGAGGTTATGGTGTAAGAAGCCTTTTTGCTACCCTGTTTTCCAAGAAGATAACTCTGCATAAGCAGATAGAAATGACTAGTGCTTGTCCCAGTGAAAGAAACCTGACTTTTCATTTCAATCACTGCGTATGTGTTAGCCTTATAAAATATATGTAAGATCTTTGATTCTGTGTGTGCAAAATCTGAATGTGCAGAACAGATCCATTTAGGTGTCTTTTGGTGTTTATAGATTGCTCTTGCAATGCAGTATGCAAAGACCCATTTATAAATAAAATTTTCGTTCCAACAGGTTAATGTACGAACTTTGTAGAAATGTCTTTGGAAATGTGCCACTTGTGTTAACTTCCACCAATTCTCGTTGCTTCTAGGTTAATTTTACTCACATCACTAAGACGTTTCTGGTCTCGATCAATTTTGTCAAATTTCTATTACAAGGCTGTTTCTTTTACTTGAATAAAAGGCTCAGAATGAGCTTTAATGAAACAGATGGTAGAATTATAAAGATTTTCAGATCAAAGTAGTGGGTAGGAGATTTAATTATCTTCACAATGATTTTTGATAACCAGACTGCCACACACTCTCCACTGAAGTGACATACAGGAGACTCATAAACATGCTTCTACTCGTTAGGGATTAATCTTTGCATTTAATTGCAAACAGCACAGGTAAACAAGTTTTGGGGGCAGGAGTCACCAAAGTAGTTCTGGATGTGCTGGTAAATAATATTTCTGTTTAAACATATGCAGGGTAATATGTCAAAATGCATTACGTATGTACTTTCCCAAGGAAAGCATGCTTTCCCAGAGGAACCAATTTCTATTCCTTGGTACAAAACATAAATACACAACACATTAAATATTATAATTAAATATATATTAAACAGGAATTATTCTTGATATCTGCATATATGTATTTGCATTTTTTTTTTCATATACATAGCTTCAAAGCAATTACACTAATTCTAACCACTGGAGACCTTAGTCCAATAGTTTTAAGTATCCACTAAATGGCTTGGGGAATAACTTTCCTATAAGAGGTCTGTGTTTAATTTATCATGAGGTGTTCCTACAGCCATCTTTAATTCTATGTATCATTAATTCTATGGTATCACTGAATGATACTTTCTAATAAAACTGTGGTCAAATAATAGTGAACAGCAGTTCCATTTCAAATGTTTGAAATTTCAGAGGTCACAAACAGTTCTATTGGTAGCTGTGAACATTCTGTTAAAAGTTAGGAAGTATGATTTGTGTTTGAATGTGTGCTAAAAAAGGCATACCCCAGTCTATTTTTTTCTTTATTTAATCACCTTCCCTAACCATCACCAGAGGTTTTGTGATAGGGAAAAAGTAAATAAATAAGTCCGAAGGGAAACAGTAAATAAATAAGTCTGAAGGGAAACAGAAATTTTTCTTTAAAACAACTGGTAACTAGAATCTTCCCTGCGTTGGACAAATTAATTATATTTGTTGCACTGGGAGAATCACTTATTTTGATTTATGCTAGCCAAAATATTACATGTGAAAAACGCCATTGAGGTTCAATAGAAACTTCTTTTTGAAAATATGTTGTTTTGCAACATTACTAATAATCTAGGTTTTCAGCAGCACAACTCTGAACAGTATGAGTTAAATCAACTCAAAAGACTCATCTAACTTCTGTCTCTGCCTTCTCAGGATTATTGCTAAAGTTCATGTACATCAGTTGACACCCTAGGTTCATTTGTACCATTACTTCTTTTCTTCTGTGTTATCCCCCTGCATTTAGAATTGTATGTCCCATGGCCCTTGTAAACTGCAGGATTCTTCTCCCAGTTAAAACTGCTGTAAAAAAAAGCTAAATGACCTCGGCTTTCTGAACACATCTGTGTGAAAATGCTGCTATAATACCCCTTGAACATATGGTTCATAATATGAAGGATAATACCCCTTGAACATATGGTTCATATCTTTGCTTATGCTTAAAGTTTCTCAGACAGAAAACCCAAAGCTATATGACATCTGACTAGGTAACTACAAATAGTGACACCTGTTGAGAAAGGCTCCTCAGGGGACTGTGGGGTCCACAAGTGGTACCTACAGCAGGAGAGCAGAAGTGTCCTGCTGGCAGCCACTGCTCCAGACCCAAATCCAGGATCAAAGTCGTCACTAACTGGTGCCTGCTGACCGGTGGGAAGCAACCTGGTGGTTGCAGTATATTTTCCAGGTGGCAGGTGTTCACAGCAGAAGCCACCATCGCAGATGGCACTAATTAACACGCTCGCTGGCAGCCTGCACAGCAAGGCCAGCGGCTGGCTGGACATGAACTTCAATTGCTTTTCACCTAACGAAGCGATCCTGCTGTCTTGGGGCTGTGCAGCATTACAAGAGCCAGGTGGGGAAATGTGCACAGCAAAAAAAAACATCCAGACGGGATAATCCGCTCAGTTTTGCTGGTAACATTTTCAGACCTGCTCCTTTCCCAAGCACTAATATTGTGGTCATTATCATTATGACTAATATAAAGTTGAAAGACACTCTCAGGAGAATCAGCCACTTTGCCTGTTGATCCAGGACCAACGTGGCAGCTGACAGAGGTGACAGGAAAGGTTTGAAGCAATTCTAACTTTTCCTGCTCAATGGGCCCTGATTCTTGTCTAGCAGAAGGAGTTCTCCACAGGCAGCTGCTCATGGACCCTAGAGCAGCATAAAGTCCACTGAGGTTAGCAGAGTTTAGGCCAACCTTAATACTCTGCCAGTGAAGAAATATTTACAGGAGGAAGAACTTTATGCAAAAATCTCTCCTAATTAGAATAACTCACTCTGTTGAAAATGATGTACAAGAAGTATGTCCTCAAGAACCTCAAATATAAAGGCAGTAATACTAGTTCTAGAAGTAGCAAATGTTTTGAGAAAAAAAAAGTCTTTGGCTGAAGAGAACCATGAAATATCATGAAATAATAAAACTACTGTGTTGGTTCTGTAATCGTGAGCATGGTGAATATTAGAAGATGAGAATAAGAGCAGGGCATCCACAGAGCGAACCTTCACAGCTTCAGGGTACAGAAACATCCTAAGATCCAGGCTTTCTAGCCACTGTTCGACTTTTCTCTTTATGAATCTGACTAATCCTTTTTTTGGATCTATTTATACTTTGTACCTTATACTTTGGATCAGTGTCATGTAACATTGAATTCTATAATTTAATTATATTTTGTGTGAACAGATGTTCACTGTTATTTACTGAAATTTATTCCTTGATGACTTTATTAGCTGCTCTGGTTTTGTTTTTCTGTTTTGAAAAATAATGCATTCAAGATGATTAGTGTTTTATAGGGAAGCAGTGCAAAATTTCTGATCATCTATCAATTCCTGTTCATTTCTCCATACTTCTGATTTCAATATGAAATGTGGGGCAACAGAGCTATGTTTAGTGTTCAATGTGAAGGAACACCATGGTTAAACAGAATAGTAAAGTACCATTTCCCATATTGCTCTCAGATCTTTTATAGAATACTAGTAGTCTATTGTCTTTTTAGCTACTACTGTGTAAACGTGTAACGAGGCATCAGAAAATGCTTTGAAATTATTGAAAATCCTTTTTCTTAAATGGTAAAAACTACTTTAGGGGTCATTATTCACACTTATTCTTTCCTCATGTACATTACCACCCATTAATTAACACAAAATTTGTTTAATAAACAGTGCTTCCTAACTGTTAGCCAATTATTAATCCATGGCAGGGTCTTCTATCTTATCCAATATTAACTATATTTCTGTGAATGCTATTAGTAAGGGAACTAATCAAAGTCTCTCTGAAATTCCAAGTACCTTATAGTGACTGCATCATTTGTGTGATTATTCTTTCTACTAAAGAGCTCAAGAACAGTAGTTTTTTTTTTTCCTGAAAATAAACTGTGCTGGTTCTTCCCTAATATGCCATATTTATTCACTTGTCCATTAACGCTGCTTTTTGTTACAGTTCCTACCAGCTAGCCTCGTGAAGAAATCTTAACTTTGTTGTTCATTGGAGTACGCTCTGTGCCTTTTGAAACAATAAATTATTTTAAAAAATAAAATTCACATGTGAAAATATAAATTTAATTGGTAATAATTAGCTGGTACTAGCAATTTGTTAAAGACCATCTTATTGGTTTGTTCTGAAGTATAATCTATTGACACTCTGAGTTAACTGCTCAGACTTACCCTATATTAGAGATGACATTTGTTTTTAATGAGAAACGGCCTAGCTCTTTTCATAAGCAGCACAGATTCAAAGAATTAAACTTTCCTGTTATGGTTTTAGCTTCCCTGAGTACTGCTTTTATGTAATTGGTTATCACTGAATTTCAGGCAAGTTTTCTTTTCTTTTCTTTTCTTTTCTTTTCTTTTCTTTTCTTTTCTTTTCTTTTCTTTTCTTTTCTTTTCTTTTCTTTTCTTTTCTTTTCTTTTCTTTTCATATTTGCAGAATGTTAGTATATCAGATTCTATGCATTTATGTCTCAAAATTGTTTCATCGTGTTTTATTATGGCTTTATATTTCATTTGGCAAAGTGTACTCTGTTCTATCTTGCTCATTAGGTCAAAACTTCCATTCCTTTAAGTACTTGTTCTTTTTCTTCTATTCTAATAACTTTAGGAAATTTGCTTTTCTATTTAACCATGCTATATTTTTATTCTTTGTTTTTTTTTCTAACAGCAATAGAAAAAATCCTCTCAGCCTCTCACGTCTAAGTAGTCTTTATGTAATATGTTAGTATTCTATTCTTTTAGCTGCTGCTCTTAATTAATTGAAACTACTTTTTGAGTTTAAATATAATTTCTTGTCTTTTAAACTCAATATTATTGATTACTGATTTTATTCCATATGCATCTTTTTCTATCCAAAGATGAAAGAATTATATTCATACTTACAGACTTTTTTTGATCATTAACTCTTAATGCTTGTATATTGCTCAAGACTAAATCAAGAATTGATTCTTATTTGTGGATTCAGTGAGCAGATGAGTCAACAAGCACATGGAAAGGAAATCAATACACAATATGCAAGATTTTCTTTCATTTTCCGTATCTAACCTATAGTCCAATAGTACTCCATATAGAGCCAGGGTGTGTTATTAGCTTCTTGTGTCACACAGCGTGCTTTTTAATGAAAAGTACTGTTTATCGCAAGCTGTCCTTTCCTCATGTGATATGCCGCTACCTGGGTGGATAACATCTATCAAAAACCAGTGTGACAGATGTTTCATTTTACTTTAAAATCATACTGTGTGTTACACAATACTTTTATATTCTTTATATTCTTTATAGTCTATATAATCTTTTATATTACATTTATATTCTTTATCGGATGTTTTTAATCAAATTGCATAAGATATATCCGCATTCTATTAACATCCAGCAATGATTTATGAGTCTCTCTGAAATCTCATAGAAATGTTGAGATTGCAGACATTTTACTGTTGTGGTAGACAAAACAGAGAAGATCATTATTTTTTGTTGGTGCAGAGAATAAATGCAGCTGCATGGCTCTTGGTCCAGTGCACCTTGAAGGTAGCTGGTGCTTCTCTGTTGAGGTTCATGGACCTTGCATGGGGTTCACCATGACTCTCAGATAATGAACTCCTTGATTATGGAGATGATACTCGCTTATGGAGATAGTATTCCCCACAGGGCACTAAAATATGCAGGGTTTAGGCATCCTACAGTTCAGAAGGATCTCATAGTTAATTGAAAGTATTCTAAAATCGCGTGAAGGCAGGCAATGTTGGATTTGTCTAGATATTTAAGAATATTCATATGCATAAATCTTTCTTTCCAACTACAAGGCTGAATCTAGTTGACTTCCTTCCAAATTAATTCCTCAGTGAATATAACCCTTCTTTCTGTTTGCAAGTCATTTCAGAGCAAACTTTCATTTTTTAAATGGCAGTCGCAATTTGCAGTTGTTTGAGCAACAACTTACATTCTTATTCATCTGTGGATATGTATATTTGTACAAGCTAGTAATTCCCCAAACATTTATTCAAACTAAACTCATCCAAGCAAACAGCATTAAGAGCCAAGCATGAATATTGCTGAAGTGACAGCCATTTGAAATCCGAATGAACGTTCTTAAATACTTCCTTACAATGTCTGGCCAAGCTCCACTGAACATTGAATATCTCCTCCTATATAGAGTGGAGTATATAAGATGAATTTTTAATTAATTATCAGTCACTGAGAAAACCTTTCATGCTTATTTGTGTAAGCCTTTTTTACCTGCATAGTGCTGGTGGAGAGGCTTGAGCACAAGGAAATTTGGCATGTGGAACACAGTAGCAATTGTATCAACTGCTGAGCAGTGAAAGATCACAATTCTCCTAATGAGTATGTGTTTCCCTAGCTGCTGCTCCACATGTATGAATCTAGGAGCCTGAGTAGCAAATACATGAAACTGGATATTGATGGCGCTGTTAAAGAATGCTACATTAGCAGCATTGCTAAAACTGGTAGACTGAATTGTGAGACTTGTGAAAGTTAAAACTCATAATTATTGAGTTGGATAGAATGGGTTAAAGTACTGCAGCCACAGCCTTCTCACAGAGGATGGCCCTATTTGTTAGGCCATAATTCCAAAAGATCAAAAGCTCAGTTCTAGGATCAGATAGAAAGTTCCATTGGTTTCTGAAATGCAAAGTACTGAGTTGATGCAGTCACTCTGATGGAACAAATGTGTACAAAATTGTGAGAATAAGGAGCTAGACAGGCAGTATTCCCAGGGGCCTGGGTATCATGCAGGCATAGCACACCATTCGGTAGTTACTTCAGTTCTTCCCCAGGCAGGTGTCATCTGTGTCCCTTCTCATTAGTCCTTTTCTCATTCCTTCCCCCTCCAAGACCATGGTCCTCAGGTGTCAATGCATTCCCTTGTAAATAGGAGTCACCTGGGCCTTCGACTTTCTGTTCTTTCTGTTTCGAGTGGATATCCACCTGACAAGAACCGTTCTGTGTCCACTGTCAGATGTGATAGACTCCAACACCAGGCAGCTCAGTCCATGCATACTAAATAATAGTGTGACAGTCACCCAGATCGAGAATCCAGTCTGCGTGTACCCGGCACCTGCCACAACGAAGACCACATATTCACTGTCCAAAGTGATTCTGGATAGACAGCAAATGCAATGACCCTGTGCAAGTGTGCAGGTCTGTAAAGTGTTTACATGCTCGTTTCTTGGAAATCTATGTATGACTTCATCTGCTGTTTTTTTTTTCCCCTTGCACTTTTTGCTTGCTTCAGCAGGCAAGTCTCTGTTAGCATTTCAGAAATAACAGGAGCCTGTGGGCCTGGCTGTGGCAGTGGTAGAGAGAGGTAGGAAATAGAAAGTCAAGGCCAGAGACTCTGAGCATCAGGAGCTGCTGTGCATGTAGAAATAAGGCACCTGGACCTGTTGCGCAGGACTCAGATTGCACCTCTGAAAGGGAAAGTCTTAAATATAGTTTACAGTCACTAAGGGGAAGCAACTCAACAGGAACTCTCTTCAAAATGCTGCATCAAAAAAAAAGCACCACCAGCAACAAAGAACAATAACTACAAAATGCTAATGTCATCCTTGAGGTAATGGCAACTTTGCATCAACATAAAGCCTTCATTTAGTTTAGTTGTTATTTTCTGTTCAGTTCTGTTATTAACACTTCAAAAAAAAAAAAAAGGGAAGTTAAAATATTGAAAAAGGATGGGGATAAAATCTCTAAAATTATTTGAACGCTGCAAAAGAGTTTATATCAAGGAGTCTAAAAGAGCTTAGTCAATTTGGTTTATCAAAAAGAGACCCAGGTTGGTTAATCAAAAATGTTTAGTATCCCTGAAACAAACAAAAATAAAAGGAACTAAAAGGCTATGTAACCTAACAGTAAAATGCAGAACAAGTACTAAGCACTAGTGAGTGACCGAATGCCATTACAAACAAGACATAAATTAATCATTTGTGAAGGTGATTAACTACTGGGATAAATGACTGAGAAAAGTGATAAATTTTCAGTCTTTTGATGTCATCTAACCAAGATTTGTTCCAGAACAGTTTTAGTCAAATACAAGTCCCTTTTATCTTGAGTTAATGTATAGGCTGGCTTTATACAGGTGGTTCAAATACAAAGAGCTGATGGTTCTTTCTGGCTTTAAATCCTATTCATTTATGAATAGTTTTGATTATGTAAGCAGGCAGGGGAAAAAAGTGCTTAATTCAAACAGTAGCTTAATATTCATGTGTTTCTTCATCTGTTCAGCTGCGTAAGAAAATTCAAAGTATGCTGTGGTGCTGATATTGATTATATGGGAAAAGAAACGCAAGAATAAATGATTCCCTAAGTCAAAGTTATTCCATTGATGTTGCAATTTGCATGCATTATTTTAAGTTAGCATTTTCTCAGTATTCACTGGCATGGAGCATTTTGTCAGTATTCACGGCATGGAGTAATCGGTCTGGATTTAATGCTGAGTTACATATCCTGTAATTCCACTTATATCAGCAGAGTAGCAAAAGGAGACATTTGGATTGATTTAAAAATTATTTCAGAGTGACAAAATTTAATGTCACTCTGTGACATTACTGTCCTTAATGTTTACATTACTGTCCTTACCTTTTCTTATTTCACCTCTGTTTCTCTGCTCTTGCCTTATTTTATCCATAAACCTTCCTTTTAACCTCATTTTTCCTTCTGCGGTGAACAGCTTAATGTGCTCTTACAAGGCATTTTAGAATACAGTCATTTTTGAAAAACTCAGTGTCCTTGTCACACATTCTTGTGTCTTTTATAATGAGTTGAAATATACGTGAAATAATGAATTCCACTTTTGTCAAAGCCATAGTGTTGCCTGTGAAGTGTGAAGCAGAAATGTGCTGGTACCACAAATATCCTAAGACACATCACTGCTTTTTATAGTTCATATCCTGAGGACACATGAATAATAAAATACTCTTTATAATTCTGGCAATACATCCATGTTTACATTCAGAACAATGATTCTGCTTTAGTGGAGTCAATGTGAGTTTAGCCATTGACGGAAATTTAGCTATACACCTGGCTCTATGGGAAAGTCCTTTAGGCTGTACAATACTCTATCTTGATTCAAAAAGGCATGTGAGCCCTGACTTAGCTTTGAGCACTTGAATTATGGAAGGCAAGAATTAACTGTATAATCACAGGATGCATTTTCTGAGGGTTGCCCACATTCCAGCCCTGTCCACTGCCTTACAAGATTAACCATGATGTGCTTAATCTCACATTAAGGACAGGCTTTTTATAGATAAAACAAATATCTGAATTAGGCTAAAGGGAAACTGAAGAGCCTCAGAAATATGCACTTCAGAAGATTATGAAAACTGATGAGTGGGCTGACAAAAGGCTGCAGACAGCTGGAGAAAAAAGGCAAAATTTTGGATTTGCTGCTTTGAAAAGGCATATAAAAGTTAGTTACCTCTGTCTTAATTTAAAGTGGAATACTGAAATATCTGATTAGCTAGGTTATCTTATTTAAGTCTGTAAATAGAAGATCAAGGTAATTGGATAGCTAATTGAATGCTGAAACTTCATTGTATTTGCTCATGTAGGAATTAAGATTTATTTTTAAGTATTTGTTTTGCTTGTATTATCTATCCACTCACTAGAACCTGAATTACATTAGGGTAAATTTCACCCGGATTTTTTTTCCATTCCTTTTTAATGAATTTTATTTGAGAGCTAATGGCCTTAAATTCACAAGCTGATACAAAAATTGAAGGAAAATAATGCAAACAGCGGAAATAGCGAGAAAGAGTTTTTCTGTGCCTCTGTCACACAAAGTTTCTCTTATAAAAGACTACTGGCATTTTGGTACTGGTAGCCTCGTTGTACTAATACAAACTTTCTTAACTTTCAGGGAAGCTGTATCATGTTGTCTAACCTCTAACAAATGCCAACTTAAATTAAAGAATGCTTAGTATTTTTTGAACCAGAAATAAAAATAAAATGCAAGTAACAGCTTATGTTCAGAATAAATACTATATATGCTTCGTCACTCAATAGGCGGGATTCACGCAGAGTCTTGTAGGTAGCTGACTCGGAGGCTGCAGGTGACAACTGGGTAACCTGTTTTGGATGAGATATTTCTTGAAATAAGAATGACAAATGACAAAATGATTTGATTTCATTGAATCTACATCTTTCAACAAGACAATATATTCTGCAGGAAACTTCTAACCAGCACTGTCTCCAATTCTGGGTCTCATCAAACCTTCCTCTAAAAGCTGTAGCCTTTACATTCCCATACCAAGTTATAGCCTTTGTTGCAGCTTCTTCTCCCAGGCTTATTCTTCATAATCTACACTGATATCTGGAACACTTCCTGAAAAGCTCAGTTACCATTTATTATTTTCAAAAGCTATTGCTTTGTAGAAAGCACATACATATTGCCAAATCTCTCTCCTTCAGCACTATTCTTTTCATGTTTTCACCACGGGCTGTCGTATTTCAGTAATTTGAACAACCAGATGTTGCATCTGCATCTCTGCATCATGCAGAATTGATAGTCATGTCCTCTGTCACTGGGAAGTGCATGTTATTTAGAGTGGAAAAAAGAGACTGAGCTGACCTGAAAGCTTAGTTTTCAGGCAGGCAAAGGCAAAGAGTTTGAAAACAGGTTTGCAGTCATTACAAGTAGATCATAATTAGCCTTTTAGTCTTGCAAGTTATTTTAATCTAAAAATATAATTCATTTTCAAGCATATCACAGCGATGTCAATGGAAGATTTGCCACTATTTCTGTAGGAACAGGTTGTGGGTATAATTATTATACCATTTCAATGCAAATGAACACGTGTATGTATATGGGGGAAGTCTACATTCCTATACATAGAAGAATTTCAAGGACACATTTAAAAAAATGCAAATCTTTACAAAGAAATGCTTCCCAGTAATGTGAATTTGAATTTCTGTCTCAGGGAAACTTGGCTTTATGCTGCTGCTAATTATCTTTGTGGTGACAAAGGCCATTGGTATTTAGAAGAAAAGGAAAAGAATGTTCTTCCTGTTTTAATCTGCAGCACCAATAGGCAAAGGCACATGTTTTAATGAACAAGAGGGTGAGAATAATGTGCACCTGCAAACACAGATGTTTTACCCTTAATTCCTGCAGTTGTGTTTTTACTCAGAGTATATGGATTATTAATCAGGAGATTCTGCTTCACTGCTAATTAGAGAATATGAACCAGTAGACAACAGGGATACAAATAAGATCCACACTTACGTGGGGGAAATTAAAAAAAGGCAAGAGGCATTTACCTTTAGCTGGCTCACTGCAAAAGAATGATTGTCTACAGCTCTGCTGGAAAGCTGGGCAGTTTATTTAGTTATTTCATTAAAAAAATGCTTTGGGGACAACAGAAAAAATATTCCAACAAAATGTTTTATTTTGCAGCACTTTAGATATGGTGTAAAACATGATGGTACTTCTTATTCTGTATGTTATGTCACCAATCACACTAAATGAAAGAGGTTGCAGATTAACCTTTCCTCTGCAAAATCTGGAATATTGTTTTTTGTGAAGCATCTCTACAATCATTATTCCACTGCATTTTGCAAACACCATTGGAAAGCTCAAGAAATATCCTCTTGCTGCGTGGTCAGGTCGTTCTTCTGAGAGGCAGGAGATGTGGTGTTATAGCCCTTCATGTCAAGAGTAGTGCCAGGTTACCAGCTTCCTTGCTGAGAGCTGGACTCGAGCTCTTACTTCTGTGAAGGCCTTGCCAAACGTGCAGTGCTGGCATGCTGAGGCTTGCAGAACGAGCAGGTCATGGGTAAGAGCACTAACATTTCAAATGGCAGCCAGTCAGGTACCGAGAAATGTAATACTGCTTAATCTGGATTCACAGCACTGAGCCCTCTCATGAGAAGTCCTCTGCTTGGATATTTCTTGATCGAGTAGCCTGGCAGCTCTGCCACATTTAGGTTGAAAGTTTCCTCATTTGAAAGTAAGAGGTCTAGAAACCATGATTACATGACGACATTAAATTTCTGTTTTGAAATAAAGCATATTTTAGGAACTTCAGGCAGAGGCATAGGTCCAGCCTTCCGTCACCTGAACAGAAGGTCCCTGAGATGCAGTTCAACTCAAAATCCTGTCATACTTCAAGCATCCTCTTCATGGACTACCCACATTGTATAATTATGTGTATACACTTAACCTATTTAAAAATCTATCCTGGGTAACAGGTTCCAGGTAAAAGCTGTCTGATGGTCACTTTTGGTTCTTGCTCTGGATATCAGGGAAGCAGACATGATTTCCATGACTACTCCTTCAAAAGTCACCAGTTTCTCAGTGTTTGTGGTACTGGACATTATTGCAGTAGCTGTCATACCAGTGTCAGATAGAAAGAAGGCAGTATAATCTCTCAATTGATACAATATTGAACTTATTTTCATATGTAAAAATATTTCTATTAATCTTTTTAGCCACAGCACCACATTCAATGTCCATCTATTATAACCCCCAAGCCAGTAACTGCAACCCAGAATGGAGGCATATATTCTGTGTGAGCTGCATTTTCGCTTCCTCAGAGTTTATTTTTATGTGTATTTAACTGTAGATTTATTTGTTTACACCTAGTTAGATGAAAGATGTAGATCATGTTGCATTTGTAACTTACTTCCCAATCTTACTGTCACTTGCAAATGTTATTAGGTATGATTTTGCATATTTATTTTTTTCAGGTCATTGATTAAATGTTAACTCGTAAAACCTGAGAACAGATCCTTGTGGAACACAATAAAAAGACACCAATTCAATGAGTGTTCCCTCACTGCAAGCATATGTTGGAATCTTCCAGCCAGATTTTAATTTATTTAATATATGCAGTGCTGATTTTTTATCATTCCAGCAGAATGTCATGCAATATGAAGGCAGATGTCCTGTAGAAATCTAAGCCTATTGCAGAAACATTATTACCTTTAGTAACAAAACTTGTAAATCTGATGATAACAGATATGTCAGATAACTGAATTTGAAAGATCTGGTTTCAACATGCTGATTGGCAGCAACTATATTGTCCACTTCCATCTTTTTTTTTCTTACTGAAGTCCTTTGTCAGCTCCTAAGTTATTTTTTTCCAGAACGGATGTCAGGCTTACACATCTGTAATTACTCAGGTCAGCTCACCTATTCTTTTAAAGTAAAGCACAGCATTTCTTTTGAAACTGCCCTCTAGCACTTCAGACAGCCATTCAAAAACACTTCTAATAGCTCAGAGAGCTCCTCAGACATTTCTTTCAGAAGTTATCTGAACATATCCATTTTAAAATGCTTGCCTTTTGGAAACGCCACTTGATTTTCTTCTCAGTTGGGAGGGGAAATTATTCCATTCATCATCACCATCAACACTGTCATCATCTTCCTGTACGTATATGCTATCCTTCTCTTCTGTGAAGTACAGAACATAAATATTTATTGACTGCTTCTTCCTGTTCTGCAGACTCTAGCAGTGACCCAACTCATTGCTCATGCTTCGGGCAAGCTTTGGGACAGCCCTAGCAGCTGAGCTCCTTGCTTAGGAGGGAGGATCTGTTGTGGGGCACCTTTGGAAGACCACACGTAGTTGGCGGTGTGGCTCACAGAGGCACTACTCCCATGCAGTCTTATGGACCTGCATATAACAAAAAGAAAGGCAAAAGGTCATTTATGACTAAATAATAGTTCTTCACAACACCTCATAGTTAAGTGACAAAAAAGTTTGTTCCTCTCTTGTTTATGCCTCATCCCAATGTATTCAACTACATGTATATGTATATGTGCATATAAGCATACAAAAGCCTTTCAAATGTTTTTTATTGACGTTCTGTTTTGTTTCATTAATTTCTGCTATGTCCACTGAAAGTAAGGGAAGTAAGAGGGCAGAAAAAAAGCAATGAATCCATTTACAATAAGTCATTAGGCTTGAAATAGCATGCAGAGATCTCAAGAAAAGAGAATTCTTTCTGCCTTTGGCTTTCTCTAGATCTGCTCGAGTGGAGTGCAGGCAACATGTCAGAAGAGCAGCAGTGCTTGTGAGGGAACATTTATCAAGTGCTAACAAGAGGATGAAGGAAAATTGAAATGCCATTACAAGCTTATTCTTCATTAAAAGTGGAGTACTAAATTCTCCACTAATTCGTTTTGACAGATGATATTCTGACAAAGTTGACACTTATAAGAAAATGTGACTAAAGTGGATGCAATTCAGGAAGCGATGCTTTAATTTTTTCTTCCTAAAACTACAATGTTAGTGGAGTAGATAATCCACATCTAGCATTCTTATTTTAAATCCATTTATTTTTGACCATCAATACTTTATGTCACAGGCATATGACATACCTGCAAAAATGGCAAAATATTGCGTTCCTAATGATTGGTAAAAAGAGTAATTAGTTTGATTAACGTTGTCAAGGAAAACTGTAATGTCTAACTTCCTTTTCTAGACAGTGTGTAAGGCGACATTTTAAAGTATTCCTTCTGTTAACATCCTTTTCTGTCTCTATTTGGAGATTTTTTACTGAATATTCAGACATTATCTTGTAACTATTGATGAGATCTATCAGAAAATGGATTATAATGGGTCGATCTCTTTGCAAATTACAAAAATTTGCAAATTACTTGCCTGTAAAATGTCGCTATAGCACAGCCATGTTTGGGAGATGGAGGGCTGAAATTAAAGCTGGTAGAAGTATTCCAACAAGATATTTCACAGATATTGTGGCAAGGTGCTTCAGAGGTAATTATCAGCCATAGTGTTTTGTTTTGTTGTTAATTAATAACCTAATCTCACGCTGTGGCCGAGAAGTGCCCAGGGAGACTCACCATATCGGTAGGATTTAAGTCTTGATCAAGTTCCTGCTGCTCCTGAGCTTTTCTTTATGCATCTCCATGAAGCTTCACTATACTGGCTGGATGACACTGATTTGTCAAGGAAAACCTCAACCACAGATGCTTTTGGCTGGTAATGAGGAAGAGAAGGGAGAAAAGTCACCTCACTAGGACTGAATAACTCCATGGATTAACATCATTCTCCCTGTCAGGGACCTTGGCAGTGTGTCACTTGTCCCAGCACCATCAGAACTTGTCCAATTATCTTTTGGAGAGGGTTTTTTTTTTTTTTTTTTTTTTTTTTGGTCCACAACTGAATGCATGAATATGCTTGGGGAGCAGAAAAGAGAGAGGAAAAGAAGAGCCACCAAGTCAAGTTCCTCTACTTACAGTGTATGCAATAAATATTTATTTCAGAAAATCCTGTGTATTCATTCAGTGAATGAACTGTCTGCTTTTCCTTTTCTAAAAAAAATCACCAAGCCAGGTGGTTTCTTAAAAATATTGTCCTTATATAACATCTTGAAATAAGAGGTTAAATTTATCTCTAGCAGAGTGGGAGATTTACATTTTTCATCAGATCATGTTTTGTTTGCTTTCTAATCTCTTCATTTCATTTTTACCATGTCTTATTGGATTGATATGCCCTCTTTGTAAGCTCAGGAAAATGCAATAAAATGTCTTGGAAATATTGGCATTCTGTATTGTAAGCAGTCTCAGAGGTATTGTATGAGCCAGAAACCCTCTAGTCTTTCAGTCATTTGTCTGAATCCCTCTTCTTTACAATTAAAAGCATATAAATTCACTCCAGATCACTCCAATTACTTCTTTTAAATGGATAAATTTTCAAAGTTTGGTTTTAAGCTGACAAGAGCTTAGAACTTCTCAAAAAGCATTCATCTAAGATTAGGGTGAGCAAACTAGCTCGTTACAAATGGAAGTTCTTATGTAAAAATCTATAACAATTGTCGTCAGATGAAATAAAGCCTTTCAGGTGTTCCAAAAATGAATACAGTGAAACACCTCTCCCTTCACCTCACCCTTAGCAAGCTTCCAAATCCTCTTGCAGGGCCTTTTCCTTTTTCTAATTCCTGATAATTCTAATAATTTTTCCTTGACCATTCCACTCCAGTGAGGAGTAGACGATGTTTTTCCACAGTTCAATAGCCTCTTATGTTTTCTTAATCCACTCTTAGGGTTTTTTTCCCACTCCATACACCTTTTTTCCATACACCTCTTTTCACCTTTTTTTTTTTTTTTTAGATTAAATTCTGAGATCAGTTTATCTCAGAAGATAATTCTGGCTCCCCAAAGGGCAGGAGCACACCTTGTCTGCTGGACATTCTGGCTTTGATACGTGATCCTTCTGCACTGCTGTGGCTTTGTGGCTTTCTTGGTTATGTGACCACTTCACAGAATCACAGAATGGTTGAGGTTGGAAGGGACCTCTAGAGATCGTCTAGTCCAACCCCCCTGCTCCAGCAGGGACACCTAGAGCACGTGGCACAGGGGGGCATCCAGGTGGGTTTGGAAGATCTTCAGAGAAGGAGACTCCACAACCTCTCTGGGCAGCCTGTTCACCTCTGTGCAAACGAAATGCACCCCATGGGTCAAGGTTGCTGGGGCCCCTTGAAGCCTCAGCCAGGACACTCACACCTTCCAGGAGGTGCCAGGGCTGCTGGCAGAGCCATGCTCAGCCCTGAGCCCAGGCTCGTTGCTCCCCCTGCCTGCGCTGACCCTGTGCACGCACATCCCTGCATGGCCCGATGGTGGCTGGTGGCTGGGCCTGCAGCCTTCCCCACCTCTGCTAGGTCGGAGTAGTAGTACTCTAGGGAACTACAAGTTGCAACAGCATTTTTAAGACTATCAAAAGCAAGACCTGTGTGCCCATATATACACCCTTTTATATTCACAAAACTTGGTGTATCCTGTACTGTGTTTTCCAAGGGAATATAGTCAAGTTATGAAAGCTGAAAACTGAGGTTTGCCTAAAGCATCCCCTTTCTCACAATAAATTAATATGCATAACCATATGCTTTTCTGATTATATTAAAACTTCTACAGATGTATATGATAAGACTGTAGTTTCTTCAACAACACCATAGCAATGTGGGGTGGTATTTTAAGCACAGAATTGATTTGAGACACTGAGACACAAAATCTCATACACATAAAGTACAAATCTTATTCAAACACAGTTTTAGCACAAGTAGGATGACTATAAAAAAGTCTAACAATTGCCCTAAAGCTGTATCTGTTTTTACAAAATCTGACCATGATGCTGGTTCTTTACTACCTGGAGATTTTGCAAGAACGAACTTTCTCACAGTAGTAGCACTGGTCATTCCTGTCATCAGGCAGGTCCTTCCACAGCATCTGTCTGTGTTTGTACTCATCCTCCTCAACACAACAGCGAAAGCAGCATGGGGCTGGAGCAGAGGTGTTGCCAGGCTGCCAATGATCACATTGCCAGGCCTGGATGGGCACTTTTGTTCCATCTCCGCTTTGAAGAGCAGCTTGGCGTCGCTTGTATTGCACTGCTCACAGGAGCTTCTGCATGCTACATACCTGAGGGAGCTTCTTAACTCTGTCTACTCCTAGAGGGGTCTGAGCTGAGGCCATCAAGAAAACACACTCAACTCTGTGACAGCAGTTTGTGTCTACTGTAAATTGCTAATAGCAGACTCTTGATCCTTTTCCTCTTGGCCTGTTACGTCTACACAGCCAGGAAAAGTCCTGAGCTGAAATTGTGATGGCACCAAAGGAAATCAGTGATGACTGATTTCAAAATTACCTTCCAAGTCTTCAAACAGTTGCAAAGAACAGAAGAAAAAAGTTGCTTTCAGACCACATTTTGAATAAAAGCACAGTCTTTTCTTTTTTTTTAACTGACATGAATGGTGGAAAATATAGCTGTATTTTAGAAACAAGGAAATCCTGATGGTATTAAAGCAGCTAAACAGTGGGTGCACTTACATACTGAAGGGTGTCCCTTCAGTATGTAAGTATGAAGAATGTATGTAATATATAACGAGCTTTTCTCTGTTCCTGAGCTTCTCTGCTACCATATGTTACAGACTAGCAGATTCCTAAAACCTTATTCCAAGCAGCTGTGATTTTGTTTCTATTTAGAAGTACATAGATTTAGAAGCATCACTTGTTTAATGTAGTCTAATCACAGGCTTTAATAGGAGAGGCTCTTCACAACAGTTTACCTGAGGCAAACTCCTTTTATTAGAGGTGTCACAGCTTCAGGAGCATCTTCTCAAATAGACAAGTCCATGCAGTTCTTACAAACAAATTCCTTAGCTGCATGAAAAAAAAAAAGAGAAAAAATTTAGGATTACTACAAGAAACATGGGAGTACTATTCAAAGTGATATATGACTATGTGTATTCTGTTTGTGTCCTAAGAATAGTTCTTAGCTTCTTTCTCCAGAAGTATGGGAAACTTCAAAGTTTTCTATACTGTCTTGGTAAAATATTGGTCCTGTAATAACGACCATAAAATCTAACTTAACCTTCTGCTTGCTGTGGAGGGGAGGACATTATGTGGGACTCATACAGAGGACCACCAATCTTCACTTAAGTGCTGCATATTCTTTTCTTGGAGTTAGAGGCTTTCTGTGGGACTTCAGTAGTATGAAGAATTTACAGCGACCTGTGCATTTTCTTGAAGAAGATTCACTCATCTCCAGATATTTAACACTTTTATGAACCTTTTAGGAGCTTGTTGTTGTAAATAGCCTTGCTGTTGTGTTTTGTTTTTTTAACACTCTGCTAACTTAACACCTATGCTTAATATCAATTTGGCTTCTGAAATTTAGAAAATGAACTGTTCAGTCCATATGCAAAAAAAAAGCCCAATATACTTAGCAACTGAAAATTCGTTTACTTTTGGAACACATCTGTTTTGGTATCTACTTCAATTCTGTATTTGGCTGTGTATTTGGCTTACACACAGAGAGGCAGATGATATGTGGCCTGAGAACATTCTATGTGTCTGAAGAATTCAGTATCTTTTCGCTGTATACTGCTTCTATCTTGTCACAGAGCATTATGTTATTTCATGCCAGAGGCATGTCAGTGATGCTAGGTTATGCAATGCCAAAATGGAATTTGTAATATCTAGAGATTTTGGATTGTACATTCAAGGTGTCCAGTTAGGATTTCAGAGACAGATCTTCTAATACTCTGAATTATAAAGTACATCTTTTCTTTGTCAAAAGTAGATTTTCTGAGTTGCTGGAGTAAAATATTTTGAGTATTTTAGTGCACTCTCCTTTTGCTATGTTTGCACAGATCACATTACTCTTACTGTCACAAGATAACAGAGACATCCATATACTGTTTCAGTCAAGGCAGATATATAGCACACCTTGAAAAACTTATTTAGTCCTCTATACATCTGATGGAGACCCTTGTCAAAAATTTCTGGCCTGCATGGGTTTCCTGTAGCCCACAGAACAACTGCGCAGGCAAAAAATGCTTCACAGAATCAGCCTGCTTCAAATGATCACCAGGCTGGAAGACATATAGCTATATCTGCACACTGATCCTTCTTCGTTGGTACAACCACAGTAGCAGACCCAGCTGCACTAGTGCAGCTTTTTGGCTCTTGCAGATAGTATGTGTCTCTGCCAAGACCCTTGCTCTTATGTTGGCAGCTGAGTGCCGAAACCAAGGCTGATAGGCAACCCAAATTGGCCCTGCAGTCTGCCATCTCATAGCCTACTTTGACAGTGGTTAATTACAATGTTCCTGGAGAAAAGCATATATGAACAGTTGTCTTGTCTTTCAGTAGCTTCTGTATTTGGATATGTTCAATATGTGCTCAGTCTCAGCCTCTCTCCTCCTATTTTCCACTAGCCCTCAGAAGCAGATTCAGACAAGCAATGTAATTTTTATAGTGGTACTAACTTTGTTGGCAGACCTGATTCTGCAAGAATACATACAAGAAGAAAAGCCTCACAAATGTGTTGATCATTGATCACCCTTCTTTCCTGGTGTTCCGCCCTGTATAAGCCCTGAAAGACCGTGGTGAATTTGTGGGACATCTGCAAAGGGCTTCTTCCCTTAATGTAGTATGTCTTTCAAGGAGTACGTTTTTTTTGAAGGCCCAGTAAATGAGCCTTTGCTTTCTGTTAAGTGCTTAGATTCAGATTATTTTAACTTGAGGACAAGAGCTCTTAGGTTTTCTCAGTGATAATACTCATCACAACAAAGAGTTATGAGCAGAGAGATGATGTTCTTCAGGAACTCTACTGTGAGTGTAGAGAATGCAAAATCACAGTGTCTTAGATGAAAACAGTGTTCTACATGAACTCTGTATGTGTTTTTGACAATGCATCTTTTCTTCCATTTCATAACCCAGGAAATGGTCATTCTTGTCCACCTCCAACCAATCTTTTCAAAACTGTTACATCTCTCTACCTAAAGACACATGATGCTAGAAGAACCTTATCAGGAGCGATGCAAAGGCCAGTTATGCCTGTAGAGACTCCCATTTGGCGCCTGGAGTAGAGCATACAGGCGGACATCTGAGAGAAGGCTTATGGCTCAAGCACGGTTGCAGGAGGAGTTGGCCTGCAACCTTTTTATCTTGGGTCTTTTTATCTCAAGCCATGCCAAGGTGCAACCTAGTAAAGCTGTACAGACACAGTTAAGCTATGTGTCTCTATTAGTCTCCAAAGCACCATCAGACAGGTGTTTGAAGTCCATGACTATCAAGTTCAGATAACTGTTGTGCCATTTCCTTATTTTTCCCAATTTGCCTTGAGGCTATGCTTCTAAAAAACCTCCTTTGCTAGGATGGGATAAAGGGTAGGGATTTTTGATGTGAAAACAAGTGTGTACACTTGATGTGTACAAATGCAGAAGTTGAAATTTGTATTCAGTTTCTTGGAGCTTCTAGTGCACAAGAAAGCAATCAATAAAAATATAGGAAAAATTCTACGTTGTGGTTAATAAATTAGAAATAAACAAGCCAAATGTTTGATAAAACCCTGTTTTGATCCTGTTAATTTTTAATTTCAATTTTTCTTGAATTTATATTATTGATCGTAATGAGCAAATAAAAATTCAGCAAAGAGGACATAGCGTAAGGACATAAAGAATAAGGTGTCTGATTGTTCTGGAGCACCTGCTGAGATGACATCTCTCATTTGTCTTCATGCAATTTTCACATCTTTTTATTTTTTTTCCAGGACAGAAAAGACTTCATCTCCTTTTTTAAAACAGAAGAAAGTCAAGGAGAACCATGCAATGTTCTTTTGTTCCTTTTTCTTTATTTACCCAGGGGACTCATCTATAAAGTTCCTTGCCACACCTTAGTAAAAAAGTCATGATAACAGATGTATCTGACTCTAAGAACTTTCTGAATGACACCCGGATTTCAGGATTTAGAGGTCAAAAACAGTAAACAAAAGAGATGCTTAGCTTGTTCCAGAAAAGTGCCTGCTAAAAAATAAGATATATTTTTACATGGTCTGGCCACAGTTATTTTGGTGACTAAGTAGATGCATTAGGTCTTTATATTACTTGGATAGGGCTTTTTGTTTGTTTGTTTCTTTCCTTCTTTTGAAATGTAATGTTTTTTCAATACAGAAAAAGTAGAGTTGAAGGGTTGTGTTTCAGTTTGAAATTTTTAACTTTCCTGAGTAGTTTAGTTTTGCTATTCTGGACCCATTTTACCCTAGAGCTAAGAT
>NW_010588631.1:150843-162234 GCF_000705375.1 Tinamus guttatus | reverse complement strand
TCTTTAGGGCAGCGAAGCAAAGTTATCTTTGGCACTGAGCGTACTGTGACATGAAAAAAGGTCTTAGTAACACTGCAGCTATAATACAGGTCACATTTACATTTTTTAGTGATGTGCAGGTTCTGCTTAAAACACACTGAGTTTGGAGTTCTCTGAATAAGATAAAGTTCAACACAACTAAGAAAACAGAGCAAAAAGCAAAAATCTTTAAAAAATAGCCTGACATTGGGGAGTGCAGAATATGTTATTGGCTCACTCAGCATCTGGGTACATGTCACAACGAATATCTGTTGCTGATAGCCTCAAAATAATAAATTCATAGCTTATTCTGATTATAAAAGGACAGTGCAGGAAAGATCGGATCTTTGGTTCAATCCCATTTTCAAAGGAAAAGAGATGCTAAGGCCACATCCTGATCCTGTGGTAACTCTTTGCTGACTGCCATCTCGTGCAGATTTCTTGCACTACATGTCCCCATCTCCACAGTTGCATGCATGGATTAAAAGGGATGCACCAAGCATGCTGGTACAGATGGATATGTTCTTGGCTGCTGCACAGAATTAATTAGTGTTTTCTGTACTCTATATGCTCTTATACTGTGCTTACCCTAGTAGCTGCGTGCACTGAACAATGTGTCTAACATCTGTCACATACTCACCTTCCTCCTTGCCTTTTCCCCTTGAGGAGGAAGGTGTGCAGCATGCCATCTAGTCGGGGAAGGTAAGAAATAGACTTTGAAAGGATATTCTGGGTCATCAAGTTTCATCTCTGGTTGTTATAGACATCTACATTATGTAATGCTCTCAGCGTGACCATATCAAGCTTCATTCTGAAAATGGCTTTTATTTTGTACTTCCATTAGAAAGCCATTTCTCTACCCTTCTTTGTTTAATGTGACAGTTACAAAGTCTTCAGTTTCCAGCCTCAGGTTGTTTCTGCCTTGTGTTTAACTATTTGATTGTGTGTCAGCGTTGTTCTTAATTTTAACTAGCTTTTTTTCTTCTGTGATCTTTGTTGCATTTTAATGAATTTATAGGTCCCTTCCAACCTTAAGCATTCTATGATTCTATGATTCTATAGGCAGCAATCCTACTTCCTTTTAATTTGTGTTTTGGTATACTGTTGTATTATAAGTGTATCTGTGTATTTAAGATAGTTGTTATTATATTAAAATTAAAGCTAGGCAAAAGCATTCCACATGGGTTTAATTTTACTTTTGTTGAAAATCTTAACTCTAATTGCAGCCGAGTTAATGCTGTACGAAATGTATGAAAAAAATCCCATACTACCCTTATATTTAGGTCAATAACAATTTAGGTAGGGAACATATTACGTTTGTTATTCAATACGCATTGCCTAACTATCTAATAAGATTCACTTTGCTCCCCTGGTTCACCCTGGATAACACTTAATTGCAGGAATAATCCTACTTATCTTAAATGAGACCTTGTTGCATAAAGCTCCAGAAGAAGTTGGACAACATGTTGTAATTTACTCCCAAAGCATAAGGCGGTTGCTAATGGCAGTCAGTAATGAAGCTTCCTGCTCCAGCCTGGGGATGGAGGCAAATCACAAAAGCAGAACTGCCCTAACTGCCCAGCCTCAAAACCTGGGGCAAATCCCTTGGCCCCTGCAGATTAAAACCTATAAATATATAGAAAACTTGTGTCCATCTCACTGTGTGGCAGCCTGCATGCAAAGGGCCATGTGATGGGATGGGCTGTAGCGAAGGGCAGAACCTAGCAAAGATCCTCCAAGGGTGCCATACCTCTGGGGGCATCTACTCTCCCTGCAGCAGTACTGGGCTCACTCCTCTTCTCCAGGACGTCCAGGCAGACTGGCCTGCTGCATCTGCTATAGGGACACAGACTGCATGAGAGATCATGCTGCTGCACTGAAAAATGCCTGAGAAAGCAGAGCAGTTTGATGCAAAAGGCAGTGGGATGTGTGAATTTTGAGTGGGATGCACGAGACCTGACAGGTTTGTCTATATCATATTATGACTGTATGAAACTCCTTAGTAATATCTGCTGCAAATCTAATTTTCTGGAAGAAAATGCATTATTTCACTGGATGTATAAAGAATGCCTTAACGTTCCCTGCTGTTCCTTGTTCCTTTGATAGCTTTGCCTTTTGAAGTGGTGTGTGGTTCAGGAGTCCTTTGTATTTGATATTATTCCCTCAAGAACCAGTGCTGAACTTAAGGAAACATTGAAAATAGGAATAGCATTCATGCTTCTCTTTTTGAACAACCTATTGTTACTCTTAATAAATATGTTTTGTCATCCACCTTGCCTTATTGACATTCATCATAAATTCAGTCCTCATGGCAGGCATATTCAAAGAAAAACTGGTGTTTTCACCCATCTCCATAGCTGAAGGCAGTTTAAGCTTTGTAAAATTTGTAAAAAAAAATAAGGCTTCCAAATGTATAAATAGAAAAAGAATTTGAGAATTTGCCTCTACTAGCTGAAACACAAAGTTTAAATATTCCTAAATTAAGCTACTTTATAAATTCTTATAGATAGAAAGTTTCTGCTCCAAAAAGAAACATCAGGCCTGATTTTGACATGCACACTGGTCAGGCAGATTACTGCAAATGACCTTTGACATGCATCTAAATCACAGTGCTTCAAATTTGCATCCGTCTTTCAGTCACTGTTAATAGGACTGCTCGTGCTACAGAATGTCTTAGAATGTCTACTTGTCCTTACTTAGAAAGTCTACTTTTCCTTTGTTCCAATCCAATTCCTTTGGATTATTATAAACTCAGCAGGACAATGATAATATGTCTACCAACTTGTAGTAGTCTCTGTTGGTCTTCTCTCTAGATTGGATTTCACTTTTCTGATGCTCTGTCCTCTGGCTGAACCAATGCTACTGGTGCTTAAATTGTCCTTCCATTTGGAGAGAGATTAACCTCAAAATAAGCTTCTCTTCAATTTTATGTGCTACCCTCAACTGCTAATAAGGTAGTTTTTCTAGAGGACACACCATTATTACAGACCATTGCCATAAAAAATTATTGGAGCAGTAGAAGCAGTAGAAAGGCCTCTTCACACTGTTCTCCAGTGCCATTATAGAAAGAGGATTGCTTAAAAAAATACTACATTTTATGTGGTATAGCTGCTCTAAGATGAAAAAGGCAGTGCTATTTAGTGCTACTAAACATATTGTGAGTCAGAAACAACAGCAGGTACCTCTCATTTCTTCTAATAGATCAGAGAAGAAACAAGTTAAATTGTACCACAAAGGTATAAAACTGTTTTTGACTGTTTTCCTGGAGAAGTGCAACGATTGCTTTTGCTATAGAAATATAGAGGAATGGTTAGAGAGCCGTGGACATGGCTGCCCAGCAGGCCTGCTCAATTCGGGCTTTCAGGTTTCAGTGAAAGAACAAAGGGAGTGCTAACTAGGAGATAAGGAAGTAGACCAAGGTCAGAGGGAATAAAAGAGCTGTTGAACTAAAAGGATGAGCTAAACAAGTAAGGGGGGGCTGTAAGGGTCTTAGTTAGATCATTGTCTACCAATTAGGAGCCTGTGTAATTACATCACTAACTGTTAGAATCATATAAATGTACTGCATGTAAGCTAAGGAACGAAGTCAGTTCCAGCTTCTATGAAGTTGATGTCTGGGTTCTTCCTGACCTGCTCCAAGCTGCTACACAGAAATGTTAACAAAGCTTAATCCTTACTGTGTGAGCCTCTTTTTAGCTTCTTCTACCTCTCCACCCATTTTTTTTTTTTTTTGTCTTTATGGTCCAATGGTAAATCAGTATAAGAGAAGAAGCTTGGCATCCTTGGGTCAGTAAAGACCAAGCACGTAGTATCCTGTTGTTCTGCTGAATCCTGAGCATGTTGGCTGTGATGGACTCTCACCTTCTTCTAACGATGATTTTTGAGGGAAGAACTAGCCCTTTTCTATCCTGGACTGCCTTAATTTGTTAGATGTGTGATGTAATATCAGCTTTTGTTTAAACAGGCAATTATGGGGAAAGTGGAATGGAAGCCTTCAAAGAGTTGGCTGCTCAAGAAGGTCTCTGCATCGCTCACTCTGACAAGATCTACAGCAACGCTGGGGAAAAGAGCTTTGACCGCCTGCTTCGAAAGCTGCGGGAGAGGCTTCCCAAGGCGAGAGTGGTGGTCTGCTTCTGCGAGGGGATGACAGTGAGAGGGATCCTCATTGCCATGAGGCGCCTGGGGGTGCTCGGCGAGTTCCTGCTAATCGGAAGGTAAGGCTTGGGCTCTGATTTTACTGCACACCCTCTCCCCTGCAGGAGAGGCACAGGCTGAAGGCAGCACTTTTGTTTCAGAACGGTGCAGTTGGGCTATTTGCTATTTAGATATTTACCTGAAAGGGGTGGCAGAATGGCAGAGCTGATTGGAGGAAACAAATAGCAAGATGTATGACATCTTCATCAGTGTTGCTTAACATAATTGACATTTACTTCAGCAGAAGTTATTGTCTGTGTTTTTAATATATGACCTTTGCTTTTGTGCTTTCACATACTCTCAAGGAATTTTTCATACTCGAGTTTTCTGTAAAATACAAGAAAATTTAAAGTGTTTTAATAATGCTAGGGACACTGAATGCATCCCAATAGTTTTAACCCCCAAATTATTAAGTGGTTTTGATTACTTGAAATTCTTCTACAGTTTTATGATTACAGTCTGGCATTTTCAGCTACATACTTTATTCTGACCTTTAATATTGAGCACTAGGGCACTGATATTATGCAGACTTGTTTGTTTATAAAATATCAGGCTTGCTGATGGCTAAGTCAGTGTGTATATGCATTTTGATATTTCCAGAATAATTTCCAGTGCAGAGATGATATTGGATAGGCAAAGACCATTTTAGCAAAATGAGAATAGTTCCTTATTTCTTCTACAATTCACCAATCCTTTGTAGAAATGGAAATATGGTCATTCTAGTTCTCTCGCTCTGGTCTATCTGTATTTCCATATTTGTGATAGTTTTTATTTTAAGGCTTTTTTGACTTTAACCTTGACTTTTGCAATATCTTTGCCTGGCTTTCTGTTTAGATCAAGCCTGTTCAAATGATGAGAACTGACATTTTCTGTCTTGTCTGTTAGATTGATCGTGTCCTTTTTAATCCTTCTGTTCACTCTTTGTTTCTTTCATATTTCTTGCTTGAACACCATTCCTTCAAGGCCTTTAACAATTGTCTCCTTACCTCCTTAGCTTCTGTTGTCTTTTTATTCTTATCGCCATTCTGATCTGTCAGCCGCCTTCTTGCCCAATTCTCTCCATAAGGTCTTGCTGCCTTTCTCTGTTGTGACTGGAATGCTCTCTGTTAGCTTTGAGCTGTAATATCGGTCTCTATTCAACCACATCTATCCCTCTTTGAAACCACAATATTATGATTTCTGTAAGTCAGATAACTATTCTAGCCTGGATAATTTTTGCAGTTTTTGGACTTATTTCCTTTCATCATTTTTTGTTGTTGTTGTAATTTCTGATTTATTTGAAGCAAAGACTTTATCCCCAGAAGTTTGTGTAGATAAGATATAGCAGATTTGGAAAACCATCAGCATTAAAATAAAATAAATAAATTGGTTATGAAAATGGTACTATGTTTTAGAACTGTGAATATACTTTTCATCTGCATCATCCAAAATGCTCTACTTGAATAATGGAATGTTTCTGGACTGACATGGCTTAAGTAGGTTATTTTTTAATGAGCAGAGGAACCTAACTGTAATAGAATTAGCCTGTGTCATGTTATCCTTCCTCACTTGGTAAATGTCTAACAGCTTTAGGCAGTGCTATGTTTTCTTCATGTTTTGCTGTAGCACTTACTAGTGTCTTATTCTTCGGACTGATTTAGGTGCTCTCTCTTGAAACTGGCCATATAGAGGTAGAATGAAACAGACGCCTACATTAAGCCCCCAACTAAACCAAAGTTGGGCCTTTTGCTTGTCTCCCTCCTTTACGGATAGATGGAATATTTTCACTTCATACTTTGAATAAAAGCTTTAGCCAGGCAGTATACTACTCTACTCTGTTCAAGCATTTGACTTGGAAACTCCCCAACAACATTGCCCTGAATTTTTTAATCAGATCTTCTCACCTATATAATAGCTGGAAATATATTTGAAAATCACAGAGTATTTTTTGCACAGGCATTCATGTAATCTTCTTGTTTTATTTCGTATAAGTTTTGGGTGTGAGAGATTGCTTCCTAGAGCTGGATAGGCTGATCTGCTTGTAAAAAAAATCTGTCTATTGCTGTACATAGTCTGGATTGTGCCCAACAGCTGGTTGAAATAAAAAAAAATATCATAGGGCTTGCACATGTTTTATAAGTGCTTACAGATCTAAAAGAAAAAACACTTTCTTTGAACTGTCCTAATTACATGATTTTTTTAAAAAACGGCAGACCTAGCAATCTTATTCAGGGGTACTTTGCAGTCAAACTGCAGTATTATGAATTTGGTCATCTGAATATAAGTGTGAACCAAGGCATGGATCAGCATTATTCTGATATACTATTGAGTTGTTTCTATTCAAATACTCAGCTAAGAAAAAAAAGTCTTTCAAGATCATTCTTTTACTTGAGGGAAGTGGGAGTGAATGTGAAATCAAGATTTTTCTTTTCCTTTTTTCAATAGTGAGCTAAACAAAGCCTTTAATTTACCCACAGGTGTATTATCAGCCACAGTGTATGAACCCCACACTCTGCTCTGACTCACTATGTAGAGGGAGCCTTTATAAAGGGACACCTGGATAACTAGCTCTCTTCCTGTTATATTGTCAACATTGCTGTTGATCAAAGCAGACAGGCAGAGCTTAGCTTAATCAAATTCTAGATATTAGAAAGAGAGCTGGGAGATAAATTTGACTTTGGTGTAATTTGAGAGTGATAAATTACGCTGAGCCAGGGCTCAGTCATCAAATACTGGGGCGATTTTTTCAGGATAGGCGAACTCTTGTAAGGCGCCGAGTTAGGATATATTTGTGCCATTTCTAAGCAAGTGTCCCCAAACTCAGGCTGGGGATCTGACTAGAAATTCAGCTAACTTTACTACTGCAAGTATCTGTCCTGCTAATGAGGAAGGGAACAAAAGGAATTTCCATTTCTGAAACTAGAAGGAAGGCAGGATATGGTAGGATTAGAGGAGAAGTTATAGTCTTACCGAAGAGAGAATGGGAGATGATTCTCATTCTGCTGCAACATCAGAATGTAGTAGAGAGTCCAGTAAGAAAATTTATTAAGCTGTGAAAGTAAGGACCATAAGAGAAAGGAGAAGAAAAAACATCATCGTTTTGCTTAAAAAGAAGAGGGTGTTTGAAACAGTGTTGCATCAAGCAGAGCTGGTAAAAATTACACTAAGGAAGCAAGCTGTAGCCTTCAAGAAATTCAAGTGATAGCTCTTTTAACACAAAGTAATTATGATGTGAAATTATTATGTAGAAAGATACTCAGCATGTTGATAAACAAAATAGTTTCTGCAAAACCTTTCAAGATAGGTGACTCTCCTGTATGTACTCTGGACTGGCGCATCGAAACAAAATCATGCAAATGACTTGTCAGCATCTGAACAGGTAATGCAAAGCAAGAGAAAGACATGGAAATAGAATTTTAACTACTGATCTGAGATCAGTGGAGGAGAGACATGCTAGATAAATAGTTGGAAATGAAAATCCTGTTTAGTAAATCAAAACTCTCTAAAACTTCCATATGTAATAGTTTGTGTAAATGTATCAGGAATCTGAAAAGGAAAGGGAGATGCTAGTATATAGGCTGTTTTTCATTATAATACTTTGTTATGAAATGAGTACTTCACTTCTGTAAGTTTTGCAATGTGTTAGTATTGCTCTATTTGCTGTTGTAGAACTATGAATTTTAAGTGTGGGTAGGGCGACTTCTGAAAATACGGGCATTTGGCAAGGGCAATACATTTTATGTGAGCCTAGTGGATGTCATTGGACAAATCAGTTCTCCTTTTGTATCTAATAAAACCCTTTGCATAGGATGGCATAAACTTATGTAAAAACATATGTATATGCAGTGTGACAATAATTTCCATAACTGTCCTCCCTTCACCAGCCAGGATTAACAACTATTTTTTGCCATTTAATTTCACACTTTTTAAAATATTGGCATGTTAAGTGGGAAAAAAAAACAAGTTTTGTGGTCATATGTGATATTGGGGACCAAAGAAAATCTAGTTAGGACATAAAAGTGGAGATCCTAATGACTATGACTGTCTTTGCAAGTTGACTGCTACATTACATCACAGGAAATGGAGACAGTTTATAGTCTTCAGTTTTTTGGGGGTGTGAACACATATTTGGGAAGACGTCATTTAGCAGACACTGCTGGTTGATATGCTGGAGCCAATTCAATTTTGCTTTGATGCAAGGTGTAGCACTAGAGTAAAACTGGCCAGATCTGAGATAGCCTAGATAATAATGGCATATAATTCAGCTTGTATCACTGATCAAAAGTCCTGTTGATCTAGCAACATGCCTTGGTAATAGTTCAGAAATTTCTTAAGCTGGCTTCACTTATTTGTTTCCAGCAAGTCTGAGTTGTGATGGGCAACATCTCCTTCTGACAGACTCCTTAGGGTCTTAATTCTGTCAGCACTTTTGTTTATCATCCTCTTGTCACCTTTAGGAAATGTAATGAGATGGCATGGGTTGTGCTGCCCATAGGATGATGACAAGTAGCTCTATCCCTTTCAGTCAGTTCTGATTTCACTTTTTGCAATGGTGAATAGGTGCACAAAGGCATCTGGAGCTCGGAAGAACAGCTGACTCTAATCTGCTAGTAGAGTCCAAGATAGTGTAAAGCAGAAATTGTTTCAGGGTGTTTATAAAAATCCCAGTTTCTGATGGTTGTTGGACCTTGACCTTTGTCACCAAGTACAGTGTTGAGATACTGAGAAATAATGTCATGATCACCAAAAAAGTGCAAGCAGTATCAAAAATACCATGTTCCATAACTGTCTAAAATGAGTTCCTGCTTCTTTCTCACTGTCTTTAGTGCTAGTGGCTCATATGTTACTTATGAAGTGACTGAGAATATTCTACTCCTAGTTCGATAGTTTGGTCACAAGGATAATGTCAGCTGAGAGTATTGCCCTTTTAATTTAGACTGGCTGAACAGAATACATTGCACTCTCTCTACAGTGCACAGTGTTTTCATTTACCACAGGTTCTCCTTGAGCCCATGAAAATTTGATGGGAAACATCCACCTTCTCCCACAGGAATTTAGGTAATTTGCAGTCGAATTCCAATTTCAAAATATGTAGCTAATTTTTCTTAGGTGTGTAAGATATGCAAAGAAATAAGTAACAGCTAACAGTACATTGGCAGTGAAAAAATCACTTTGTGCTAGCCTAACGTATGTAGAATAGGTATCAGGCCTAGTAAATCTGGCATAAATAGTAGACTTCATATTCTGTTGCTAATGCTAGTGTTTTTCATCAACTTGCTATGAGTGGAAGTGTAGTGTTAGGAAAACTGGTAGTAATCCATTACTGACAAATGTGTATGATGGAAATCAAACTACTAGAATACCAACTATTTAGCTTTCTTGTTTGCTTATTTTTTGTGGAATGGGGGGAGAAACACTTCAGTAAGAAAACTAAATGCTTCAAAAGCCTGAAGTAAAGGTAGCAATAAGTTGAATGCTAACAAATAGGAAGCTATTCATTTAAGCAAAAGGAGACTTAATCAGTATGCTGTTTACAGTAGGAAGAGAACAGATCCACTTGTCTTGCCTCACTCCTCGCCTACCCTCAAAGTTCAAGATACTCTGAGTGACTGGTATTGGTTTCATCATTGATGTTGATGCTCCAAGTCACTGGAAGATTCTGTATTTAATTATATCTTTTGTGAAGACACAATCAGAAGTTCAGCTGGGTTTAGATCCAGATTATCAGAATAAAATTCAGTTAACTGCCGTGAAAAACAGAAATCCTCCCTAGTTGATCCTCAAATACTTTTATAGTCAGTCATATACAAAAGCTGGGTGCAGAGTTGGCAATATGCAAAGTATTGGCAATGAAGATAGTCCCAACTGGCATAATCTCCTGAGCATTATCAAGTCTGGTAATAGGATCCACTGACAATTTTACATTTTAAAGTCTGGAACCATGGCATGTGTCAGTCAGCCTGAATTTGTAGTATTTATTATGTTATGGTTCAATTTGTAGTCATAATTCAGCATTTGCTAACTGTCACGGCAGTGAAAATGTTATATGACACAGGAAGGCTATGAACAAGTGTGTTTTGTGTAAGCTCTAACCCAAAACAACATCAATCTATGTTAAAATGTGATTACATTTCAAGTGTAAAATGCAACTGTTGTAGTAGAACTGCATTTGATTTGCAGCAATTTAGAATTTCTCTATGGTTTACATTTAGAGCTCATCAATAGCCCTTCCATGACTTTTGCTTGGTGATAGTGATGATGAATTAGCTACAAGACTATGGATTATTTAGCTGAGATTTTTAGAGAGCACTTTTATGCTGATAACAACGGGAATGCTGTCCACTTATTCAGAGACAAGGGCCAAGAAAACAACATCTAATTGCTGTCTAGACTCCTGTATCAATTATAATCGATTCTTTTTCTTTTTTTTTTTTTCCTTTCATTCCAGGGGACCACAGCATTCCTTATACACACTCTGAGCTGTCCTTCTCATCACTTTCATTGTCTGAAATACAAGAAATGAACCCATTGTTTTTGGTGGTAAAATGTGATTTAAATATTACAAAATATAAAGCTCCATATATTTCTTCAAGCTTAATATGATGATTCTAAACAGCAAATTTTTCCATTTTCCATTTCTATTTTTCCATTATAAAGCAGAAATTAAAGATAATCATGTACTGAAATAGTTTATTCATTTTCATATGAATATTTAATATAGTTTTCATGTTTCCTGCACTCTCTTCTTGTCTTAAAATTAGTTTTCTCCACTTAGTATGGAATTATGTAAAATCACTGATAACTGTTCCAGTCGTCGTATCTCTAGGGAAAAAAAAATGTCTTTAGGTGTAAGCAAGCAACAGAATATCAGTGATCAGGAATTGGCTAAGCTGAGTTCTTACAAACAACTCATGTTTTGGTGGAGACAGGAGCAATCGAGGAAAAGATATTTTAGGTTGCGATTTAAAAACTTTTGTCCTGAATCCTGGAAGGCAGTGACTGGAAAGCTTTAGAGCTCCTGTGAAAAATCAGCTGACCATATTTTTAGTGCAGCAGTTAACTGAAGAGAACTGAAAAAGACTCTTGTCTGTTTAAAGAGAAACTTAAGGAGATAGAGAGGAGGTCAAACATGGGGTATATAACTCTAGTGAAATTACAAAATTACTTCCAGAATTGCTTGTTAAAGACTTCGACTCTCTG
>NW_010588631.1:122065-150787 GCF_000705375.1 Tinamus guttatus | reverse complement strand
ATTTATCAATTTTTGTTCACCTTTCCTTTTATAAACATCTTCACCTAATGGCCTTGCTGGACAACCCTCGCTACTTTTTTTAAGGATGGAAAATATGCCCAACATCCAGCACTCATAGGAACTAAATTTATTTGAGGGGAAGTTAGCTGTGAAGTATCTTGAAGTATTTTGATGTTACTGGTTTCTCTTCAGCACCACCAGTTTTGCTGGAAGACTAAAAGATTCCAGTTTTGGTGATCTGGCTGATTTTTGCCCACATTTCAATTCAGTTATTAGTGTGTGTTTAGTTTGCTTACTTGTACCTCAGAGAGGGATAAATAAAATTAAAAAAAAAAATTAAAGAAGAATTTTGTTTCAAAGCCTGCTGTCTAATAACTGACCTGGCACTTATTTTAACTGTCTTTAAACCAAATGTATTATTCACTATGAACTATTTGCATGTTAGCTTTGGTACCCTGGGCTTATGCAATTATTTTCCATGCTAGTGATTTGGCTGTATGTATTAATTCCGTGGAGATTATGTTTAAGTTTTCATCCTGTCTGTCTTTTCCTCAATATCTGGAGGGTTGCTATACAAGTCAGATTTAGTTAGAAAGAAAAATGTTGTTTTTGTTTGTTGAAAAATATTGTATTTTTGTGTAGTTCAGTAGAAATTGAATGTGTTATTTTTCTGCTTTACAGAATAAAACAGAAGTGTTTGGTTTCACTCTAAAGAGGGCATCACTAAGAAGAGGCTAAATGATCATTTCTTGCAAATTAACATGATGATTAGGAAAACCGCACAATAGGTCAGATTTAAGCCCTTCTGTATGCAGGAATGACAGCCTGAATGAGACTCCAGTTATGATTTCTGCTGATTTCTCACAGCAGGTTGAATCACTGTAAATATTTATATAATGGAGAAACTTTCACATTTTACCTAGTCTTCCTTTAATGCATTTTTGAAAATACACTTAAAAAAATCTCCTTTCTGTTTTATATTTATTGTATTCTTCAGTTTTTCCTTGCATGTTGCATCCTGTTCATTGCACCTTCATCAATCTGTTTTTGTTCTACCATTGTTCTTATTTGCATGAGCCCCAAGACCTCCTTGCCAATTGTAACACTGGGACTGTTCAGCACCTGTCACTGCTACAGGACTTGCACTCTTTGTAGTATAAAGTCCTCATTGCTGGCATAACTTCCTTTCCGTGAAGTCAGGAGATGTTTTAACATTTCTTCATTGTCAATGGAGATGACCAGAACATGCTCTTGAAAGTCCTTAACATATTACTGTGATCCTTGAGGAACAGATTGATTTGACAACTTGTCTGCTCCATCTATTTGATCCTATCATGTCAGGCAGATCTCTATGCACTTCACAGAATCACAGAATGGTTGAGGTTGGAAGGGACCTCTAGAGATCACCTAGTCCATTCCTCTTACTCAAGCAGGGACACCTAAACTTCTGTGAAAGTCTCCCTCAGTGCTGTATTTAAGCAAACCTAACAATGATGTTCTTATTTGTGAATATAACTCATACTGTGACAAGAGTCAGAAAAATCCCCCTTTTTTTCCCTCCTCCTTGCCATCCCCCACCAACAAATATAGCTACACAGTTTTGTAAAGCTAGCACCTTTATTTTATTTGTCTGTTCTTAATGGGGACCTTGTATTGTTATTGCCATGAAAAAAAATGTATGAAACACTGATTATTATTAATTATTTTAACCAGTATTAGCTGTGCAGCTTGAAATGCTATCAGGGTAACTGACTTCAATCTGGTCTCATACATCATCATCAAAATTTTAAATTAAATTCTGAGGATTGACAGTAATACAAAGGGAAAGATCAGGCAGGTGTTCTGATTTTGCAGGCTTGCAGTTGATCATTTTATGAATTACAAACAGAGTAAATGTGAGGACTTGCTAAGAGGGAATATAATGTAAGCAAATGAAATGGATGCTGAAATCTACTGAAAATGCTGCGGCTGTTAAGACCATTGCCAAGATTGATTTTCTGTGGAACACCTAGAGTACAAAATTAGATGCGTTAATCTGCATGCATTATAAATGAATTCATCTCAGCAGCGTGGTAGCAATGTATATTAAATGAACCCAGAAAAGGGACGGAGAGTTTAAAGTCTTCACAAGAAATTTCCCAGCCTCTCTCCAGTAAGACTCAGAATAAGAACAGATGATAGAGCATAGCAAAGTCTCTTAATTGTCCACATATTTTTTTTTTTCTTTCCTGTATTCCATTAAAGTTTTTAAAAAACTTCTTAGATGGGAAGCATACACTCAAGTAATTGTGCAACCTGCTACTCCAGCGAAAGTGAATTGCAGTCTTAGCAGAGAGATGCAGGAAGAATTTAAGAAGCACGAAAGCTAAAAGGCTAAGAAGGAAGAGGTGGTGACAAAATGTGGAAAGAAATGACACAATATAGGGAAGCTGGCATAGAATGTGGAAGCAGGAGTGTGTGAGTTAAAAGAAAAGACATAAAAAGTGCATAAGAAGATAGAGTTATTTTGGTGTCAGGCAATGATCATTATTCTGTGATTCAGAGTGAGGTGGCTTGGATATATGAATTGGGTAAAGCCAGGCACAGTTTCTATAAATTGCTCAGATGCAGTGGAAGCAGAATCATGACTCCAGGCTGGAGAAAGTAGTGGACTACTAGCCCATCAGGATTCAATACGGGAGTGCTACCATTGTTACTAAACCTCCTCAGTAAAGCACTGAGGACTGAATTTTTGTGAATAGTTTTGTGAATCCTGAGGAACTGTCTGGGCAACAACGCAGTTAAAGTGAGTGTGAACTGAAAATAATATTCCAATACTACATGCTGACCTATTAAAACAAGAAAATGACCATGTATTGAAGGACTGTTTCTGTCTGTGCTGGACATCCAAAGCTCATAATCCAAAGGAATGTATTTTCCTTCTATACTCCCTACGCTGTTGAAAAAAACATCTCTTTTCCAGAGAGTATTTGCTGACTGGCTGATTTGTCTCAAGCCAGATGATTGACATTTCTTATAATGTTCATCCTCAGTGCGGGAATTGCAGATGTTATGCTTGTTTGTTAATGTCTGATTCTTGTTTAAAGCTTACTAAGCTATTTACTTCAAGAATAATTCAGTGGCGCCTGTGAGATCCACACATTAGTCTGAAGAGAAAAGTACATCTTCTGCATTCTTTATGTTTGTTGACTTTCAATTTATTCAAGTCTTCTGGATGCAAAAGGGAACCAGAGTCTACCTGGATTCATTTGTCACTGTCTGTCAGACATAGCATCTTGTTTGTCCTGATGTCTCCCTAACTAATGGCAGTGTTTCAAGGCTTCTGAAGGCTACAGGGGCAGTTTTTTAGATCTGTGAGTGTGCTGTGCCCAGTGCCACACACACAGTGGGGCCTTGGCTCCTAGCTGTATTTACTGGTCGCTACTGCAACTCAAGGGAATGATATTTCCAAACTGACCAAAAATGATGGAGGGAGGGATATGCAAGCAAAATGCCGCACCCCATTTTTTTTTTTTCTAGTATAGACTCTACCTACTTGATAGAGGCCTGTTTCGACTTTGCCTGGGGCAGCAACACCCTTCCCAATGAACATGGCAAGGGGCATGGTTAGGTATCCAGAGGAGGAAGTGTCCATACTGAAAAGTTTGTTTGTGTGTTTTGTTTGCTTGTTTGTTTTGAATTTTTCCTCCCAAGACTGTATAGGAACACTGAATAACGTTTCAGTTTCTCTCAGAGAGCTGCAAAAACAGATGCTGTGAAGTGACAGTGACCTACTAAAAGTCCTTCTTCCTCTGGCTTGTACCAGTGGGAGTTACAATCCCTTCATCTTTAAAAATGTTGTTTTCTTTATACTGGAGTCCTTAGATTGAGGAAAACTACTTGTATGAGTCAGTTGTAATATCCAAAGCTCTGTGTGAACTGTGACTTTGGGACTCCAGTTCTTACTGCAGGCTTTACAAACTGGGAGCTACTGTTTCTTTGCTTGCTATTTTAACAGATTCAAATGTACTTTTCCTGTTAGTCCCAAATCACTTTTATGCAACCCCAGGCAACGAGAACTTCATGAACTCACCTTCTGCTTGTCCAGATTCTCCAGGTCTCAGCTTCTGGTAGCCTCATGCATTATTAATGCCCAAATCTACAGCATATTGAAAAACAGAATAGTGGAGACATTGTAAAAATAAATTGAATTTAACATACAAATAAGACATCAACTCTTGTGCTGACTGCATTATTCCATGTTGTTTGTAACATAATAAAAACCAAATGAAACTATTTCATTCAAATGAAACCAGCACAAATATTCAGTCTGAGAAGCTGAAGGAGTCCTGCTGTAGCTGAAATCCCTCTTGTCCCCCACAGTAAGGTAGATACTGATTTACACACCTCTTGAAGAAGTCCAATTCTATTGACTGTTCTGGAGTAAATGGGGAGCTAAATCACAGGGGAGAATGGACAGAAGGAGAAACAGCTGGACAGTGCTCTGGATTACATGTATCTGCCTTTCTTGGATTTACTGTACAGGAGCCCAGTTCATGTGTTGGAGTAGTAGCCAGGGGAAAAAAAAACAAGACACAGTACTTGGGTCTGTGAAAAGTATGTGTCTTCAACTGCAGGTTTTTGGGTTTTGTTTTTCTGTCAGTGTAGGAGGAATGATGCATTTATTCTCCTTTCAAAAAGTTCAATGGCTGAACTAAACATTTTGGAGGAAATGTTTATAACAAACTGAAACACCTTTTAACAAGTTTAATAGTTTGTTTTCTCTTCCCAGCAGGAAGAAAATACTGTTCTTTGCCAATCTGAAACATTTTTGGTAAAACCAGAACAATGTCATGTCAATTTCAAAACAAATATGCTATTTCAAAATAGAAAGGCAAAATGTGTTTATTTTGAAAATATTGAAACTATTCTTTCTAGAAAATGCCAAAATAAAATGTCACAATATTTAACCTCCATGCTTTCCAAATTGGTGAATAATTTTGATCTCTCCCCAAGCGTAGTTTTCTGCAGATGTACTATTCATTGGTTTCATTATAGTTTTAATAATGCTTCTGAAGTCACTGCTGAAAGTGGCTCCATATACCAAAAATCTCCCATCATCTTCTATAGTCTGTAAGACTGTTCTATTCTCATGGATGACATCTTTAATAAATCCATTCAAATTGTTCCTTTCTGCACTAAAGCAATACAATATAATAATTATATATACTCAAGTGTTTAGGAGTATGGGACTTTGAAAAGCTTTTCCTCAGCAGCACTGGATGCCACACAGCCACACCAAAACCATCATCTTCTCTATGTATTGCATCCCCACAGGATATTGACTCAGTTTCAAAAGCTACTCAAGACCAACTTTCTCTTTATCTTTAAGGATGTCGTCTTTCACCAGAATAGCTACAAGATACCTTAAACATCCGGACGTCAGTGATTTGGACAAAGTGTCAAGGGGTTTTCTGTGACAGTGTAAAGCTGTTTTGTGTGAAAGATGGAGCTTCTCTCTGAGCTTGGCTGTAGAGTGTAAGGTATGAGGCTTCTTCATTCTATCTACCAATGCTCAGATAGAATATACATGTGAGGAGAACACAAAGTGAATGTCTCCAAAACAACACCATAGTAAACAGCTATGAATGCGTATTAATGGAAAAGCTCCGTGTTATATACATTTCTCCATCAGAAAAGAGGAGGAACTCTATTGGAAGATGCTCTGCCCACAGCCGTCCTGTTAGAGGCTCTTTCCCCAGGCACTTGAGTGAGGAGTACCTGACCTCCCTGTGGAGGTCTGCATCACCTCCAAAGGCGTGCTCTAGATGTCACTTTGCCTTGAATCACCTCACCCTTCCATAATATATGGCTATTCCTTCTGTGGGCATCCAACTACAGTCCTTTTGTTTTTTACAGGGGCTGTACGGTTCAAGGAGGCCGGGCAATATGATTATTTTAAAATGACATGCAAAGAGTCAGAAACCAGATCAGGGATTCTGTAAATAGCCTCACACACCTTCCAAGCCGAACTTCATGGGGGGGTTTCATTATTCTGAATTTTGTTGAACTCTCTTCTTTTCCTTTCTTGATGCATGTGTGTGTGCATATGTGTCTCCATCTGTCCTCTGACTTGGTCATTTTCCCATTATGTTGAATGACTCCTTTGCCCTTCACAAAAATTTCCTCAGATAACTGTATTTTACCTTGCATTGAATTCTTCTGTTTGATACCTCTGTTCCCTCACTAACTTCACTGCTTTTCACAAAATCCAGGTTACTAAACCCGCACTACCCTTCACATTGATCCACAGTCTGAGATGATTAGAGCCACCTCAATACAGAACCCTGGGGAGACTGCTGATAGGCAAAGCTAGTGTTTCTGTTGGTGATGATCCTGCTGTGATATGCTAGTAGTGTTTAAATGAAGTCAGACACCATCCAATATGAAGCAGGGTACAGACAATGCTCTTTAGCAGAGATCCCTGAACTATAAAACTAGTCATACAGAGTCTGCTGCTCTTTGAATTTCAAATCCTAGTTCCTTTAACTAAAAATTGAAAAACTGATTCCGTTTCTACTCATTACTAAGTGGCATGTATAGCATTTAAATGATCTTCAGGGTGGCTGTTAAAATTAAATAGTACAAGATATAAGTGAGAACAAAAGATTATAGTATAAGATGAAGCATAGGATAACATATTTAGTAGCTTAGCAAAGAATGAGTAAAAAATTATAGCTAGTATACCTCTAGCTTGGCTTTCATCATACTAATTAAAGATGACTGGAAAACATAGAAGGGAAGAAGATTCAGAAACAAGAACTGAACTGACAGTTTCCAATGGCAAAGGCAAGAAAATCAACATGATCACAAAAAAAGCCAGTGGCTATTTTTGTTAGCCTTCAGTGGAATTAGGTGACTTTGTGTTAAGCATAGGTATATTTGTTAACTTACACATTCAAGGGTAAATAAGTATTTATAATATGTGGTAGGCATGGAATAGAGTCATGGTTTTATATCAGTGATTGAATGTTAAGAAAATGCACAGTCTGAAAATAGTATTACTCAAGCTCTGAATTTACATTTATGTCTGGGTTTCTGGTTCTGGTTATGTTCTGGTTTATGTAAGGTTCATCAAGGCTTTGTTATATCACTCCTTATTTGGGGTGAATGAGGAAATATTCCTTTGTAATAAGCTTGCCACATATTTTTGATTTTCAAGACAGAATGGTCTAAACTTCTTTTTCTCTTGTATTTTCCATATATAGACACATATTCTTACTGCTGCCATTTGCTAGCTGCTTGTCTTAATTTTCACTGTTCTTTTTCTCAGTAATCTCATACTATATTTAAGACTTTATTTACTTATTCATTTTTATCTCATGCTGTAAGAAATACATTTCTTTGGGGATAAGACCCTGGAACTCTAAGAGATTCCAGGCTGGTGACCAAAAAACTGATGACATTATGAGAAGAGGATGTTTGTTCGCCAAAATGCGTATTAGCAAGCAAGTTGGTGTCAGTAGCACATCCCATCAAATCTACAGAAGCGAGAAAGTAGCCACTTAGCAGATTTTCATCTCTCATATCTCAAGCTATATACTTCTTATGTTTTATACGTTTTTATGTTCCTTCAAAAATAAGTTTTATTTTGGAATAGATATGTGTATAATTCTCATTATATCTTCGTCAGAAGACAAGACCGCTATTGATACGTCAACAGAAAAAGAAATTCTCATATGAAATACTTTTACCCTGGATGATTTTAAATTACTTGTGAGGTTTTTTAAATTATTATTTTCTAAGAAATAAGAAATAATCTCTGAAAGGTAAAGACGTACCTGTGAGTTCCCCCCAAAAGAAGTAGAAGCTGAAGCTTTTAGAAAGTAAAGCGCTGGTGTCCCTAGTGAGCTCACTGGGTGCTGTGGGGCTGAGGAGCTCTGGTGCCCAGTTGGTGATGAGAAGTTGGACTGGTTCTGGACTCCAGCTAGGGATGGTAGCATTGGAGGTACACTGTCCTTGCAAAAGCTCAAGAGAGGATTTCTGGAAGTTCGGCAAACCTCCCAGGCATTGGTATCTCTGGACTCTTTGATTGTTTGTTTGTTTGTGATTAAGATGTTAAGAAACATCAGTTGTTTTGATGTACTTGTGTTCAAAGGGATGGGGCTCCTCAAGGTTGTGAGCCTGCAGGTACAGAACTTGTCACTGATGTGGAATACTAAACTTTCCTGCAGTTCACTTTTTTTTTTTTTTTTTTAACCTGAAAGATACTAGGTATTTTATCCTGGCTTTTAAAATTTAGTATTTGAAGTTTCTCAAAGGGTTTGAATGTTAGAAATAACCTTGGGATGATTCTACAGAGACAATGAGACCTAGATTCATGATTTAGGTTTTATCTACATCAGAGTTAAGGACTGTTTTCATATTTGTGGTAAGTATAAAAGCAATTTGGCTTCATGCTGACAATAGCCTATGGGATGAATACACATTGCAAATTATTAAACAGAATAGTGCCCTGAGTTTTTGATTTAAAATGACTAATTTTCTGAATCTATTATTTGTATTAGAAAATTTGATGACGTACTTCTCGTCGGCATTGGCACATGGTCTGTGCACACTTGATGGAATTAATATAGCTGAATGAAAGGAATATATATTTGATACAAAGGCAGATGTGAGTCAGTGTTTTTTTTTTCTGTGATAAAAGGATGTAATTAAGTAATCTTCTGCTCTGACCTATAGCAGAAACTGAACTTTGGCTGCAACAAACATGTAAATAGCAGTCCTGTATTTTGAGACACAAAGGGTGGCATTTGCAACAAAGGCAGCATATCATCAGTGTCATCATCTCGCCAGAGTTAGCAGCAGTTGTTTCCGGTTGCTCCCCCAGTATTACAATTTCACCAATCAAAATCTGGAACACACCGTTTGGTGTTTTACTTTTTTTTTTGTATTTGGAGTAGAAAGACTTCCATAGCCTGTGATAAGAGCTTATTACAGATTTGCATAAAATCTTTTAATGACATTTTAAAGTATCAGTGGTTCATGTGTGGCTGGCCAGCACAGAACCTGCCCAGGTTCCTCGTCCCCAAGGAGAGGTCTCCTCTTCCCAGCACCAGTTTCCTTTACAGAGAACCCTGCACAGTCCCTTTTTGCTATACTGCTAGAGCCAGAAAATAGGTTTGAGTGGCAGATATTGCTGTGTCACAAATATTTCAGAATAATTCTGTTCTTCTACTTTCTGAGAAGGAAAACCATCACTTCCAATGCGCCTATGTCACCCTGGTCAGGACTTTAGTTGTGCGGGACTGCCCAGCATCCACAAGTAGGGCTATTTTTTCTCTTTTTTTCTAAAGAGCTTATTTCTCGATATGTTTAGCTCTTTTGTAAGTCTTCAGTAAAGGTCACAGTGGGAGCTGCTGTGCTCTGAGCAAGAAGCTTAATAGCTATCGAAAAAGCCTACAAGTTACCTGGAGAGTTGGAAAGGTAGCAGTAGGGAGGCTATCCTGAAAGAAACTACAGATGATCACCTCTACTGTTATTGCATTTTTCAGGACTCCTGATTTTCTGATTTCCATTTCTTCCTTCTTCTTCCATCTTGGTTTCTTCTCTACTGCAAGCAGGAAAACCTTGCTAAGCGCTTTCTTGATCATGAGCTGACACTCTCCATAGATGTATCAAACTAAAAAACTCTGTTCTTTGATACATTATTACTGAGATATTTGATTAAGTGTGATGAATTTAAACCAAAAATAGTCGAGCATCACTTCCCCATTGTGTATGTGTTAATTTATAAGGTGAATTAACACCTATTTTCAATTTTTTTTTCTCCTACGTGCCAGCAAGAGTATCAGAGGAAAAAACAGAGCATGTACTAATTAACATGTTCTAATAATGGAGTGAGGCTGTCAGAGTCTCAAGCACAGAGGATTAGATAACTATCAGTTTCTTCCACAATTGTGATTATTCCACATCATCTGTTCCCCCACTTTTCTTTCTCCTCAGACCGTTGTGTAGAAGCAGAACTGGGTGCGAGGCCTGCTGTGTGCCAGCCAGGTGCATCTGGTACATGTTCAGGTGATGAAAGAGGCATTGCGGTGCACTTGGTGAGCAGAGAAGCAAAGTTGCTCTTACAGAAAGTTACTTAGTGTCTGTAGACATAATGCAGTATATGGATAAGGTAAGGACTACTCACCATACTTTGCAGACCACAGTTTAGGAACAACTGCTGGGTATGAACAGGTCTCTCTAAAGGTATTTTTTTTCTTCACAAAGTGGAGTCTTAATGCCTTACTATCTGGTAGATTTTTCTGTTATTCTAGATAAAGTTGTGTGTTGAGACAAACAGTGAATCCTGAATTTTGTTTTTGTTGCACTACCTGTGAACACTTTCTGAAGAACTGCTTGACATTTCTAGCACGTCTGACTTTCAGAATATGTCTGAATTAAAAAATTGACATGAAAATTCATGGAGGAAGTGTTACTGAGGGAATAGAAACTAGTACTAGATTTCATCCTTGTCCCCATTACCACAAACACCTGTTTCCTATTTTCCCAGAACATTCTGAAACAATAATGTTCTATGACTTTACCTATATCAGACTATAGGGTACATTAGTGGCCTATTTTTCCCGATAGGTTTTATAATTGTATTGCTGCATCTTCTTGATGAATTTTTGAGCGCAGAATGGGAACTGTATGCTGTTTTAAGCTTAGAGTAGGGAGATGAAGAGTAGGAAGAGTAGAAGCTTGGTAGGAAGAATTCGCAGTGTTATTCATTATTATTTCCACTCTGTGACCCCGAACAAATCAATTTTGTAAATGTCTTGTCTTTCTGTAGGCTGTGAAACGGGAATCATAACGCTTTCTTGTCTTTCTCTCTCTACAAGAACGTTGTGATAATTAATGCATTAACATTTTACTGTTGTTTTGTAGATTAAAGGGTCTCTGTATATTCAGGTGTACCTATCAATACTGATTGCTTCTGTATATTTCTCTCAGTAGTAATGAAGTAAAACCATGCTGAAAGTCAAATGATAGTTCAGTTATATAAGGAAGGTCACGTGGGATAAATGTGTGCTAACTAATTTGAGTATATTCATTAGTTTTGAATATAATTTTGGGAAAGTGAAGTTGATATTCATATGGCATACTGGAGGGACAAAAGGAGAAAACTCTGTCCTTTTTATGGACAGAACAGATGTAGTATAACACTTAACAATATTATGCTCCACATGAGAAGACAACCATCTTTGGCCTCCTGCGTCATGATATCAAATGATGTCAACTGCATTTATGGTTCAATGCTACTCTCAATGCTGGTCAGAAACTATATTCAGATCAAATCTCCAATACCAGGTAATCACTGGCATGGTAATCTACTCAATAAATTTGTAGTTCCAGCAGTTAGGCTTAAAACCTGTCTTCACATCTCATTAATAATACCATCAACGATGCAATTCTGGCAGATGTTGATTTTTAAAAGAAATTGTTTGGAAGTGCTCAGATTACTTTGTCTTCTTCACCAGTGTTTGAAGTTTTTTCAGACTTTATATGCTGTTAATCAAAAATCACTTTTTATCAAAGGAGAAGAGAGAGAGAAAAGACAGAGAACAAATATAGACGTATAACTTGTTTTGAACAAGAAATGTATCATCAGTCAGTAATAGGAAATATTCAGGGTAAAATAATTGTGTAAAAGGTTGTAATTTCAGATAATGGTGAGAGAGCCAGAAATAGATACGTAGCCATTTGGGATCCATTTGACATAAAAAAAAAAAGCAGCTTAGCATCCTGGAGAAGCTTAAGAATCTGGGATGTGTTTCATTAGCTAGGTTAATAGCATTTATAAGATTGCTGATGTTCTTATTTCACGTATCTGCTGGAACACTTAAGCATAATGTATACTTCCCTTTCACAAGAAAACAAGATTAGAAAAACTTCTGAGTGCATTTTTGATAGTATATAGTATAAAATGCATATTTGTCTACTCTGCTTTGTATATACAAATAGTCCATGGCAAGATGGCAATCTTCCAGTCTTCCTAGGCTTCATGCAAAATCAGGTTGGCTGTGTTTGTGAACAGATAGCTACTTCTGAATCTGCATGTAATGAGAGCAAACTTTTGGTTATAAAAATGAATGTGAAAGGCAATGAACTCATCTGAAGTTCTTTGTTAACGAAAGACACTATGTGACCGGGTCATTTGCCTGTCTGCGAGGCAGATGAGAATGAAACTGGTCAAGCAGTTCAATGCTTATATTGATTTGTTAGAGGAATAAAGCTCTTCAGGTTTTCGGCTCCTAACAGTCTTACTACAGTCAGTATCTGTGGAAAGTCCCAAACCAATACTCTCTTTGAAGAGAAGCGTGCACTGCAACCTGAAGCTACATCTTCTGCCATCCTGGCTTTCCTAGCAGCACATCTGCGTTGGGTCTGTGCCTGGAAGCAGCCACACAACCCGGTCCTCTTTTTCAGCTGTAGGAACCAAGGCCTTGGGGAAGCAGGAGGTACTGCTTGATGAAAAGGCTTCAGGAAGGGGAATCAGAGGTACTTCGGCTGAGAATGAAGTGAGAGAACAGATGGGTTTAATGGAGAAAATGCACCTACTTACTGGGGACTGAGATAGCAATGCAGAATGCAAATATGTAGGGGTTCAGAGTTTTGTTACTTGTGCTCGTGCAATAATTTGTTACCAAAATAGAATGGTGCAAATGATTTAATGCTGTGTACCATTAGGAAATAAGACGTTTGCACTGCGTGATGTGAAAAGTACTGTGAATTCTGGTATAACGAGCATACATGAAAAGATAAACAATATTTTTCTTTAATACGGCACAATTAGTGTTGGAAATATTTTTCTGTTTTTGTTTTGTTTTGGTTTTGGTTTCAGTTTTTGTTTTTGCTTCATTTGTTTGCTTGTTCATTGAGTTTTCCGGAATTGTATTCTCAGTTTAAAAATGACCTTCGCTGGAGTTATTTTTAACTCTCTCTCACAAAAAGTTGGCAAATTCTTTCTTTTCACTGTTAACACTTAAAAACCTCAGTAAGGCCTGCTAAACCTAAAAGGAAGTAATTGGTGTACACACAGATTGACACAAAGTGAAGTCAAATATCGTAACAGCATTGGTCAAAGTGATGTGGCAGATTGAATACTTTGTTTCAAATAATAAAACATGACCTTGGCCACAATAAATGAGATTTACTGTGCTGCTCAGAAATGGTATCTGCCCACTGTGGCATAAGCAGGATGAATATGATTTAATAAAGTAAGTGGTTGATGACTCTCAGGAGGTTTTTTGTTGGAACATCCTAGTAAGGATTCAGCTTAATTGCAGAGTGTAATGTCAACTGATCACTAAAACAGAGTCCACCAGAAAGTTTGCTGGGGGCAGAGGGGAACCCTATACTGAGAACATGTAGGTAATGAAATTAAATTTCTTTCAACAAATTAACTCTGAAATGAATGAAATGTCTCTTGATTTGTTTTTCTGTTTTTTTTTTCCATCTGAAAATGATTTCCCTTCACATAATGCTTTCTTTTGCCACACAGCACAAAATCTATCTTTTGATAGTTTTCTTGGAGTTTTTCCATTACTGTAAAGTGAAGTAATGTAACATTAACGTAACAGTGAAGTAAGACTTATTCCCACTGAACAAATATGAGCTAGAGAGGTAGAATGGTGGTCTGTGATGAACAGGAGATTATCTGTCATAGCACTGCTGCTGCTTCAGTAATAATATCTGGATTTGGGTATGTTAAGAGCTCTATCAGGCATACCTAGCTGAAGTTAGTTTGGGGATCTTTCTCAGTAGGGCACATGGACATTACAGCACATATCTAAGCATCATATATTTGAGCATCTGGTGGTGCTCTGTCACTGTAGGAGTAATTCAGATGTTGGATTTTATAATTTACCCTTGAAGACGCTCTCTTTCATTGATAGGAAAAGACAGTGACCCAGGTGGGATCAGCCTGTGTACAGGACACAGTTTTTGGACTATCCTTAAAAGTGGCACTGATTGCTATAGTTTCACCAAGCTGGGGAGCTGGCTGCTCTGCTCAGGACTGGGAAACCATCATGTGTGCCTGGGTGACATCTTCTTCAGGCTTCTAGTTTCTGAATGAGAATCGTTCATTTCAGCTTCTGTCGATGTGTCTTCTTGCTACAACCATGAACAACAAAATGTTCCTCTTTATTATCAGATGACTATAAATGATACCCTGCTGAAATCCTTGGCATCTTTTACTTCAACATTTTATTTCAGCCATGCATGCCCTCATGCATGGAATAGCATATAGCTGAGACCATCACAGAGACCATCCAGATGAGCTTTGTGGTTCATCAGCAGGAAAAGTTTTTGTTTGTCAGGCTGTTTAAGGTGATCTGAACCATTTAATAGGCTGCTTTTCATAACTGCCTTTTCTGTTTGATATTCAAAATTGCTTCATCTTATTAGGTCTGGGCTTGTATGCTGTATACTATTTTAATGTCAGATTCCACTGCAGTGAAATTTGAGAAGCTGTTCCAGAAAAGAGAATACATACAAGTTCTGTTCTCAAGTGTGTAGGAGCAAATGCATGGGGCTGGTCAGAAAATAATTCCTTTTATTGTGTGGGGAGAGGTAATCATTTAAGATCATGTGTTGGAGGAATTTAATTGGATCTATGGGGCAGAGAAAATACGCACCAAGGCACATCTGCCTTAAAAAATAATCAGAAACCAGAAGCTTTAAAATGTTTTTTTTGCGTGTGTGTGTATGGTACTTTCTGTATTATCAGCTCTCCCTTTGAACTGTGGAAGTGTTTTTGTTGCCATACCAACAGTTTGTTTGAAAGTTCAAATATGCTAGACGTGCTGTCTTAGTTGTGAAGGACTTCTCGATACGTTTGGATTCCTATTCATGTTTCATATGATCACCTTCTGTGAAATCCTGTATTCTCCTTACAAAGGAGAACATCAAAATGTGAAAATAAACTCATTCTTTCAGCTAGTGTGAATAGAATAGGGAATATTATGATGCAAGAAGTTGGAGCCTTTAGCAGTGTTCTTTTTGTTGTTATTATACTTACCCTGCACCTAAAGATAAAGCTTTACAGAGTTTAGAATAAAATATTCTCATCTGAAAACCTATAGGCTGAAAACTTATAGGCTTCCTTTCCATAGGGGGCTGTAGATTCCCTAAAGCTTTTTTGCAGTGATGCAGTCTGTAATAGAAAAGCTCTTTCTTTGCTTAGCAACTCCATGTATATACAAATCACAGCTTTACTTTGTGGTTCCCATGGCTCTACGCAACCCTCATAAATCTTTTAATCACAAGCCAAACTTTGTATTGGGTTTGTTTTAAAATTTTATGCGTAAACAATGACAGTGGAGATGGACATAGATAAAAGGTGATGCAAAAAGCTGGAAGAAAACAATCTTGTATAGAAAATGTCATAGGACATTAACAAAAACATATACTGATCAAGGTAAGAAGCTTCCTGCATGCAAACTTGCAGATCTTACCTCTTACACTGGAGAAACACAGCAACATTTTGCATCATCAGTTTGGTATCTTGAAATGAGGTAAATTGTGCTGGATATGTTGTGACTACATAGAAATGTAAGTAGAATATCAGACCAGAAAGTTTCCTTTTATATTTCTGAAACTGGGATTTAAAATCCTGTTTTAGCTGGGGCGTCATCTGTTGGACTCTTCAGGGCCAAGAAGGATTAAGGAGAGAATGAGTGGGTAAATATTATACAAATATAGCGTGTTACTCTGTAGTGATATGTAAAAACTGGCATATTCTCATGTATTTAGTAGAGCACAACTCTTATTTCCTCGACATGACATGGACATGTAACTTCAGTACACTTACTTCCATCACGTTATTCCCTTAACTTTATCACTCATGGGGTTCAGATGTACAGATTCCACGTTTACTATAATAAAGAAAAGTCCAGATGAACTTCTGCTCTAGTAACTACCAGTTAAGCTGATCTCTAGTCTTTCAGGTTACCTGTTTAGTCCGGTAAATCTGGTGCTGTTACTGCTTCTTATGGGCCTTGGGCTTTGTGTCAGGCTAACAACACAGGCTTTGTCCAAATTTCTCTTAGTCTTCTATGAGGCCAAGCTCCTCGTAGATTTGTTTTAGCTTGTAATAACATTTCTCTAATGACAAGGTGACTATTACCTATATTATTTTAGCTCTTGTTTAGCTCTGTGTGACTGTGAGGCTGGAATGCTTATTGTTGTATTTTTACAACTAGTCATTAGTAATAACAAGAGTCGTTTTGTGTGGAAAGACCTGCTGTGAACCTAGAATATGCTGTGTCTCAGAAAGAAAGACATGGAATGACAGCAGAGGTCAACATGAAAGCACAGGCATGGGATGATACTGGAAGCACTGAGACTATAAACAGCTCACCAGTGGTTAACTACTGGTCAGCAAAGCAGTGCAACCTTGGGAGCTTGCTCTTTCAGGCATAGCAGAGCAAAGAGTAATACTATCAATACAGGAAATCTCATCTCCATATGAGGAAGAACTTCTTTCCTGTGGGGGCAGCAGAGCACTGGAACAGGCTGCCCAGAGAGGTTGTGGAGCCTCCTCTGGAGATCTTCTAAACCCACCCAGGTTCCACCCTGTGCCACGTTCTCTAGGTGTCCCTGCTTGAGCAGAGAGGTTGGACTAGATGATCTCTAGAGGTCCCTTCCAACCTCAAGCATCCTGTGATTCTGTGAATTTACACATATATGTGGACTTGCAGACCAAAAAAGAAGCATCAATGTGTAGAGGGTGTTAACAAACATGTGCAAAGGTCTGCAAGCATATCTTAGAGTGAGGTGGAGGAAACCATAAACATTATTTTCCTGGAAAAGTTTCTGGGATGCTGAAGACTTGCTGTAACTCCCTGTCCTCTGCCTGAAGTATCTGACATTTTTAGGGCAAGCAGAATATCAAAGAAAGGTATATACAGTAGAAAGTGTGGGTGCATAACGCTTTATATGTAATTTAATATATGTAATGAAAAATTGCAGTGATACAAATAACAAAGGTACATTTTATAATATCATTAATGAATTCCTAGCTTTATATGTAAAGTGTATTGCTTTCATCTATAACAGGAATTTGAATATAACTGGAAGGCGTTCAACAAATCTGTTTTGTAATTTGGAAACAACAAACTAGCCACACACAGCCATGGTGAAGAGGGTTATAACCAATGGGCAGTGTGATGCATCTGAACCCCTGTATGTCTGCTTTTTTAAAAAGAAAAATTACGTGCTCCTATTTGGGTCACAGTTCAAGAATTCATTGCACTTGTGTAGATCTCGGGGCCAGGTGGCTTGAGTAGAGCTCCCTATGGACACAGATGCTCTCATGTACAATTCACCTCTGGTTTAGTTAAATAACCTCTATTATAAATAAAATACCTGCACAACCCTATTTAAATAAAAGATTCAGCATTGAATAAAACATGTGAACAAATCAGAAAGCAGAAAATGATGGGATTTGGATGGTTTTAATTGAACTACAGTGAAGAAATATGTTTTGCAAAAGGATTTTTAATTGATTTATTTTATTTTATTTTATTTTATTTTATTTTATTTTATTTTATTTTATTTTTGGACATGTTCTGTGAAGTCACCCTATGCTATTCCCTTTGGGAGACTACATTGCTTAAGTACCATATTAAATGCATGGTTACACAGGAATGACATCATTGCAACTCCATCTGTGTTAATATTTTCAATTTAAATCCTTCTCTGTAGGTACTTAGAATTTTCAAAAAAGTTTTGCATGGGACAAAACTTTTCATCTTTCATCAATGTACAAAACTGGTCATAGTGTTAATCATTTTTATTGTAAAAAAAGGTCTGAGCAGTTGATATTGAGCTAACTCAGTAGGCTTTCCTTGCATTAATGCAAAAGACAGCAAATTACACAGTCTTGCCATTGCTCATTTAGATGAACATTTACCTTACTTAAGTAGTCATGATGTCTTCAGTAGGAACATTAATATAAATGCTCATCAGCCCAAGAGTAACACCTAACAGCCAATAGCATTTAATATAGGCTATCTTCCTTAATGCATTTTTAAAACTTCTTACATTATCCCTTCAAGCAAGGAAATAATTACCTGCTGTATTTTACAGAATGGTTTAAAGCCTGTTAGCTCTTAATAAGCTACTGAGGGCTACTGTGCTAGCATGCAGCTTGTAGTGTAAAAGGTTTTCTCCATTTTAAAATCCTAATAAGCTGCTTTTAGTAACTTGTTAATTAAGCAAATATGATTGTGTTTGTTCAGTCTTAAACCTGAGCATTTAAGTCTGCTCATACAAAAGGAAATGCAGCCCTTCCCTTAGACATTTCTGAGCTAAATATAGTGGAGATGTGCTGGTGTGGTTGCTGATTTTAATTACTGAATGTTTCCTCTGCGTTCCAGATCCATTTCTGGACTAGGCAAAAGCCAGTGCCTGCACTGGTACTGTATTCTTTCCTCTGTAAAGAAATGTGCATTTGGCAAGCTTCTTAACATTTAGTTTTGGAAAAAAATGAATTTGAACATCATCAAGGTGTCAGAACTTGAAACATATGTGCTTGATTTTCTACTGCTTTTTCTTTTGACATGAAATTGAGCTGTGGAGGTAAATGAACATACCCTGGGGTAGAACTGGGCAGTGGGCGAAAGAACAGAAAGGCTATCCAGTAGCTTGGTCATGACATGACATAAATTTATTTTATAGCATGGTCCCATTGGTCTCTTTGCCCAGTAAAACTATCCTTGAAAGAGGGCAACTCCAAGGCCACTCTTCTGTAGACTTCAGTGCACAAACAATTGCCTGGGGTATCACACGCTGAAATCCAACTCTTTCAAATGAAAACGTTATGCATCACTGTACAAGGAAGGAACAACTACCAAACATAAGCACCAGTGTTCTCTCCTGCTGCACCAGCCCCTTATTATTTTTATTTTAACATGGGACTATTTGATCATATTTTTAAAGTATATGGTTGAGATATATCTCCAGATTAAGACTTGTAAACTATGCAGGTGTCTGTGCCATAGTTTCTTTGTGTAGGTGTCTATGCCATATGACAAGATCCTATATAGTAGTTACTGGAGAGCAATTCAGTCCAACCTGGAAACCTGTTCAGTCCCTGTACAGCAGTCACATGCTGCCAGACTGTCAAAACAACTCTCCATCCTCCCTTTACTGCATTTGGTTACATTTTCTTTGACTATAATGGCAAATTTGACACTTCACTCTGATGTGTATATGAGCTAACATGCCTTCATATAAAGTCATAAATTAAGGTTTCATACTTTGAGTCTGAATCCCAAACAGTATGTCTATTTTGAGACTGTGCAGCATTAAGTATGGAATTTAATTTGCACCACTTTTGTTGAAAATATTTATGAAATATATGTGAAGAAATTGACAAAAGTGACTTTTTGACCTTCAATGGAATCATGAACTTTCTTTCATTCTTTCTTCCAGAGCAGCTTTGATTTTTTAAATTACTACTTACTTTAAAAATGTCAAAGTCAAAATGAATTTGTTTAGTTAGTTGTGGTTTTTCTCACGAAGTAAAATTTCAAAATGTTTTTTCCCATAGAGTGTTTTTGTGTTCTTAAATTTCAAACCCACCTAGTCTGTAAGCAAATTCTGAAGTGATGTGTATAATTGTCTTCTCACAATTGTCATTGCAATTTCTGTACCTGCAAACATAAAAATATACTTGCACTTGTAACATATCTTAAAGGGTCCAACTCAGGTCTTGCAGTTTATTTATTGTCTTTTCTTCTGAACTGCAATTGTCAAATGTTGCATACCCACAAAATATGGCATACTCAGGAGTACAGACCCAGAGCGCAGGCAATTTGAGCCTTATAAAAATTCAAGGTGTAGTGGCAGAGTGAAGAAGAAACCCTTGTGGAGTTTCACTTTCATGTGAGATTTAAACAGGAATTCAGTTGCCTGTCTGAATTAGCTTGGATTTAAATTTTTCTTCTAAAAGCAAAGGAGATGTAATATAGTGATTGTATATAACATAAACATGACATTTTAAATGCCGAAGAGATTTGTAAGAGGCATGACTTGAACTTTCCCATTTAACCCAGCACAAGGGTACAAGCATTTAGGAGCACTCTGTTCACTTCGAGTAAGGAAGCAAGTTCCATCCCAGTCAGAGCCCAGTCAGAGCCATGGTAACACAAGAAAAATTTGACGTGGATCTTCTGAAATCCATACTACTTAGGATATAGCTAACACTGCAAAAAAATAAAAGGCATTAGAAGTTAACACTTTGGCTGACAAACCTTTGATCAAACGTGGAAACAAGCAGATCTTTTAAACTCCTTGGCCTGTGAAAAATCCAGTTGTTTCTATAGCAACTGCAGTGAACTAGTAATGATGTCATCAGGCAACAACCAGCCAAAATGCATGCCACCTGTTCCAAGGACGGGATAGAAATAAACATCGAATCACCTAATTGCTAGTTATGAATAATGTTCCCATATTCCTTAATAACTTACTGCAAGGAAGAAAAGGACTCATACCTGACTGGTCAAAATAGTAGCTACACTCAGTAATTTGACAGAGGGGGAAAATGTCTTTGTTGTCAAACTCTGTTCTTTTCAAGCATGTGCAATGTCGATAATTACTGAAAATATTTCTTGTGTGAAAGAACAACTTTCTGTGGTGGTATATATAAATTCTGGGAGATGTTTGCACTTCTTTTGCTGAATGGTCTATCCAGATGAATGACTATTTTTCTTCAGAATTTGTGTAGAAGTGTCCAGTAACACCTCTAGTAGGCAGACTTCAACTTTCGCTCTTAGATCATGTGTTTCATCTTTGGTTCTATCCTCTCACTGTCTGATAGGATTTTCAGCTGCTTCTAATGTGATTCAGATGAGGCAGGAAATGTATAGGCCTCCTTTTCCAAACAGACGGATGCTATCAAAAATTCTCAGCCCTTCTTCTAAGACATGTTCACTATCAGATACCTATGTTTTTCTTGTGTCAAAAAAAAAAAAAATCAGTTTCTCAGCTTTCTTATTATTAAGAAAAAAAGGGTACTTAACAGTGAAAGCCTGCTTCCTCTTCCAGGTTTGTCCTTTTGTATATCCACTCATGGAAAATTAATTTCCTGATGAATGTGTAGTACACTCAGTCTCAGCCTCCTCAGTGACTATAAAGCGATCATAAATCTGTAGTACTCTCAGCCTCCTCAATGATTATAAAGTACCGTAATTGAAGGAATTGCATTGAATCTAAGCAGTAGGTTGGTAAAATATTTACATATAGGTATGTGAATTGCACAATCAATAAAGAATAAGTAAAAAATGAGAAGAGTCTGAAGAAAAAAGTCTGGACGGAAAATTCTGTAGGATAATTGTTTCTGAAGGATAAGTGTTTCACTCACTGGGCTGTGAATGTTTTATAGCATATCATCAGGCCCTGGTCATGTTCTTCAAGCTGCAGTTACTGCTTTTCAGCTGCTGTTGCAGATACGCAGTTATGCTACCGCTAACTGGTGCTACAGAGCTGTGAAAATAAACTGGACCTGAGAATATATTTACAAATATGGCTGTTGCCTTTCCTTGTCTGACATCAGAGAGTCAGGGGTAAGCTGAACAGGCTGCTGAGCATTTCCAGAGGCACATTCTTTGGCGATTCTTCCCTCTTTCCAACATCTGTCCTTACTTCACACACGCTTCTAAGGATTTCCTTCAGGATCATAATAGCAGTAATATCCGCTATAGAGAGCAAAGAATTCCTTACTTTTTTTTACCTGTAATTTTGTGTGAATTTGGCTTGGGCTGGGCTTGAAGTCTGCCATTTGATAGGTCTCATCACAGAAATGTTTTTATAGAAGGCTACTGTAGAAAGCAGTCTTCAGAGAAGCACAACTCCAATTCCCATCCAAAGACCCTGTGGTTTCCTGTTTTACATGTTTCCATGATACAGCTGTTGGTCTATACATTTGCATCTCACCTGCCCATCCTTCTTCAAAGGATGAGGTCCCAATGGAACACTTTCATTTTCTCTATCTGGTAATGCTTTTTTTCTTTGAATGTTTCCCCAATTCACTTCAGGAAATTGAGATCTGTCAGCTGCGACAATTTTCAATGAAAGTTCATTTTCATTTTTAAACCAGCACTCTTAAGAGTTTCTTGTTGCAGCCTAATTTCTCTCGCTGAGAAGAATGCACTAAAATAGGAACAGAAACAAAGACACAAGGACTTTAAATTGAGGATAGCAGTGAATCTCAGAAACATATCACTTATATGTATACTGATAATCAACCTCTTTATGTCTGGAAACAGAAATTAAAATTATCCTGCAACCTCATGTTGTGGCAGCGAAGGCTCACTACGTTCTTTGTCTTTCCTTTGGCTTCCCAAAATCATGCATAAATCTCAAGGAAAAAAATCAATAGCGTGATATAATGTCTTTCTGCCTGTGGTTTAAGATCTGATCAAGCCACTAGTGAATCTTGAGTTATATCTCTCCTACAGAGGAGGTCTGCTATGGGAAAAATATCTCCCCTTCAAAAATATGCAAGTTTAAAGTTAATATGTGGATGAGACTTGCGAAAAAAGCTCTGAAAATAAATGTCTATGTTCCATACATTACAATACATCTCCTCATGTCTTCTAGCTCCTATCAGTTTTTTTTTTTTTTTTTTTTCATCCTGGAAACTTATTCTAAATGAAATTCGTAACATGTGCTTTCACCTTAGGCCAAAGATAGGTGAGAGGTTTATTCTTCCTGATATTGACTTTTTAATTCATTTGTTATAATTGTTTTAGCAAGTTAAACAAGCATTCCTCCTCTGGCTAAGTATCAAGCCAGCTGTTAGGAGCCCAGTAGGTTTTAGGATGAAGCAAGTCATGTCTTCAGTTTTAGATAGCCAAAGCATAAGTTCTTTGTATTGATCTCACTATTTTAGCTGAAACTATTATCTTACTTTTAGCTGATGCTTTATGCTTTTGTCTCTGAGGGATAAGAGGAGAGCTATTGATGTATATTTTCCCTCGTTGCCGGTGTTCGTACCCAGTATGAGTTTTTTTTTCTCTCTCTCTGAGAGACACATTGAAATAGAAATGCTGTTTTACAGTCTTCATGATCATGAGCACAAATTTAAATGAGAAAAGTTTTCTGCATTTACTTGGAAGTTTTCACTGTCCCAGTGAACAGCCCATGAATCTGCCCCACTCTGAAGACAAAGGAACCGTCCAGAGATTGGGCTCGTTGACACATGCCAGAGTTTTCTGCATGCACTGTACTTTTAACTCTGAAAAGAGTTAACCTTGTGGTAAATTGGAAATGATCCTACCTATGCTACTTGCTTCAAATCATGAATATATTCAGTACAATAATTCCATTACTCCTTGCAGAAATACTAGTATTCTATTATACTCTTGTGGACAAGAGTATCTAGAAAATCATTTTTTTCAGAAACATTTTTTCATTCCATTCTGCTGTAGACGCTACAGTAACAAAAAGCCACACATGAAGATGGCCATGAATGGAGAAAGTTACAAATAAAAAGCAAACCTGGCTTGAATCATTCCAAGCAATGGCTTTGCTGCTTTCTGCCATTTCCCTTGAACTGAGCTGTCAGATGCTTATGATATACATTTCAATTCTTTTCCGGTCTAGCTGTTCATTTGCAATTAGAGTTAATGCAGAGTGTAAGCTCTGTAAGTGTGACATTCTTCCATAAAGGCACTAATCTCCTGATTTGTTTGTTTTTACAAGCTCTTTGTGGTGAATAAAAAATTCCCACTAATAATGGTGGACATGTATTGTGTATTTCACATCTATTTCTTCTTTTCTGATCTGTCTAGAAGTTTGAAACTACTGCTAGATTTTGTGATGCTGTGTCCTTTTAAAATCTTTTTCTTTCTAGTTTGATTTTCACTGCTGTTTTATATTCGCATTGTAATAACTCCTATTTATGTAGTATTAATTTTCTAACTTAACTAGCATTTGTAAAGCTTTCTCCCAACTCATCATTTTCAATTTTCATTAATAAGTTCTTGACCTTTTCTCTGAGTTTATTAGTGAATATGCTGATTAACACTACTTTTTTTGGTTTTTGTATGCCCTCTTTGTCCTCTGTATTGACAGATATTTAAATTTATTATACTTAAAACTATAACATTACATTTTTACTTGTCATAACAGTAGAGTATTAATTTGAATAAAAAAGACTTTGAAAGGTAAAGTATGTTATGACTTCCAGTTGTTATGTAAATGTCTCTTGAATGTTTGTGTAACATACGGTAAAAATAAGAGATTGATATTTCTTCCCGAGTATAAATATTGCAAAATGAGAGTTATTTACAAACCTATGCTGATATAAAAATATCACTGAATATATATTTTGATAGATTCATTCAACTGCATTGATTAAATCACTCTAAAAGTATTCCCTCATATTCCATAAGAGTACCTAATATTTAAGAACATGATTGCAATTGATGAATGTCTGGCTTTTCAATTTTAGGAAATGCTATATAACCTAGATGGTGAATCTTCACTTTCTCTGAATTAAAAAGAGATAGGTGAAGATATAAACACTGTGTCATTTTTGTGGTCTCCTGCACAATGAGAATGCTGGATGCTCCCTGGATTTACGGACACTAAATTAATCATAAAAGAGCTCAGAATGAATCTCTAGCTATGAAAATGCAAGCACAACAATTATAGGTTTATTTATTGATGTACTTCACACCAGCCTAGGCCAGAAGCAAAATGAAAAAGTAAATCCTGTCTTTGGAATAGTTGCAAGATGAGGCTGAAATTAATCAAGAGATCGTCTTTTTTTTTTTTTTTTTCCTGCTACAGCAGGCCTAAGCTGAAGGAGACCTAAGCTGAAGTAGGCAACTGCCAACATATTTTTATCTGATAGTGTTTAGAAATGAAAGAAAATCCATTACTTCCAATGTTAATTTGCCCCAGTGTTTTGCAATGCTTATTATTTAAAATAACTTTCTTGGTACCTAATCTAAATCATATAAATTATGTTGATTAATCATATAAATTAAGCAAAATTTTGAGTTCTGTTTTTATTAGCAGAGTTTAGATACTGGATATCGTCTTTCTCTAATTTTCAGTTTTCAAAGATGAAGGAAAATGGTACCTCAAACATTTGCTCATGGATCATAACTTGAATTTTTCCTATTGCTCTCCCCTGGAGCACTACAGTTTTTGACAGTATTAAACATTATGGCCATGCCTGAATGAGTGCTTTGGTAAGAAATTTGTTAAATAGCAGGCAGGCTACAGTAAGTTATGGTATCATACATGCAAGATTCCAGTTATTTTCCTAGAAATATTTTCCTGCATCACTTGATTTCGTTGTCCTATTATTTTCAGTATTTTATTCACTTTATATACACTAGATTCATTTTTTTGCAGTTGCGGTAGATTTTTTTTCCAGTATTTGCTTTGACATTTGATTTCTCCCTCAGGACATTACTTTGAGTTTGTAATTAGTGACTGATTTTTATTTTGTCAAGATTATTTTGGATTTTGATTCTGTTCTCAAATGTACCTGCAATACTTAACAGTCTGATATAGCCATAAATTATAGACTTATTTTCTCTTCTCCAGTCTAAACTAAAAAATAAAAATAAATAAAAGGAATATCACAGAATTCTGAACATAGAGTGTCTGTGGAAGCACCTAAAGCATAAAGTTTGCCTGAGCTTATGATAATGTCAATTAGTTTTTATACGTTAGTATTATAAAGGAGACTGCCAAAAGCCTTATTAATATGAATATATCGTATGTACAATTAACCTGTCAAAATAGGAAACTTAATTTCCTGAAAATTTTGTTCCTAGCAAACACATGTTGTCTAAGAGAAATATCTGCCTCAACTCTGGAATATATTTTTCAGTATATTTTCAATTCTGTCTTCATCATAAATCAGAAAGGGGACAGAATTATCAAGTTTCAACTTCCATAATATTTTAAGATAAGAGATAGTTTTCCTTTATCTACAATATACAAGGAAAACCTAAAAATGCTTAATTTCAAGCAGGATATCCTACTTATCCTCAGTAAATATTCCGATTCTGTAGTGCAGAAGGTTTAGTGAGCGAGTTACATTCCTGTATGACGATGACATTTATTCTAATCAAATATAATTTGATGGTTATATGAGTCTCAACACAGTGTTAGTCAGTGCCTGTTCTTTACTGTCATACAAATGTTGATGTCAGCAGGAGAAATCCTTAAGAAGAGAAGCAGAATGCTCTTGAATGGCTTATCCTGAAAAGGTAAAACATGGCAGTTAAGAAAAACTAGTGGGGCACTTTGGTAGTATCACCTCAGTAGCATTTTCAACAATTACTTCTACAATGGAGTTGTGAAAGAAAGGAAAATCTGCTCCACTGAGCACTCAGCAAAAGTTAGCATTCAATACAAGCAGAGTATGAACAGCGGCTGTTTTCTGTGAAATGGACTTCCAGTTGATGAACTGGCTGTGCTTTGCCAAATACTTAATTTTGATTTAGATTCTTTTAAAGCTGGTTCCCTAATCTGGGTGCCTTCAGACAGTCACACTCTGGTGCTGTTGTCCACTTGGTACTTGCTTGTTTTTACTGTGCTATGTACTGCATGCACTGCTAAAATTTCAGGTGGGAGGAGGAAGGGACTTTATTATAAACGGAGATTGGATGGCTGGAGAGGGTCTATGTAGTTTCTATTTTGTGCTGGAAAACTGACGAGCATTTCAAAACTGGCAAGTGGATTGCAGAGAAGAACAGCCACCCCTGAAAGATACAGCAGTCAGGGAAACTTTCACTTCATTCTGCTGCTCTGTGGCCCCAGCAGGTCGGAGTCTCCTCTGGTTTGGAAGCAGCACTACGTCCTTCTGTACTCTGATGGAATATTAACTCAGAAGCCTGGAAAATGATCCAGCCTTTTTTTCAAGAAAAAAGCGAAGGGTGCTTTTTAAGGGTCTGATCAACTTAGGGATTTGTCATCCTTTTTCCCCTTAATCACTCAAATTAAATGATTTTTGTATCATCAGAAAATGCTTCAGTCCATACTTTGCAAACAAATATATTATAGATCATTACTTATGCACTGTGTTAATTCAAGTGTCTTTTTTTCCTATGTGTTTTTCATTATCAACAGACAGTGCCTGTTACCACCTTTTACTTAACCTGAAGTGCAAATCCATGTTCAGTATAGCCTGTGACTGGTGAGATAAGTACAACAGCCACATTGCAGTCAGGCATGGTATTTCACTATAAAATATCTAGTAAGTCTGAATGTCATCCAAAAGTCAAAACAGTATCAAAACATAAAACCTTTATGTAAGCTTCAAGTGGAATCACTGTAGTAGTACAAAATGTGTTTGCTAATAAATATGCTTGCTATTGGAAGAAGGTTAAGTTAACTGCACGTAATTAATGACTTCCAATGAATATTAATGTTTTTGGAGTAGGCATGTAGTGCACATTGAGGTCATTTGTTTTTTTTTAAATTCCAAAGAAGGTACTTTATAATTTTACTGCTGCAGTTCAGCTGCAGTCCTTTGAACTACAGAAGCCCCAATTGTTGATTGATCTTGCCATTTGAGAAGGAATTAGTTTTCAAGTAGAAACAAAACACTGCCAAGTGAAAATGGTAAAAAACTTTACATCTATGTTGTGCAATGCCAAGTGACTATCATTAGATTAATTTTTTTTTTCTGTTCAATCAGTGCTGACTTTAAAATAAAGGTACATAAGCATCTGAAACAATTTATAAATGTAGGTTAAGCCAGATGATACACAATTTCAAAAAGGAAAATGAAATTTCTGAAACTTTCTGTCCAGTCACTCTCTTTTCCCACTCTATGTACTTTCCCCTTGGAGACACAATAGCAGAAAGGACACAAAGGGACACAGGATTCATGAACCTGCCAGCAAGTGGTGTGGAGACCCAAATGCCTGCTGCATCTAAGCACTCAGCAGTTAGGGAACTTGTTTTGAATGTAGCAGATGTTTATTACTTCTCTTCTTTGCCTGGCTGGATTTTGAATCTTCCACACAGGCACCTTTTCCACTTTCTATAAATATGTCCCAAATCTCATGCTATGGAGAGCTGCGCAATTTCTATGATTTTCTCCTTCTGCTGTAGTGAATACATAATTGGAAAGTTCAATGTGGAATAGTTTTAATTAAAAAAAAATCCTGGCTTGTTTCATTTTTCACGTAATGTGTTATAAAATGTCTAAGCCATCCAAGAGGTAGGGAGCAAAACCTAGTAGTCTTTCTCTTTCAGTTTAGCAGCTTAATTCCAGGTGGAGTCCATTTCTGTACTTGCCTGTGTGATCTCCTTTTCAGACTCTTTCTCAGACCTTGTTGTATCTGAAGCTCCTGAAGTCGAGCATACCCAATATTTGACTTCATCAAGGGCTTGAAACACACCTCAAATGGAGCACAGGGCTTTACAATCTCTTAGGCTGAGAAACATCATGAAGCTAAGTTTCTTTCCCTCCCTAAGTGTGAGTGCCCTTGCCAGTAGGTTACTGTGCACAGATGGATATAGTCCATGGAGGATTAGCCTCCTGCCAAGAGTGGTGCTCCAGGTCCTGCCTGGATTGGCACCCCAGAGCAGGTGCCCTAATTTACACCTATTTCGACTACACTTGAAGACTAATCTGGGTACTTATAATCACCCTAGCCTTTGTCTATTTTTTGGTCTTTTTGTCTTTTGACTCTTGTCTTTTTCATC
>NW_010588631.1:103502-122046 GCF_000705375.1 Tinamus guttatus | reverse complement strand
TTCCCTTAAGGCAAAACAATGCGAAGGTTAAATGAATAATATAAGTGGTCTTAATCTGACCCTTACTATAACGTACATGCGTACATGTATAGAGCTGAGCAGACTAAAGAGATGCATATTTGCATAATTCCAGCTCTATGGAAGAACTATGTAACTTGGGCAAACTGATTCTGGTAATAACTGTAGAAATATGAATTGCTTTCTGAAAAAGTAAGTGCTTTTCACATTATGTTTTTCCTAATGTTTTTGACAGTTCTAGCAAAGAAGAAGCATATCTGGGATGAGGGTGCCTGCTATTTGATTGACTGACACAAGGGCCACACTGATGAAACACTGCTGGCATTATTGGAGTCAGTTATGACTTGCACAGAAGGAAAAGCAGTTCATTATTTCTCACCAGAGGCCCTCATACACCTCTGTTGCATATTGCTTTAGATTAAAACAAAATTGAATGGAAATATCCCTTTAACTTTACCACTGCTGTGTTTAGAGGCCTGGCAGCAGCCCAGCTGCTCAGTTGCCCATCTGATGCATATGTGCCTCTCCATTCTGCTAATTTCTGGAATAACCATTAAATACTTACAAAACACACAAACAAATTAAAAGTTGGCTGTGGTGATTATAGATGCTGTGCTATTAACAGTGGTTATAAAAAGCTTTTCTAGTGGCACTGTTGTTGGTTGTCACTGGTGCAAGGATGACAAAACTACATAGGCGCACAGCTATATAAATTCATGCTTCAGTCTTTGATGTTGTCTCTTGTAGTTGCAGAAAACTTTTTTTTTTTTTTTTGGTAGGGATATAAAAAATAATTTCTGAATGACAACTAAAAAGCCCAGCCTTTACCGTTGGAATGCAAATGTATGTTTCACATGATCTTCTCTTTAACAGTGCTGTTGGGCATTCTGCATGTTTTTAGTATCAAAAAGAAAAGAAATCAAATCTCTGGGACATTCGTGTAAGAAGCATTTTGTAATGTATATCAGAAAACATGTTATTTCTTTTACTGTTGGAACCAGATCAGGAAAGACATTTCATTTAATCCATTATCTGAGGTGAGTGAATCTTAATTTTTCACTTCAGGAGAAAATTCTATCCTAAAACGACTGTCATCTCCAAAAATTGGTTGAAAATATGAAGGATGGGAATCAGAATCTGTTTTTGGTGTCCATCAAAGAAACTAAAAATGTTTAAGAAGTTCTGGCTATAAAATTATTCTTTTATTGAGGGATTAAAAAGAAACAAAGATCAATTAAGATATGCAGTCAAATTGACTTGTGATGAAGAGACTCCACTTTGGACTTGTGAGAGCTATACCAGCCCATCACTCTAATACAGATTTTTCTCCAATGCAGCACAACTGGAATAAGCGATGATGCAAAATTTATTTGAATCACTTTATGATCCCTTAAGCAGCCTATTATTTTTTTTTTGGACAACCAAGTATAGCCAAGATTTGGCATAATGCTAGATGTCTGAGCAAAAACAAATCATGCAGAATTCAGGTAAAGCTGCTGTTCATTCGCTAAGGAGAAGAAGGGAGGCAGAGGAAAGTAATGGCACTGACAGTCATGCGACATATTTGCCTGGAGCAGCCATTTTCGGTGCACTTTTTGTGGGTTTCAATTTCAGGTGACATTTTGTTGAGACACAACCTTAACACAGGGGATAGGGCAAAGATAAAGGTGTCCCCAGTTCTCTATTCCTGTGACGCCATTGCAGAGGGGCGAAGAAGAAGATAAACAGTTGCAGGGGCTCTTCAACCCCAACAGTGTGTTGTGTTGTTTTTACCACTAAAAAAGTTGTTCCCTCTCCATAAACCTAAGAACCCGTGGGATTTCTATTAAACGGCCAGTAGGCTTGCAGTTACAAATCACAATACTTACAATGCTGACACCAGTGATTTAGAGTTCATTTTTCAGCTGCTCCAACAGTGATGCTAATAGTCCTGGTGCACACTGCACATCAGTGAGGTACCACTACCAGAATCCTCTAGGGTTCAGCAAGTTATAAGCAGTGAATGACTCACAGAAAAAGTGGTTTCATTCAACCCCAAATTAATTTAGGTCTGATTTAAATTGGGCAAGCTAAATTTGATTAATAATTTCAAGTTGACTAAAGTATTTGAGGAATTGGGTGCTATTCACAAAGACGGGTAGGGTTAACAGATAATGCTCCTTATACTCCAGTCATCAGGTTAGTCATCTAAGATTAGCAGGAAAGCCTCCATGCATGTTTGAGTCAGTGAAAGTACTTGAACCAGTGTTTCTCTGTTGGGGCTTTTTGATGTTTTTCAGGGATGAAATTTAGCTATGTTAAAAAACTTAATGTTCTGTCTCACAGGTAATGGCTTGGCCTGGCCCATCACTCTCTCCAGCTGAGATGATTGTTTCATTTTGTACAAACGCCTTAGAAAGTAATTAGAAAGGAGCCTGGTGTCCTGGCCAATCTACCAGGGTTTACAGTAAATCTCATTTAGTCAGTGAGCATTTACTTCTAACGTTCAGTTGAACATAATAAACAGCATGAGTTAAAGAAAAAGAAATCTATCCTGCTGGTGAAATTTCTTTCTGCATGTGACAGTTTGCTAAATAGTATTCTGTTCTGAACTGAAACAGGTGACATTTAGAACCCAGGTCTTCTTATGGCAAGTTAGTGCCCTAATCGTATATCATGTCCTCTTCTACATCCAATATTGTGCTTTTATTAACAAAATACAGAAGCAAGTACTATTTTACTCAAAAAATATTTTAAGTTTTAGGATATTCCTGAAATACATTTATATATTTTTGGCTTTTAAACCTTTCTTATTTAGGTGGCATGTTGTAAGGATGGATACTTGTAAGTTACTCCTTCCTAAAGTAAAAAGGCTCCAAGGAATTGATCTTTATAGAAAAGGCCAAGAAGAGAGACAAAATATCATTTTAACAGAAATATTTTAAAATGTGCTTATAATTTAATTTCTTCACCCCATATCTGGAATACCACATATGCTAAAAGAGACAAATAGACCTTTGTTTATTTTTTTGTTGATGAGCCAGAAAACAGACTTATGCATCTATTAGCTTTTAGATCAAGCTAGGAACACCTACTGGTGTTGTCAAACCATGGCTGGAGTCAGACTTGCTTGCTGAACTGCTGGTGACTGCAGCTCTTTTAACTGGATTGCTTGTACAGTGCTTGCATCTGCTGCAACAGGGTTAGGGCCATCTCCACGGCAATGCTTGGAGAAAAGGAAAAGAATGAAAAAGGTGTTAGTGTGGTTGTGCTTGGGCTATTTTTATCCTGTAGAAACAGATAGGTCAATGAGGGGCAGATAGAGTAGGTGCAGGAGAGGGTGGAAAGCTCTCCAGGAGTGGAGTTTATGGGTTTTATGCTGGGCAAAAAGAGACACAGGCCATACCTAGAGAAACCCTTTGTGTGGGTGGATCACGCTTGAACAAGAACACAAATAACTTCAAACAGGGAGTGAAGCAGGAGGCGACGGGGCTGAATCCCTGCAGAAAGAGGCTCCTGTGGGAAGGCTTTCCTGGTGCTCTGCAAGCCTCCCGCCGCTTCCACCCTGGCTGTGCCCTTGCAATGTGCCTGGATGGCCGTCCTGCCTCATCCAGGGTATTGAAAAGTTTCCAAAGAATTAATCTGGATTCCGCTGAAGCTCCTCACTGTCTGTGACTTGTTCAGTGCTTCCTCCTCGGCAGCTGCTTCGCAGTCACCCATCAGATGCTACAGCGAGACCTTTCCTAGAAACAGCCCATGTGGCTCATGTTTGGCCAGGCTGCTGCATGACCCCTGGCAGGGAGCTGGCAGAGAAACGTGTTGTGCTACGGCGCGGTCTGGATGGGTGTGAAGGGATGGTGCTGGCTGACACAGACACAGCAGGACCGGGGACCGCTGCAGCTGCGTCGCAGCACAGGGCGCCTCTGTGCACATCCCCGGCACCTGCCCTGGCAGCTGCATTTACTGGGGTTGAACTTGATTTTGCTCATATTTTATTACAATTGAAAAGCAATTATGAAAATGTTTTTTAAAAAAACTTTTGTTAAGATGCTGAAAAAAAACAGAGAACTGCTGCTGTAGTTATCCGCATTTGTTAGAAGCTATATTACAAGGAAAGGTTGAAACATGGTAGCAGGATGCAGGGTGCTGAAAAAATCTATATTGTTAACTCTTAGCATGGAAGGCCCCGCCACCTGCTCTCTTCCTTTATTTCCTTATATTCCCTTGCGATACTGTTTCTGCAATATATGCTTTAGAACACCATGTTTTTGAAGAATGATGGTCGTTTTCCTTGAGGACCAAAATTGCATCTTAAGAAATAATACACACTGGTGCAAAAGTGGTGTCCATGATTCAGACTGGCCTGAGCTTGTTTAAGGTCCATGCTTTGGATTTGTATGCTAGATATGAGCTAATGCCAAGAAGATGCCACTTCATACTCTCTTCTGAGCTGAGGAATTAAACAGTTAAGTGGGGTGTTAAGGAGAGGAGTTACAGCTTTTCCTCAAGCAGCTGTTAGTGAGCTTTTTGGAAAAGAAAATTCTAAACTCATTTAACCATTGCCCTCCAGCATTGTTTTTTTTCCCCCCGTGAATTATATTATCTTGCATATAATTTATTTTTCTGAGAGTTGGTGTGAGATGTCAGTTCCACTTGACTGCACTTCTTGTAAAAACAACTTAGTTGCTACCGGTTCACTATTGGAAATCATATTATGGTAACAAGGAAGACCTTGCACGTCATCACTCTGTATGTATAATAAGCCATCTACACTATTATTTGGTGAAGCAATTACCTTATTCCTTTTCCTGATGTTAATCCTGTTTTCTCTTCTTTTATGTTTTCGTTTTAAAAAAGAAAGAAATAACAGCTTGTCTCTTTGAGAGCAAATAACACTCTTTAAAAGCAGTTGCCAAGCAACCTACATTTACAGTTTTGGTGGGCTGCTGCATTTGTACTAAGCTCTGAAGAGCAATGAACCCTCCCCTTCCAGCCCCCAAAATAAAATAAAGTTGAAATAATGGAGCTACAGAAGACAAATCATTCTACTGTTCAACACATTTTGAGTGCTACAGAGTGTATCCCTTTACAATGATATTCAGAGTGGAGCAACATATAAATGCTGTGGAACAACACATCCAGTCCAGTAAAGAAAGATTTTTTTTTTCTCTTCATAAATTCACTTGTTTACCACAAGTTTGAGATCAGAAGCAGCAAAACTGCTGATGTTTTTTTTTCAGTCAAACCTATAGAAGATAAAAATTGCATAGCAAACCCCAAGAAATACAGTGAGTCATGACTCCTTCTGGGAGTTGCTAGTAGAGCCTAAGCAGCTCTCAGGATTTAGCTTGCATCTCTGGGTCACACATTTTTCCCCAACAGCAAATGTGAGCACCTTGCACACCCCAGTGCCATGTGGGAACTGGCTGGGAGCCGTCGGTGGGAGCGCATTGCTGATCCAGATGTTTTGAGCATGTAAAGATTTTCAGCAGAACCTTAGATAGAAATGCAAATAAATCTTTAGATAGAAATGCAAATTGATGTTTAGATAGAAATATAAATAGATGTTTAGATGTAACTAGTATGAGAAAATTGTTTGGCTATAGCATTTCCAAGCGAACCTGTGCTATCCAACACAGACATTCTAGAGGTAGCTATGAGTTCACGCATACAGCTCCTGTATTCAGTCATGTAACTGGGGTAATTCAGTTCTGCATGTATCCCAAAGACTCCAGGATGTGAGAAACAGATGTTTGTATGTATATTTTTGCTCTTCCAAAAAGTAGAGCAGAAGGACTAAGATCACTCTTTTTTTTTTCTGATTGAGAATATCCCATCAGTTGGTTAGTTTTTTTGGATCTTTCTTTGGCTGCTTGATAACTCGAATTAGTATAATCCAGTGCCCAGTACTAAAATTTGAAATTGTCTGCTTTTGATTGGACCATTGTCCCTGAAGCTCATTTCTCACCTGCGCTCACTGGATGTTTTCTCTTTTTTGCTGTGGCTTTGTGAGCTTAGACACTTTAGAGTGTGTCTAAACCGCATGACAGGAGTCCGCTAAGGTTCATCCTGGGTTTTGTCCCCATTGCAAGCAGGACACGAGCAGCATATTCAGCCAAGTACTGGAGCTCAAACACCTTCCTGGCTCTTGCAGGTTAGATGGAGCACCAGGACTCTCCTAGATTTATGCTCTGAACTGCCATTTCTGTGCTGTGCACAGGGAAATAAGCTTGTGCAGAGCCCATACAATACGCTTTTAGCTCTCAGTATGAACACCGAGGCTTTATGTACCTATATGCCCTTGTTATTGAATGTGATTTCCTTCTCCACTTTCTCTTTCAAACCTCTGTAAAGTGTTTCAGTGTATGACTAAAAACTGTTTACTGCATCCTAGAAGAACATTTTGGCTGGGAGGGAGTTTATTACAGTTCCTGGCAGTTTCTTAGCCATTTTAGACTGGTTAGCAGTGAGCTCTGCAAAGGTGATGGTTTGCAAGTCCTTGAGTTATCAGACTACCAGAAAGAAAACATTGAAACAAAGGGATTGAAGAGGACTAAAAGGATCTTGATTTGTATTTCTGTCCAGTGCTCTCTGTTAATGTCAGAGGAGTGTCTTTTTGAATATATCCTTTCACAATTTCATTTTATTGTCAGTCCTCTCTGTGCTCTTTTTCACAACAGGAAGCCCTACAGAGTTGCATCGATTTTAATTCTTCATTGGATCGGACAATGAAAGACAGAGGAACTGTTCCTTAGGACAGAGGAACTAGATGGATGTAGCTCATTGCTCTTCCTTCCTTTGAGCTTGTTTTTGTATGTAAAATATAAGAAGCAAAAGGATGTTGCTGTTTTGGTGCTCCCTCCTGTTTCAGTCAGGAAGCAGGAAGCCGTGTTGTTTGTACAGTTACATAAAGGCGAACAGTGTTCTGCACATTTGCTCTCATTGTCTTCTCTAAATGACTTCTCTATGTTCCTTGCTACCTCTGCTGGAATAGTTCCTACCAATATCCTACACATGGCAAATAGCGATGAAATATAGAAATGTGAGCCTGATTGATAAAATATTCAAGAAGCTCATGTGGCAATCTGGCAGCAAGGGCTCTTGAAGCACCCCCAAAGCACAGTGCTAACGTGCCTTCTGGTGTCAGCAGTGCAAAAGCAATTAATAGCCTCTTCAGAGGCCCGTGTTCTTGACAGCAGCTGTAGGCTTAGGCTTCTTTCTTCTTCTTGCTCAGTAGAAAAAAAGGAAGATGTGAGGGAGAGATCAGAGACAGAATCTGTATTGCATGAAAAGATTTTTGCTCAAGAACTTTTCTGAGAAGTTTAGTGACATATTCATGAAAGACAAGAAACGCTGTAACTCTGTGTAACACAGTTCTTGTACACAATACCATGCAGGGGTGAGGAGTACAGCTCAGTGAACAGCTTGTTAAAAACTGTTGTATCACACCTTTAATAACTCTACAGATCTTGCTGCTGCTACAAGGGTTTGGAAATGCCAACAGTCTCTTGGGATTTCTTGTTTCAGCTAAGCTAAGCTCTTTCTGTATGTTATAACAATACTTAGAAAAAAAAAAAAGCTCTCCTGGGAAGTTATGTAATTAAGACAAATCAATTAGTTGTTTGAAAACAACTTTCTCCTGGCTCTTTAGCAGTTCTGTATTCTGTGGTGATCTAGTATTCATGGAAAGTTTCAAATAAATGAAGTATTTTTTTTTCCAAAGACTTTCAATGATGCCAATTTTATATAAATAATCTGTGATTAGAGAGCTTTGTCTGTTTTTCTAGAATTAAACCAAATATTTTTACCTCATCTCGCAGCCAGAATGGACTTTGTCCCAGGTTTTTCGAAAGTTCTGGGAGGAGTGCTACAGGAAGAATGGGCCTGCTGTAAGTGGTGGCGGATCCTTGCCTCACTCTGGGATGCTCACTGCATGGCTAGGTGCTACCTCAGCCTCTTGCCATGGGACAACAAATGAACTCTGTGCAGCATCAATTTTGGCTGCATCACTATTGCTATTAATGTTATTTAACACAGAGTTTTTCCTACTGCTGACAGTATAATATTGGCTAGAAGCTATGGTCTTTTAAGGACTCTTCAGCTGTACCTACAGACTGCAATTTTTTTCCCAGCTATTCTAATACTCCCAAACACTATAGTATTTTAGCAGGAATAGGCAAATTGTAGTTCTGTGTATTATTTACAGTGAGGTACTCCTATTGCTATTACTATCAAAACTACTGCCACTACTAATACTACTACTACAGAAATGCCAATGTCAAAATATTAACAACTCCACATGAAATGTCATAGATGCAAGAAGCATCGCTAAAGTGCTTATACAGGTTTTAGAACTGCAGAATCTGTTTCACTGGGAAGTTTCTGAAACACAATCAGATAAAACCTGTCTTTAGGCTTGTGCTGTGACTAATGCAAGTGATTTTTGTAGAGACTTTGGCTATATTATTATATAAAGGAATAAAACTGCTTTTGATGTTTATCCCGAACAAAGGACAGTTGTTTTACTCCACTTCCACTGCAGTTTTATTCAATTTATAGCAGAATCATATAAAGCTGAAAGACTCCTTTATTTTTTGGCTGTTTACGGATTATTTGTTTTGAAATGTTCTCATAGTTTTTTGGTCTGTCTTTCCAAAGCTTTTTCTGTTTCATTGACTGATGCAGTCTTCCTTATCCCCTGGCTACAAACCAGTTGTATTAAAAATATATAAACCACAAAATAAGTATTGTGGTATTGTACCTTCCACTTCCCTTACCAATAGTAATAATGCATTCTCTCAACCTCTATATATGTTCTTTGTTTTTAAGATGTTCTGTGAGTAACCTCTTCTAGTAATCCATTAAAAACCATTCATACTGAAAATTGCAATGAAAGATTTTACTTTTTTGGTTCTATATTTAACTAGTCAAATGAAATCTATTCAAATTAACACTCGTAAACAGGTTTTGTCTGTGTCCTAATCTATTTTCATCCCTATGTATTCCGTTACTCTCAGAAGAGATAATTTAAAACCAGATTAAATCACTCTTGACTCAGCTTAAAATATGCTATTTTTTTCAACTATTACAATATACTTTTCTATATGGATGAATTTTGAGAATAGGTATTTATTTTAAAGGGGACTGAAAATTTTTCATATGGAAGTCCAGGTCCACCTCCAGGTCGACCTTCATCTCCAGATCAAGGGAGGTGATCCTGCCCCTCTACTCAGCTCTAGTGAGGCCGCACCTGGAGTACTGTGTGCAGTTCTGGGCTCCCCAGTACAAGAAGGATATTTTGCTTCTAGAGAGGGTCCAGTGTAGATCCACAAAGATGATAAGGGGAGTGTTGCATCTATCATGTGAGGAAAGACTAAGAGAGCTGGGCCTGTCTAGTCTGGAGAAGAGAAGGCTGAGAGGAGATTTGATCAACATGTTCAATTACTTGAGGGGTGATTGCAGGGAGCATGAGGCCAAACTCTTTTCGGTGGTGGCTGGTGACAGGACAGGGGGTAACAGGTGCAAGTTGAGACACAGGAAGTTCCATCTCCATGTGAGGAAGAATTCCCTTACTGTGAGGGTGACAGAGCCCTGGAACAGGCTGCCCAGAGAGGCTGTGGAGTCTCCTTCTCTGGAGATCTTCCAAACCCGCCTGGATGCCACCCTGTGCCACGTGCTCTAGGTGTCCCTGCTGGAGCAGGGGGGTTGGACTAGATGATCTTTAGAGGCCCCTTCCAACTTTAACCATTCTGTGATTCTGTGAAGTGCTGTGAAAAGCATCATAGAAATGTTATATTAGACTTACATTTTCAGTAAACCTTTTGGACATTAAGAATATAAATATATTGGATACAAATGCTATCTACCTTTTTAATTTTTTTTTTTTACCAAATGCAACATTATTAGCAGTATGAGTCACAATGGCAATAAATATTCCATATTCCCAACTGCAGAACAGAAACAAGATGTGTTGGCATATAGAGCCAGTGTACCAGTTGAGATGTATTTCCATAATCAGTGAGACATTTAAGTCATATTGATTTTGGAAGGGCTTGAATATTTGCCTAAAGTTAAGTGGTCTGATGAATAAGTATGGATTTAAGTGTGCTCTTAAATATTCTGCTGAATAGTGACCTGAACTTGTAATGTAATAATGGTCTAAAGGGAAACTACTGAAAGCAGCTAGTCTCTGGAGGGCTATAAAGGCCTGTCTATGTAGATTTTTTTTCAGCACTGGCTCAATATCAGAAGTGACAAGTCTCCATCTTGCAAATTTCTCAGTTAGATGCAAAAGTGCCATAATACTCACATTTGGTAATATATTTAAAATTCCTGTAGTAATAAATACCTGTACTCTCTGCAAATTCTCTAACAAGACTTCCTCAGAAATATAAAAATTGGCTAGTATTTTCTGACTCTAAAATTTGTTGGTGTAGGATAGGGTCTAAGTTGAAGCTGTGGCATATTATGATTCAGCAGAAGTTCTCTTTTAGTATTTAATTTTTACTTTTTGCATTCAGGTATTTTTGAAAGAGGAAAGAGTTTGGTATAAATACTTCCACTGGAGTTATTGGTAGATTATGACTTTCCTTTTCAACTTGATGTTCACTTCCTTTTCTTCACTCCATGCCTTCACCAGAAACTGAATATCGCTTACTGTTTGCATTGTGAAAAGCTGGGGAGGACAACCAAAAGAGGAAAAAGGGATCCTTCAGTTTTAGACTGTTAGGTGCTATTGGGTTCTCAAGCAGATCCAAATCCCTCAGAAAACAATAGGAAAACACCATATAGATTTTGAGTTAGGCTCCATATCATCATATTCTTTAGCATTTATTCCTGATTAGATGCTACTAATGTAGTCTGTTATTCAATCAAAAAATTCATGACGATTTGTATAAATTAGGGAAGAGCATCTGTCTAAGAAAAGGCATCTAATTTTCTCTCTGTGAAAAAAGTCTACAAAATGGCCATATGAGCCACATAATTTATAGATTTCAAGCATTTCTATGATTGTGTTAAAATGTTTAACAGAAAGAGTAAGTTCTTTGTGGGGCAAACAGACAGGGAGCGTTTTTTCTCCTTAAAATATCTTATGTTTTTAACCAACCATATTATTTCTTTTTTGGAATATAGCACTTTCCAACCTCACACAAGGTATTTTTTGTGGGTGCATTATTGTTCAGAATTCATTATTGTTCAATATTGTATTATATTTCTCATATGGCATGGTGTTTGCCAACACAAAATTAGAGTATTTTAAGGGATAAGCAGTCTCATTGTGGTATCATAGAACTGTAGGATCATATCAAATGTCAAGATACAACTAAAAAAATGATGCTGCAGACTTCTTTCTCTCTTTCACATGCAAAGAATTATTCTGTTTTTTTGTGTGTAAGAAAAGTTTACAAGGGTAAGTCCACCTTGGAAATCACTCTGCTTCTGTGACTTCATTTTCAATTTATCCTTTCCCCAGATAAAGAAGGGAGCAACTATCCATAAATATCTGCCTGCTCTGGTATTATCCAGAAATCATTTTTATCAGATAGAGAATTCTATATACTTACCCCATTTGATAAATTGATTCTGACTCACAGAGACCACTGCAGGGAGTATAACAGTGCCGCAAGTTTTACTCATTTGATTGCTGAGTGATATGGGCGTTTCACAGGGGGAAGAGTTCAAGTAGCAGGGTTTGTCCCAAAAATGGATTCTGTGGGATGGCTATTGCACTGGGTGATCCCTGGTTGAACTCACTGCAATTTAGTGTTCAGAGAACTCATGCTGTCTCAATTATCTTCAAATTCAGATCCTTTGCCAGACACAAGTGGTAACCATTCAACTGATTCTCACCCCAACATTTTCAAAGTAGTGCCCAATGCTTTAGCACTTTGATTCCTGGTGATTTGAATGAAAGTACAATAGCTTAATTTCTTCTCATTTTCCATGTGCTATTTTGAAAATTCCTCCCTACGGACAGAACAGCAAACATAGGAAGGAAATTTGCTTGCCAGATAATAGAAAATATTCAAAATTACTGGATTTTTCTACTCTTGTGAGAAATAGTGAATTTGTGGGCATTACCATTAGGAAAGGTAAAGGTCAGTGTGAGAAAAAGACATGAGCTCTGTTTTGAGTGGTAGCAAGGGATTTCAGTCTGATAACAGTACCCTGCTCTGACTTTCTTCCATTTCAATTGTTTCCTAAAATCAAAAAGCAAATATATTGCCTCTGTTAGATATCAGACATTAAATGAACTGGAAGTGATCAGATGGTATCCACACTTTATTTCCATTCTTAGGAGCTGAAATAGTACAAGCCACCACCTAGCACATGGAATGTACTTGTTCTTTTTTTTTTTTTTAACTCCTGTTGAGATAACGAACAGAAGATATCAATAAATTCTGTGGTTTTTTTAAGTTAGGCTGTTCACTTATACAACTCACCCGAAAATCAATTTCTTTAGCATAGCCATAAGCAATATGACAAAGGTGTACATTTGTCAACCATAATCTCCTGTTGGATCCCTTCCTTAAATATCCCTGTATTGATGAAAGTAGCTAGAATTTGATTTTCTTCTCACAATATTACTGTGAGTCAAGACCAGCAGCTTTAAATTTGTGCTGAGGAGGTGGAAGTACATAGCAACAAAGTCATGCAAGCAGTCTGTAGCAGTCAATACAGAGAGACAGGAAAAATATTTCTGGACAACGCTACTTATGAATTATTTAGCATAAGTTTTGCAAAATTATCACACAAATTTATCAGCGTAAGCATGGTACCTATTTTACAGTAATTTACTACAGCAAACATTTAACTCACTTACTAGAAATCTTACTTGTTAAGAAAAAACAAAGCAGGAGAAAATGGTGGTAGACCATGAACACACACGGTACAGAAAAGCATGAAAGCAAACATCCTAATCTCATGGACTGTTTAAATGTCTGTATCCTATTAATGTTAAAAAGAAAATCTGTGTGTTAACTTCAGTGGTATTGAAGATGGATCTGAAAGAGATGAGCTCCTACCACTTTATCAAATCTGATCTAGTAAAACACACAGCACCCTACATCAACGTTTAAACTGGCATTTCTTCTATTTTTCTCTAATTTTGTATTTTGAAGAAAATGACTGTTAAATTTTTAATGAGAATCAAAATTCATCAATGAAAAGGAAGTTGAAAGAAAAAAGAAAACAAATAAAACCCAAGCACCATTCTTCTCCTAATTGCTATCCCCTAAGCAGTACTTTCTTTGCTCTGTACTTCTCACACAGATAATTAAATCAACATTTTTCTAAACTGAGTTGATCTTCAGGAAAAAAATACACAATTTCCTTGAGAATTTTTATATCTAACTCAGAAAATGAAACTAAATCTCCTGAGGTCTTGAGATCTGCATTTTACTTCTATGTAGCTCTATTTCCCCTTTCATTTCACTTACATTTTCTGAGCTTACTCTTTCCTGCCATCAGTGGAAATCAGCTCCAGACTTCTTTCAGACATTAATGCTGAGAGTTTTGAGGGCACCTCATAGTATTAGCAAAGAAATAAAAAAGATTATTAAAGCTGAGAATATCAGAGGTCCTTAGAGTGATAATATGGAGAAAGAAATATTCATCTGATAAGAGGAAATTGGGGATTTTATTTCAGGGACTTTGTGCTTAGAAAGCATTTCTAGATAATGACAGAACTTTAATTAAGGAGACCTGCATTTAGGGACCTGCGTTCCCTCCTATAGGGATCATATGACACTGGCAGGCAGCATATGCAAGGCACATTTTTCACAAGTCCAAGCTGAGGCACCTGTAAATAAGAACACTTAGTTATTAATTCTAGCATGGAGCAATCCCTGGGAATCAATTAAATGCTCAATGAACAGTGAAAACCAAACCAAGCCCAACATTACTTCCCTTCCGGCCAATATCTTGAAGCTGTCCATGGAGATAGGGGTTAACTACCTCTTCTCCAAAGCGTGCCGGTACCAGCCACAGCCTCTGGAGCCTGGCAGACATTTTCATAGGAATAAGCTTTCCATTTTAGTTTTCTGAACTGTCAAATCTATGTCATTCACCAAATGATTATATTTACAAATGAAAAGGATTTCCCATGGAATACAGAGCAAAACCTGCATATGCAATGTCATAGACTTATTTATCCTATTCGTTATAAAATTGGCCTGATTTCTTTCTAAGAGGATCTTTTCTTGGAGATGTAAAAATAATGAAAGCAAGAAAAGATCTGTGCAGGAATAGAAAAGTGCATGAATCATCAAAGCTGTGTTCAGGTATGGATTCCTAAGAGGAGATAACATGCAGCTTATTGTATTCCATTACAAAGGGAGGGCTGCTGTTCTTAAAAAGAGGAGATCTATAACACACACACACAATCCTATGCACACACATACAGACATGGCAGGCTACTTTAAAGGTTCGTTCCTAAGGTTATGGAAGTTAGTAATAGCTCGCCTTAAAACCATATGCCATGAAGTAATGTTTAATTACATAACCACAAGCTTTTTTTTTTTTTTCCCCTCATAAGACACTGTCTTATTTATTGCATGCCACAGACCTCCTCTGGGTATGGACAAGTCTGTGTCAGAAAGGAATTGTTATTTGGTCAATTCTGCCTCAGGGATTACTGAAATATCAGGTATAGAGCAAGCAAAAGCACAGGACAAAATGACAAGGAGGGAGAGTGTCTTACTTAAGAGAGTGTGACCATTTATGCGAAAGCTTTTTGTAAATCCCTGTGTCTCCCAAAATACTTACATATGACACTGACCAAGTCATTTAGAATAACATTTTAGCAGGTGGCCACGTTTTGAAGCTTTGGGCACTTTACAAAAGTGCTGAGTGCATTGAGTGGTGATTGAAATCCACGGAAAATATATACAGAACATAAAATGTTATATAATCCTAGGTAGTGTAAAGGATCAGGCCATAGGCATTATATTGGGCACCTGGATTACTCTACTTATTGCCTTATTAACCTCGCTTATGTTCAGTGTCTTAATCTCACCCTCATCAAGTAGGGGTGTTGGGAAGAAAAAAATCATTGTTATTAAGATTTCATTCACATTCTGTAACTATTCAAACTGGGGAAAATAATGTAGTTTTAGAAGGATTTTTTCTAATACTTGAAGCTGCCATTTTGGCAAAAATATTCGGAAATTTGGGAAGATTTGATTATTGGTGTTAGATGAAAATTGTTTTTACGTTATCAAAGTAAATTGTCTTTGTCATTTTCTAACTGAAATATTTTCTCCATGAAATGTTGTAATCTTTTTGCTCAAAATTTTATAACTACCTGAAACACTCATCTTTTGTTTTGTTCTGAGAGAAATTTGTGTTTTAAAAATGATCCTAGTTAGAATGGCGAGGAGAGGGAAGTTAATAAAAAGTTAGCCTAAAACTGAAACCAAACATTTACGTTTGAACAGCATTTTAGGTTGACCTCATAAGAATTTTCTTTGTCTTTGGCACATCTTAAAAATCTGATCTCGGCATCGCCCCTTCCCTGGCGTTCGGCCTCCTGACCCCTCTGTTGGAGCTGCCTTGAGCTGGGAGCCAGACCAGAGCACTCCAAGGGCCCTTCCCAGCTGCGGGACTCGGGGATCATCAACTGTGCTCAGTGAGCAGAGAAAAGAAGAAAAGATAGTCTGAGGTAAACTGTAGTTAAACAAAATGTCCATCTACACAGATTTTGTCCAAGTTACACATTACTGTAAACAAAATCTTACCCCAGGAAGTAACGCACAATTTCAGTAATAGGCAGAGATATTAGCCTGAGTTTTCGTAAATGTTCAGGACGTGCTAAGCAGGCAAAAGGACTTGTGGATGCTGTTACCAGTGGGATTACAAAGTGTCAAGCAATTCAAGCAATCTGTTTGCTTAAACTAGGGCCAGTTTAGCAGAGTTTCCTCATCTTGAGTCTGGAAGATTTGTTTGATTGGTTTTTTAAATTTTTATTCCATCTCCTTATCTGGACAGTTTGACAGATTTTTTATTGAACATGGTGCAAAGTGAGGTCTTGTTGACTGGGGACAGTTATTAGTAACTGATTCAGACAGAAAATAAATTTGACCGTTAGGAGTAAAGTGTCAGAAATAAAAGCCTGAATAAAAAGGATTAAGGAAAAGCTTTGTTTCCTCCTAACCCTCATCCTCATGCATGTGCAATCTAGTGGAACTGTTAGGAGCTGAAGACAGGATGCTTTTGGAAGCATGTAACCCAAAGAAGTGTAGTCACAGTAACTTTATCACAATTACAGATTGATAAATTCAACAAATGATATTGTTGATCTTTATACATGATGGCTACCATGCTCATACATTTGCATATACACGTTACATTACAGGCATACATACGGGCGAATATACTAGAGAGTGAAGGCTTCTTTTCATAAACTCTTATCTATGTGACCATCAATGACAGAAAAAAAAACAAAAATGAGATATTGTTTTTCTGTAATTTGAAAATACATCAATATATTAAGAGAGAGGACACTTGTCTTTGGATTCTTTTTTCTCCAATACTTAATGTGTTGAAAAACTTACTGTTTTCCACTACTACTACACGGCATGACTATTTTTCTAATACAATGTTAGTATGGCTTATTATAATCCTTTGCTTTTCATGGGCTTGGATTTGGCCATGTTGGTGCCTCTCATATTCTGAGGCACCTGCTCTACTTTGCATCTTGCCACGAAGGTTGTATTCTCTTATGTCCTTCTCCTTATCTTCAGTATGTTGCCGTCAGATTCAGTTATGCTGCATTAAAGGTAACACTTAAAATCACAATTTATCTGGTTCTGTTACATTTTGACTTTATTGTGATGGGTTTGGATGTTGAGTTTTCCTTGGGCTAAGCTACAAGCATCTCATAATTGTACGAAATTAAAACAGAAGTAATGTTGCTCATCTCTAAGTATTTAAATAATACTTTTCTCAGGCATTACATCTTTATGTTTTACAAGGCTGATCAGGTCTTGCGGACCTTGCATCTACATGTTCTCTTTTACTATTATCAATGATACAAAGAGTTACGGTATAAAGCAAGATCTCTGTTGGTTAAAAATGACATTGTGAGTAAATTAACACTTCTGTTTTTTAAAGGTCAGACTAAGGCAATTCTGCCTTTCTGCGTTCCCTGTGATTATGTTGTTTATAAAATTCCGTTTATATAAAATGACAATATCTGAAATATTAGTGGCACTTGACTGTCTTAACACATTATAACCATTTTAAAATCTTTACCTTGGCTCCCTGTTATATCTCACATTGACATCTCATTTTGACTTTAAAAGCTTATCAATGCTACAAAGAGGCCTCTAGCAGTTGTGCTCCAAATAGCTGGCTGCATTTTATCACCTCAGACCTGCTGATGCTTCAGCTTGCTCTATTTTTTTTTTTCCTGCGGAAATAGCTGTTTCCAACTGTTCTATGTTGGTATCTTAGATCTTCTTTTTCTAAAAAAGAATTTTAGAAGATATATGTTATTGATTTTCAAGTAGGCATTGGTAAAACAGGTGAAATATCTATTCCATATCTCTGTTTTTCTTAAGTTGGAAATGTTTAGTAAATTTAGTTCTGCGTTATTTGCATGTATCTGCAATGCTACTTATAATCTTAACAAGACAGAACAAGAGTATTTTACTATATTCACTGTATTATATATTTATATTACATTTATTTATTTTTATTATATTTTCTATCAATCCAAAGCAAATCTAAACATTCAAAGTTCATTTTGAGACCCAGTTTGTAAGGTTTACAAGATTTGCACTATTTCAGTAGATTTTTATCCAAAGAAATGCTTGTTCCACACAACCTTCAACCCTCTGCCCCTATTTTTTACAGTGACTTTTTATCATATAGCTACCAGAGATTTTACTGGCCTGCTCTATACACCAGATATATTCTGTTTTGTCCTTGGGACTGTCAGACAGTGCTTTGTCTTGGACTATAAATTAGTTCAACCATGAAACTTGTAGCAATTCCTGTCAGCACTCAATAAAATGGTTTTTCAAGCCTTACAATAAGGGTCTGGTGTGTGGACTGTAATCTGGAATAAATAATGTGAGGAAGTAGAAGGAACAGTAAAGCTGTCTTTAGCGAGTTGTCATACATTTGCTTGGTGGGAATAGTTCCATTTAAAGATGAAAAAATGAGCAACCACACACAGACCCACCATCTTGGAAGAAAAAAATCATGTGGTGGCTCTGTGTGTTTTAGCTTCTTTTAGACAAACACATATATATATAGTAACATGTACACAATTCAGTACTGACTCTAGACTGTTTTAATGTTTCTGGCAGGAAGCTCTTCTTCTCAAGCATGTTTTCTATTCAATTTCACATTTCAGTGACTAGATTAAGTACATATTCAGCACTTCATAACCTAATGTGATGCTCCCTGGGACAGGGCAGGACAAAATACACCATTACGCATAGTAATTTTCTCTCAGGGGTTATTTTGACCTCCTTCACCATTACGCATAGTAATTTTCTCTCAGGGGTTATTTTTTGCTCCTTTCCCTAGAATTCCTGCT